>JAZDUH010000007.1:3225000-3672500 GCA_036419115.1 Scarus forsteni | reverse complement strand
CTAAAGTTAAGAAGTAACTCGATGAAGAGGCTAAGGACACAGCATGTTGTGGTTTTAATGGTATCACACTCTCAGTAGCCAGAACATCCCAATGTGGCAGCAGCATGGATGAAGCACGGATTTACTTCATTTCTAAAAATGTTGTGCATTTCAAAAGGAAATACAAATACAGGGGTGGCCAACTAGTGGTCCAGGGGCCACATGTAGTCCTTATTAGGGCTGGCTATCGATTCAGATTTTCTGAATCAATTCAATTCGATATTACCAGGTCTCAAATCAATTCCATTCACGATACAATTCGATATTTATTCAGTCTGGGATATCTCAGTAAAAATAATACTGTAAACTTAAAAAGTGACTTTGACCTGGTGCATTATTTAAATTGTTTTTACAATAAGAAATGAACCCAAAGCAGTTACATTAATCTTATATTAATTATATACATTAATGCGTATCCTGCATATTGCTTGTTTTCTGTCCAACTCCTCTTTTCCTTCTTGCTTGTAGAATCTGAAATATGTCCAAACGTCAGCCTTTAAACTCACCGATGGTGCACATATAGTGCTATTTGCTTCTGCCGTGTTTGTTTGATTACTTGCAGAAACATCTCACAAGATTTTGTTCAGTCGAAAGCAGCGCTAAACGCTGATCAGGCAATACTAGCTGGGTAGATTCCACAGGCTGCTCCTCTGCACATCCAATGAAGAAAAAACTACCCAAGTTAAAAGATTGATCTTTGGATTTTATGGATCCATTATGAACCATTTAAAGGGAAATCAATTAAAATCGATTAAATAGATTTTTTAAACCCAGCCCTAGTCTTTATACTCCCTTCATGCAGCCACCCAGTCAGATTAGAATATAAAACATGTATTTTAACAAGGCACCTTACAAAATCCACCCTGACAGCATTAATAATATTTAAATAAAATTGGGGCTATACTTTGCTGTGATTGTTTTTGAGAAGTCAAAAATGAAAGATGAAGTTTAATAAGAATAGAAGTAATTCTTTGATTTTCATAATTACTCAGATTAGTTCTAATGTTTTTTTATTTAAATAAAGTCTCAATAAAGTTTGAAACTGATTCAGTGCGTCGAGGAGACCCTGCTCTGTTTAACATCTGCATCCACTGTGCATTTCCATGAGTGGAAAGATAATAAACAGAAGCGGGCCGAGGACAGAACCCTGGGGAACACCAAAAAGGACAGCAAGGCTGTGAAGGGAAGGATTTGAGTTGGATGAGCTCAGTGCAGCCAGAGAGATAGATACATAGTTCATCTATTATACTTTTAACTCACTAGTTAATATTTTAATGGAAGTTTTGTTGTTACTATGATCGTATTGTTCTGTCTTTTAAAATTCCTTTTATTTTGCCATATTGTATGAAAAACATTTTTTTTAAATTACATATTATTTTCTCCAGGGGTCTCGCTGTATTTTGGTGTGGATGAAATATTAACCAAGACTTTTTTGAAAATTCCTGCCAGTTTGTTCATTGTTTGTCATATTTTTAATTCAATAAAAAAAGTTCAGTAAATGTTTTATTCGAACAAAAAAGTGCATAACTGCCTGATATATTTTGTTAAAAAGGTAACAGTTTCTTTGCTCGTAGTTTTTCTCCTCCTCAAACCTTGTACTTCATCTTCCCGGTCTTGCTGATGACACAGAGATGCTGAAGGACGAAAAAAGCAGAAGAAGAAAAATGAATTTAATGTTCAAACTTGTCCACATCAAATGACAGAAGAATATTTGTTCTGGACCACCCTGCACTGTGGGGGAATTCCAGGATGGCCTCCAAACTTTATTACATGTGTCATGCAGAATATGAAAACATGAAGCTCGTGCTAATTCAAAGACAGATCTTTTCTTTACAAAGATTCGACGCATTCATTCATCTAAACCCGAGCGTCCCGAGGGCTCAGCTCATATTTCTTATGCAGGATACGGACAGATAAGAGGGGAAGCTTTAACTCAGCCTGATAAAGAGACCCTAACCTCCACATTCCACAGGTCGCCCTCTTTCTACATTTCATAATGAATACCAGCCAACCCCCCTAAAACAAGCAGACAGGCACAACAATACAGTACGTACAGTTCACTCTGCACACACTGATACGGACAAACAGTGACACACAGAAAAAGAAATGGGAGTCAGGCTTGGCTCAGAGTTTCACATGAGTCAGAGGTGAATAAGAGGTCATGTCTTTTATTATATTAGATTTGGCAGACAATCCTTAAACACATTAAAGTCGGTCTGGGGTCCTTCTTAGATGTGACATATCAAATTAATGTGAGATTTTGTTAAATGGATGGAGTACAAATGATGGATGACTGGTATAAATTCTTCTGTTAGCACGTAGAAGAGCGATAACAAGGAAATAAATAAATCCTTACTTTCCTACTAATTTACAGACACTGTCTCTGAAATATAAACCAGAGAGAGGCATTTCCCAAGTCGAAAAGTGAAGAGTTGACCCAATTTGAACCAAATCAACCCTTAAACTGGCATTGTAACCGTGTGGTTGACTTTTATACTGCATACTCCTGCATTTAAAACTGAAAGCCCAACTCTGTTTTTCCTCATTCACCTCTTTGAATAGTGTTTTTAACACCAATATGTATTCACTGGGTGTTCCTGCTGTAAATTAATATACATTTTGAAAACTAGAAGAATTTGTAAGCCAATCATTGCTTCAAAGCTCCTCTGAAATCGAACAGTAAGAGCGTACGCTGAGGTAAGAAAAAATCTTTTTACATATTTCCAGATTCTCCAACAATACTTGTTTAGTTTATGAAAATACATTTGATGATGGAAATTATGTCTGTGATTCCTCCTGGGTCTGAAATATCTACATTTTGCTCTTTGATAGGTTTACGTACAAAAAAAACAAAACTTTTGTTGCAGAAATAAATTAAATTCATTCATGCCCAGGATAACCCTTAACAGGCAAGTCAGCCAGCAGGTTGACCTGCATATCTGCTTCCTGATTGGGTAATCTGAAATAGACAAACTGAAATGTTGCGAAATATTGAGGAAGGAACACAATTTTTCCAACAAATTATTTGTTGCAAATGTATTTCTTAGTTTGGAATTCAAAGGGTTATCAACTTTTACAAATCCATAGGATCCAATGTTTTTTTTAAAAAAGGTAATCAACCCTTTGTCAAGCTCCACCCTTAAGCACCGCACTCCTCAGTTACCGTTACTAGATTAGACAAAATCTGTTATTTCTCCACCTTTCCATTTCAAAATTAGAAAATTACTCACTTTTTGATCAAATATCATTCATATTTGATTTGATTCTTCTTCAAATTTTGCCCAAGTGAAACAATAAAGACAAAAACACAAAAGGGGTGTAAAGAAAAATCAAAATCTTTACAAATCTTCAAAATAATTGAAAATAATTATTGCACAAATTTAGACCCTGCCTGCAAAGATGCTCTGATCAGGAATTCTCTGTTAAGATAGAACTTAATTTCGAACTTGAAATGGAAAACATACATATATGTATACACTTATAATTGTACAAGAAAAAATAAAATAGTAAGTAAATGCAAACAGCTGTTACAGCATTTAGTTTCTACTACCAGTAATCCTTTCAAAACCAGATTCAGTTCACGGAGTGTGTAGGAAGAAGTAAACAGAAAACGTATCTAGCCCACCCCTTATTCCTTCTCATCATGTATTTCTTAAATTCACTCTGAGGCAACAAAAAACAACAACAAAATCAGTTGAATAACAACATAAGCCACAAAATTAAAAAACAAGAATGACACATCACTGGATACACAGCATACATGATGTTTCTAATTTTCCTGTTGTTTTTCTATCCCGTATCTGTTTTAATATTTAAGTGTTAAAGATGTATTTAAACCTACATACACAAATACAGTGAAGTTTTATATTGGTTCTCAGTGGCTGTTTTTTGAGTGTTCAAATTCCTTGGAGATGATGTTCACCTTATCTCAGTTGAAAAAACCTTTGGATGCTATTTGGAAACTGATGATTTTAACTTTATAAATAATTTGGATTATTTTGGAGTCAACGAGATCCTTAAATTTTAATACATTGAGTTCAATATTTTGGTTTGCTGGTTTTCTGTAGGTGGATTTGTTTATGATTCTTATTGCTCTTTCTTCAGGATGAAGCTCGGCTCTACATTCATTTTGTATATGTTCCCACACCTACACTCAGTAGTCATGTTTGGGAGTATGAAGGAGCAAAACAAAATGTATGATGAAGATTTATTTAGAAAATATTTAACTTTATATAAAATTGACACTAACTGATTCTGATTGGTTGATCAGTTGGCCATTATGAAAGCCAAAAAAGAGTCAACTCCATGTTTATTTTTAGATTTTATTTGCCATTGCTGACTAAAAACAGTTCGCTGCATCAACCAAACTGTAGGCATGCAAGTAGCTAAATACGTTGGATGCAGATTTATGAGTGAGTAATATCTAATACATCTGGCTTTATAGTTCCACATCGTCCTCAGGCTGAGAGAGAACCTGTTGTGTAAGCTGAGGTTTGAGGCAGAGAAAGCAACTCTCTGATTTCTTGTTTACCTCCCCGCCCCCTCTCTCTCTTTCATCTCTTTCTCTGAGCTCTTTAAAAGGTCATGCGCTGCGTGCAGAGGTGGACTCACATTCAGGTCTCGAAAGTATTCATTGTAGTCCAGAGCATAACCCACTACGAAGCGGTTCGGGATTTCAAATCCGACATCTGACAAGGGAAACAGAAATAAACGTAGAAAGTTAGTAAGATAAAAAGGTTGAACTTATTTGTTGTAAGAGAAATGCAGTCATTGCATCAACTGCCTATAACTTTATACAGCAGCCAATCAATCTACATTTCCAAGATACAAGAGTAGAGAAGGTGCTGTATGCAAAAATGTGTTTAAAAAGTCACTGAAGGTTAAACCAACCAGTAGGTAACAATAATAACAATAACATTACATTTTATTTGTAAAGCACTTTGCATTAAGAAAAATCTCAAAGTGCTACTGTGTCAGTTTAAAATCAAAAGGACATAAAAATACCAAAACAATTAAATCAAGAGGAATAAAAAACTGCATTAACAGTAGTTTGGAAAGGCCTGTGTGAACAGAAAAGTCTTATTATAAATGAATCCAGAGGCAGAGGATCCTTCAGATGGTCAGGGAGGGTTCCAGATGTGGGCAACTGTGGAGAAAAAGGTCCGGTCTCTGATGGTCCGGAGATTAGTTCGAGGCTGAAGGAGGTAATTGGTGCTAGGGCTGAACGATTTGAGGAAATAATCTAATTGCGATATTTTTCCCCAATATTGCAATTGCGATTTACTCGGCGATTGTTTTAATGTTCCTCATCTTATGTATTCTTAAACAAACATAAGCAGTAGATCGTTTCGTGGTATAACCAATATGACATTAAATTAATCTAAGGATAAAAGATTTGAGAAAAAGTGGAGAAGTGAAGAACAGAAGCAAAATAGGTATGAAATTGTAAAAACTGGGTAAAAAAAAAATGGTATGAAAGCGGAAAATGTTAATAGGTGCAAAATAGGTATGAAAATGCAAAAAAAAAGGCAAAAAAATTCAAAAGTGACTAAGGAAAATTGATTATAACAGCAAAATTGGGATTAAATTTCAAAAACCATGTAAAAACACCAAATACGGTCTGACAGTGGCCAAAAAAAAAGGGTGAATGGGGGCAAGATAGGCATAAAGTTATAAAAACTGGGTTAAAAAAAGCTTAAAATAGGCATGAAATTGCAAGAAACAAATGCCAAAATGTTCAACACATTTTGGGTTAAAATTATTGCACTGTCTGCAATTTGAAAATTGCAACAAGCCATATTGCAATTTAATCTAATTTGCAATTAATTGTTCAGCCCCAGTTGGTGCCGGGGGACCGGAGGTATCCAGTGGATGTTAGGTCATTCAAACCTGCATTTTATCTAAGAACCAGCAGGGGGCAGCTGTATCTGTGGGAATCCATCCATCCATCTATCCATCCTGCTCATCATTTTCAAAGTTACATGAGACAGGAGCATAGACTGTAAAAAACATGGACGTCATGTCACTGGGCTCGAATTGAAGTCGCCACAAAAACTGCTCCCCCTGGTGACTGGCTGCAGTATAGGTCAAATCTCCGTCTCCCCCATTCATCTGAACGGGCCGTAGTGAAACTTAAAAAATGTAATACACCTCCTAGAAATATTTCTCCCATCCATATGCTGTGGTGATATGAAAGTATTATTGGGCTGCGTTTTTTCCAAGTCCTTTTTTTTTCTGAAAAGTTTCTTTTTCATCAGTAATTAGAGTTTAAAAAATGACCGCGGTTTACGGCAGTTTCACAATGATTGTGTACGCGGTATGCTGCAAAGTTTTGCAACCGTTTACGACAGCTGCGTCCAGATATGGTCCAGATTCTCTACTGGCTGCACAATGGCGGCGCCCTGACGGGGGATATTATTGCTTCAAAACCGTTAAATGGTAAAAGGCGGAGCCACGCTATCCAGTTCTTATAATACATCCATGGGCTGGAGCCTATTCCACGGGACAGAGGTAAGGTACACCCTTAACCAGTCCCCTGCCAATCACAGGGCCACATGGAGAGACATTCAACAATTCACACTCCTACCAACAGGCAATTTAGAGTCACCAGTTGACCTAACAACGAGATTTTGGTCGGTGGAAGGAAACCAGAGTGCACGGAGAAACCCAGCAGAAAGACTCACCATGACATGAGGAGTTACACCGGCAACCCTGCTGCATCTGGGGATATCTTCCTCATGTCCAAGATCAACAAAACTTTTATGATTATGGATTTTTGTTGTAATCAGGATGGTCCCATTTTTGGTAAAATACAGAATTATAGGATTTCAAAACCTCCACCCTCATACCCATGTTTGGTCACTTCTGGCTTCAAGCTACATTAGCAATGAGGAAAATGCAAAACTTGATGATTTAAAAGAGAATTTTATGCAAGAATGTCTTCTTTGATACAGTCCATGTTTGAATGTGAAACAGCAAATGGGTGATCCACCTGAGCCAAAATAAAAAATCTGAAAATTGGATTCGAACTCCTTACTCACCAAATTTCTGACTGGTGCCAGAGAATCAAAATTTGGCAGGACGCATATTGGCTGCTTTAATGGGAGAGAAACAGGCGAATTCATCCTGAAAAGCTGTCTGAAATCATACAAGTGAAACAAGCAGCCTCAAAAATCCCCAAGAAAAATGTTTAAGGTATAGACCATAGAAAATGTTGGCTAAGTCTGAGAGACATCAGCCATGCATTTACTAAAGGGGCCTCTGAAGCCTTTCTGTCGTACGCTGCTCCGTTAATCTGCTTTTTTTTATTTATTTGAAAAACAGATCTTTTAACATGGACTAAAGTTTTGTGACCTCTGGTGCCAACAGCCTTGAATTGACACCTGACGAACTAGGAACTTGTTCAGAAAATGCCAGTTGGCTTGAGGTTATATAATTCATACAGAAACTGTCAGGTGTAGATTCAGTTTGTTTAAAAGGATAGGCCAACATTTTTTTTTGGTCTTGTCTTATTCCCGAGTCCATGACAAGCAAATAGACACCACACTTTCGACTGTGCATACGGTACCAAGGAAGAAACAAGCAGAGCTCAACCACTTCTAATTAGCTTAGCTCAAACACAGGAAGTCAATGGGTAGTGTTAGCCTGCCTCTGCCTACAGTCACCAGATAAACTCTTCAACAACTCTAAACGGTCCTGTGTGGTTTGTGTCACTTGTTTTTTAGCCCCACTATTTTATGTTATCTACTTTTAGAGATTAGCATGTCTTACAAGAATATCTGTGCCTTGGAGTTTAGTTCCATGTCTTCTTTCTGAAATTACATGAAGTGCTAATCTTTTTTTTCTGTTTTTTTTTTTTTTTTAAATATATGCTTTATTGATTTTTTGTTGACAAGACAAATAACAGTAAGCATAGAAGGGCAATCAGAACAAAAAATGAAAGCGAGAAGGAAAAAAAAAAATCACAAATGAATAACATGTATGAAAATACAGACAGACAAATAAAAAAACCAAAGCCACAAATTAGAAAATACAAGTAAAGATCAATTCATATTGGATCATCACATTACTTTACATCAAGGGAAGTTGACCGTAAGTATGTCATAGGCTCACCGGGTTGGTAAGACTGAAATAGGCTATAAAAGGGGACCAAGCTGTGTAGAAACATTCAGGTTTTCCACGAGAGCTGTTTTAAAGTTTTTCTAGTGTAAGGCAGCTCAGTAAGTCCCTGATCCATTTGCTGAAAGAAGGCAAACAGGAAAGTTTCCAGTTGAGCAGTATGACACGCCTAGCCAGATGAAGTGCTGATCTTTGTTTAAAATATTTAACATAACGGGGTAAAAAAACGAGTCACAACAAGCACACAGGACAGTTAAGAGTTGCTGAAGAGTTAATCTGATGACTGTAGGTGAAGGCAGGCTAATGCTACCCATTGACTCCCAGTGTTTGGGCTAAGCTAACTAGCTGTTAGCAAGCTCTGCCCGTCTCTTCCTTGTTACTGCACACACAGTTGAAAAAATGGTGTCTATCTGCTTGTCATGGACTCACGAGTGAGGCAAGACACCAAAACAAAAATGTTGGCATATCCCTTTAAGCGTGTTTAATATATGCTATGAACTTAAAGAATGTATGTGCCTATAACTAGGTGAACTAGTTATCAGGCCTTCAGTCACTCTGCTCCCAAACTCTGGAACTAACTCCCACTGGACCTCAGAAACCTGGACTCTCTACCTCACTTCAAATCATAGCTCAAAACCCGTCTGTTCAAAATGGCTTACTGTCTATAGGGCTTACTGGTCCAGAACTCAGCTGCCCGTATCATCACCAGAACCCCCTCCCACCATCACATCACCCCCATCCTGCAGCAGCTCCACTGGCTACCGGTCAAGCATAGAATAGAATTCAAAATCCTTCTGTATACTTTCAAAGCCATCCACAACCTCGCCCCTCCATATCTGTCTGACCTTCTCAACGTTGCCACTCCAGCTCGCTCCCTCAGATCCTCCTCCTCCAGCTCACTGTGCCCTCTGCCCACCTCAGCACCATGGGGAGCAGGGCCTTCAGTCGCTCTGCTGCCCAGCTCTGGAACTCTCTCCCTCCAGACCTCCGAAACTTGACCTCCCTGTCTCTTTTCAAGTCCAGACTCAAAACTCACCTGTTCAGGACTGCATACCCCACTTGGTAATAGCTTTCCTCCTCTCCCTATACCGGTCCTTATTTGTTGTGCTTTTCTATTGTTGATTTTATTTTTATAGTTGATTTTACTGTGGTTGTTTTTTTAATCTTGTTCAGCGTCCTTGAGTGTCTTGAAAGGCGCTTTTAAGTAAAATGTATTATTATTATTATTATAACTTCTCTATTCTTTTTTTTTTTTTACTTTATGGCACTCTTGTTTGTTGTTTTTTTAATGTAATTGTGTTTTTAATTACTCTGTAAAGTGTCCTTGAATAAAATGTATGATTATTATAATTACTTACAGTCTGTTAGGCTTTCTGCCATGTTCGGGACCCTCTTCACCAATAGTCTGAAACAAATGAAATCACCACCTTTGTCAATAAACTTAAGCAATGTAAAAGTTCCAGAAATTACAGGTATATTTCACAATCCAACTCTAACTTCAAATCCTCATTATCAAAGTGTGAGAACAAGGTCAAGACAAGCTGATCTTTCAGGCCCGGACACGCAGGAGGAAAGATGTCTATCTCCTCCCTGTGATCTCGGGTAGTGCAGAGACACCCCACAGACGACTGATAGCGACTGTGGACGAGTGATATCTTCTCTCTGAGCCCGTCACACACCCGGAATTTCCCCTGATAGGGGAATCACAGACGACAGAGAGGCCGGCTCACCCTGCGACCTTGACCATCTTGGGTTCAAAGGTCTCCACATGCTTCAGAAGAGCCTTCATGGTCTTTCCTGTGTCCACGATGGCCTGAGGGGAGGGAAGAGCAAAGGAAGAGATGAAGAGGGGGGGAAATGGGACAGTGCAGAGGATTTCTATGAGGGTGGAAAACTTCTTTAAACTTTACAATGACAACAGTTTGAAGAGGAATTTTCAGCTGCATGGTTTAGAAAGCACCCAACTCAAACCCTTAAAGACAAAAAATCAGAGTGATATTGTGTTTATGTGATCTTGAGTTGAGTTACATCTGAAATATGATCTTAACAAGGGGGATTTTATTCTTTTGTCCTTTTGAAAAGCAATAACAAGAGGCTCACAATAAGCTCTCAACTGAAAAGACTCCAAAGGAAGAGTAAACAGAACATGTCATCAGGTCCAAACAGGGAGGGAATTAAGCCTGGGAAATGTAGAGCAAAAATCACATCAAAATAGTTTCCAGCAGAATAGAAAAAAAACGTTTATAGTTTTCAAAGTACCAGAATTACAATTTTTAATATAATTCTAGAAGAAACTGAACTGTTTCAATAACACTAATTTAGTGATTAATCCTTCACTGAACAATTAAGTCACATCGCACTCCTGTTATTATTTCAGCCACAGCTTTGACCGCCTCTGTTTTCTGTCCGTCGTGATTTGCCTTCTTTTTGTTGATTCAGCTGACGAGCTTTGATGAGCTTGTGATGGCCCTAATTTACAAGGCATCTGGAATAAAGTAGAAGATATTAACAAGGGAATCGTTAAAGAGTGATTTGCACGTTAAATTTGTTTTTACATAAATAAAAAACCTTGTCTAATGGCCCTTTTCCACTAGCACGCCTTGTCCCTACTCTACTCGGCCCTACTCGATTTGCAGCGTGTTTCCACTAGCCTGGTACCTCCTAAAACAAGCTAGTTTTAGTGCCTAATCCGCTCTGGTTCCAAGTGAGCTGAGTTGATACTAAACGATGACGTAACCAGCTGCCGGCTACTGATTGGTCAGACAATGTCATCAACGATGAGTCATGAGAGCGACGACCTAGAATGCTAGCGGTAGCCACCATTAGCTTACCCTCATACGTCTTTTATTTGCAGCTCGATTGCTCTCGTCCTCGGCTTCATTCTGTTGTATAGCTTCCAAAACTCTCCTGTGCTTCTCAAGGGGTATTTCTTCTTACCACCTGCAGCCTTCTTCTGCTTTCCTTTTTTACTCGGTTTGTGACAAATGCCACAGATTTGTGTCGCGCTAAAAATGATGTCACCACAGTGCCGCTCAGCTGTTAAAAGGGACACTGCACCCTGTTGGTTAGGCGACTGGGGCTCATGGAAAAGCAGCACAGGGCGAGTAGAGAACAGCCGGGTAGAGTTGAGTAGAATAGAGTAGTTCTAATGGAAAAGGGCCATAATACCTGTTTTGCACAGTAGAATATCTTTGAGAGTCTAAGCAATTAAATGATACATATTTTTTATCATATCAAAATTCTTAAATTCTATTTTCCTTGATGTTAAAATTGGTCAATTTGCTGTTTTTTTTCTGGGACTCTATATCTTAATGCTCTCTATTAATACAAGCCGTAAGACAGCTCCAATAGAGTGCAGTCAATTTAGAGATCAAACATGTTGTATTTCCTACATCGTCTTCAAAATAAAAGCCTCCAATTGTAATGCCGAGTTTTCAGATGAAACAGCCTAACAGAGCAGACAGACGATTACAGCAGCAGCAACTTAACAGAACTGATCTTAGAAGAAAGGAGGATTAGAAAGACACAACTGCTCACTAACCCAGGTATGAGTAAAATGAATCTTATCTTCACACACAGTGATTTATAAAAGCCTCTTTCTTCGTTCCAGCACTAGATTATTTCAGGCTTGAGTGGGAGAAGGGATCATTGGGTGATAGCAATATAAAAAACAAAAAACAAATGTGTGTGTTTTGTGACGCTTGCTGCTCACACACCTCGACAACTGCTCTGTTGTTTGCTGGTTCATAATCACAACAAAACTTTATTTCACCCTGACCAGTTTCTACTCAGTTTCTACTCTCTTTGACACTTTAAAGTTCATACTTAAACATCTTTCGACCTCTGCGTATGTATGAATAAATTATTTCTTCCTCTTTATTAATAGGACCATTATTTTTATTCATATTTACTACCATTAATATCAGGAAACCTAGCAATGCTTCCCCTCTTTATGCCACTGATCAAGGACTGTTAAAAGCCAAAGTAAAAGCAAACACACAAAAATGACTCCAGAGCTCACTGAAGTTCACTCATTTATATAACTCATGTAAATTAGGTCCCATCCACACGAAGATAAACCGAGGTCTAAACATATACGCTTTTTGCGGAATCTGCGTATTAGCCATACGAAGACAGCATTTTGGGGGTCTGTAAACGATCATTTTTGAAACCAGGTTCCAGAGTGGAAAGATTTTGAAATCCATATATGCAGCTCCGTGATTACTGGCTCTCCACGAGTTTTCAGATACACTTACGTCATAGTTTCATATCTTCATTGACACGCATGCACCACACGCGGCAACGACAATGGCGGCGTACGTGAAGCATATGTTCTGATGAAGCTAGTGACCCTACTATCCCTGATGCAGTAAAATCTCCTTCTTCTCAATCAACACCAAGTTGAACAAACAATTATCGAGGACACATTATGGCAATTTATCATTTTATCACAGTCTCTGTTTACAACTTTTGCCGCAAGTGCGCATGCCAATCAAATCCCTCAGCGCCCCCTAGAGGTCTGGCATGTGTTTTTACAGCTTTCATGTGTATGCAATCTATACACACATTTTCTGAGACGCCTTCGTCTTTATGACAATCGTTTTTGAAACTGTTAAGCGTTTTGTCTTCGTGTTGATGGGGCCTTATTCTCCAACATTTTCACTGGGCTCTCAATTCAGCAAATTTCTCTTTAAGCTCTAAGAAAAATGATATAGCTTCCATGAGGCGTTTATTCTCCGTTTTTAACTGGAATTGAATCTTCTAAAATCCTAACTCAAAACACATATTACTTAGGAATGCATAAGTATATACTGTATGTATATGCAGGTATAAATATGTGAATATGTTTGTTGAGGTAAATATGTGTATACATATATATCTATACATATTTATTTACTTATTTAATCTACTTTACTGAGATTGTTTTTGTTATTTTGCTTGTTTATATATTATATATAATATAAATTACATTTTCAAAGTACTTTTGTTTCTAAACCAATGAACAAAACTCAAAAAGTTATGCATAGATTTCGATGAAATTTTCAGGAAATGTCCAGATTGGGACAAAGAACAAATGATTAGATTTTGGGAGTGATCCGGATCGCTGCCTGGATCAGCTATGACAAAAAATGTGATATTTGTGAATAACTACTGGACTAAAATACTATCATTATGAATCGAATTGCTAATGGTATTATTTCATGGTCAAGGAATCTAAATATTTAGATGAAATAAAGTTAGGGCGAATATTTATGGTGAAAATCACAATATGGGTGAGGACTGTAGTGCTGGCGGAGGTCTGTGCTCTCTGAGTGCTTTTCTAGTTTTTATTTTTCACTATTATTATTTGTTATTAAAAAAAAGAAAATATGACTTTAACTTGCTATCACTGTAAAATATTCTCTTAAAAATCCTGCTGGTAATCATGTTAGCTTTTTTACTAAGTACGCATCATGAAAATTAAATATTGTAGTACCCAAACTTCATTTAACTATTAGAAGTCTTAAAACATGCTACATTGCCCATCCCTATAGAGAATTCATGCTTCACAGAGAGAAAATTACTGCTAAAAGCAGACAGAACTGGTGGGACTCACCTCAACAATCAGCACACACTTGGTTACATGAAAGAAAAAAAGAGGACATTATTAGTCAAATATAGAAAATGCTTGTCTGCGTCTGTTTAATGTACATTCCTTTCAGTTTATCTCCGTGGAAACAACACTGGCAGCATGTAAATGACAACAAAACCCACAGTTGACTAATTCTGTTCCTCACATTAATGAACATCTGTGTCCACAGTGAGGAAAAGTCACTTCAAAAGAGTGCGGGTGCTGCACACTTTCACTGCTGCAGGGTTTCAAATGACTCCTTGTCCCTGAGCCGGGTGTATGGGGCTCTTTGTGAGCACAGGGGAGAGTATCTATGGTTTGGGGAGAGTGATCGCGGAGAATGCAGGCAGCCAGCCAAAGTTCCTTCAGTCCACACCTGAACACTGTTACACAACACTCCAGCAAAGTGGAGAAGGGAAAGTAGAGAACACAAAACACTTAAACATATCAAACCTGTCTTACTGCATGATGTAACGATAAATGTATGACACAGGGAATTTTACAACAGCTGTTATTTCACTGTGTGTAGGATCGTATTTTAGATTTTACGTTACTCTGATTTAAAAGCTGTTTTGTGACCCCTGTTGCTTGTCGATTCATCCAAAGCGACTGTCTCTGCCATTGTGACTGGAGGTAAGAGCTTGCCACATACTGGACAAAACAGGGCTTCCCAAACGTAGCCTTGCCAAGGACCTTCATATAGGGGTGGGTAACAACATAATAATTATTAAGAGAAAGCTCTTAAAAGTTCAAATCTCTTGCAAGAATTGTTTACTTTTATTTCTCCTGAAAAGAAGTTGAGAAAATGTATTTAAAGGACAATTCCTGACACATTTATTGACAAAAACAGACCAGGTGGATATTTCCAATGACAGTGATTTTACTTTTGTATGTCATATGCACAAATAACTTACTACTGTGCAAATCTTTATTTTCAGATAAATGTGAGGTGACATACCACATATGTTTACACTGGCAAGAAAATAAAATTAACAAAAAATTGTTAACAGCCACTTCAATTATTTGTGTATTTTTACTTCATACTGAAACAACACTGAAGCATTTAAATCAATAATGAATCAAATCACAACTTAAAGAATCAAAATCAAATACTCAGCCCTACCCTCATATAACCAAAGCTTTTGGCTGCGACTATCTCTAAGAAATCACAATCACAATGAATTAAAAAAGAAAACAAAACTTCAACATACCATTTGCAATTTTTATTTCAAAAACAACCAAAAAGAAAAGCACTGTCTGTAGGTGGTACAGGTTCAGGGTAGGGGGATTTGGGTGAGGTTCTCTTAATCTGTTGGTTCATTTTTTATACGTTTCTGCTCTTTTGACAGCATTCATCAGCAGTACATTTTGCAAAGACACTAAAATAACATTCTGAAATGCTTTCTCCATATTCAATAATGATATTGTTCAAGATTTTCAAGGCTCATCATCAGGTAAGGTCGGGTTTGGGAGCACACAATTACATCACCAACGTTAATTCTTAGTTTGTAGGTGTTTCCATGAGGTGAAGTTTAAGGGCACAAGCGTGCAAACCCTACACCTCAAGAATTTGGAAGCAAGGGAAGTCTGAACCAACCAACCAACCAACCAACCAGCTGTTTTAATCAGAACTTGAACAGCCCCCCCGGCTCAAGCCCATACAGACTGATCTAAACTGCCTCCCATATCAGCTTGGTAACATATCAAAACAATAATCCGAAATAGGTGAAGTGCAGGATAGAAACCCCACAAACAGCCTTTGAAATATAACTGAAATGCAACAAAAGGAGCCTTATTTTCCACACAACATTTTGGGGCATCTATGGTTGGGAAGTGTTTTGTGAAAATATTGATTTTACTGGAATTATTTTAAAAAGAGAGATCTGGAAACCTGGAAAAGTAACTTTGTGCTCAGACGGTCTTCCTAAGTACTATTTAAGTGGGAAGCTACTCAGTTAAAGACAATTTTGAGACAAGCCTTTAACATTAACTTGCACTGAGCAAATGAACATTTTCATATGAAACCTAGGGCTGGTAAATATATCAATTAAATCAATTAATTAGAATTATTTTGTGTATTCTGAAAATGTTTATTTTTACTGCGGTAGGCCTGTCAAGTTTTGATCAAGTATTTTTGAAGACTTGTGAAGTTACTGTGTAAAATCCCTCGGCCATAAGTACAATCAACATTTAAAGATACACACTTTAACTTTAAGAGGGACATTCTGTTTGGTTTGGGAATATAATGATGATTCATACCATTTTGTGTCAATGTTTTTTTTTGTTGGTTTGTTTTCTAAGAGGGACAACATTGATTAAAACAGTAAATCGAGAGTTGTTGGAAAAAAAATGGATGATTATATTCTCAGGCCATATCACCCAGCCCTAATGAAACCTAATGGAGATTATTCATTTTTGGAGCCAGCCTCAAGTGAACACTTGAGGAACTGCAGCTTTTCACAGACAGAATAGACTTAGTTTTTTAAACATCTGGGGTTGCAGTTGGCTATTTACCAAGAGATATGAGGACGAAAGACTTACATTTTAATTTATTTGTCAGTATAAAATACAAGTCTTACTTGTATCAGACTGAGGGGATTGTCATTTAGTCCATGCTTCAGTAATGAAATAAATACTAGGGATTTTTTTATATATATCAAGCTGAGGAAATAGAAACGGAAATAACTGGAATTGTACAGTCAACCACAAGGATTAAAGTTCTAAAAGCAACAAAACCATTGAAAGTATGGCCTTGAGAGTACCTTTGTATAAAAGTTTAACCCTTTGATTCTTTGGAATACCAAGGTCACATCATAGACTCACATGTTTTGGAGCAACTATGACAGAAAATCCACATACACAATCATTTATGCAGAGCTGTGACTCAATCAAAACTTTATTACATTATGTAGATATTTACGGGTGCACTTTTATATGTATGAATACGTATATATATATGTATATGCGTGTGTAGGTATGTATATTTACATTTGTATATATATACTTTAATTATTATTATTAATTTAAAAAAAATACTATTATCATTATTATTATTTTCATTTTATATTATTTATTTATTTATTTTTGAGGAGTCCTTTCTTTCCAACAATTTTTTATGTTTATGTTTCTATAGATGACGTATTGTTAAACACAAGGTATTCAGTCCAAAGCAGGAACATATCTTTGTGTAATTTTGTATCATCTCCTGTCCTGACTCCTGGGAGCAAGCGAGGGACTTGTTGTATGTAACAATATGAAGAAATGTTTGTTCTTTGAAGGAACTAATAAAATCTGAATTGAAATAAAAAAAAACTCTATTACATTTAAGTATTTATGTTTTTAATGATCTACAGTTTTTTGTGGGAGGCTGATGGATGGTAACACTGACTTGTGAAACACACAGTGGAGTGACTCATGTTTTCTGTAAGCTGTGGTGGTAAGTCATTTTTATTCTTTACATCAAGACCTTTTACCTTCACTACATTCAGGTTCTGGGAATTCAGTCTTTAATAGGGAACGCGTGTGGGCATATTTGTGAAAGAATTCAGCTGAGTGAGCCAGTTTTTCTGTCTTGTATCCTTGATTTTTAATGTAGTGAGGAGGAGAGATCATTCCTCAAGATCCAGCATGCTCCCCAGAGTCCATCATGCTGAGCTCTGCAGGGATGAACTGTCTGTTAATCTACTGCAGGCGAACATTTTTCAATCTGAATCATGGCCGAGGCGGGGAAACATGGCGTGGAAAGTTAAAAATACTAAGATCATGTTAAAGCAGAGTCTTGTATATCTTAAGAACAAAAACTGCAAGTGTATGTTGTCCCTGTAGCTACAAATCAAATTGATCTCATGGGAGCACTTAAGTAAATTAATTAATCCCTTACTGCTTTTACTTGAAGTCAGGCGGCTTTTCTCTTTAATAAAACAGCTCGTTGCTCACTTGAGATTAAAAAGCCATCAAGAAAATTGATTTGCGCTCACCTTTCCTCGCAGAAAAGACAGATCTCTGCTTCCTATGATGTGCAGCTCCTCTGTTGAATGGTCATTCTGTAAATGAAAAGATGAAACTTCTCATTTAATGTGTGCAGTCTGACAGGTAAATACAGAGGTTAGCAGCAGGATTATGACATTATGAAATATAAGAACTACACTATATTTCCAAAAGTATTCACTCTCCTGCCTTGACTCGACTTAAGTGGCATCCCATTCCTAACCCATAGAGTTCAATGTGATGTCGGTCCACCCTTTGCAGCTATAACAGCTTCAACTCTTCTGGGAAGGCTGTCCACGAGGTTGAGGAGTGCTGATGGGAATTTTTGACACTGATGTTGGACGAGAAGGCCTGGGTCTCAGTCTCCGCTCTAATTCATCCCAAAGGTGTTCTATCGGGTTGAGGCCAGGACTCTGTGCAGGCCAGCCAAGTTCATCCACACCAGACTCTGTCATCCATGTCTTTTTGGACCTGCTTTGTGCACTGGTACACAGTCATGTTGGAAGAGGAAGGGGCCAGCTCCAAACTGTTCCCACAAAGTTGGGGGCATGGAATTGTCCAAAATGTCTTGATGTGCTGAAGCATTCAGAGTTCCTTTGACTGGAACTAAGGGGCCAAGCCCAGCTCCTGAAAAACACCCCCAAACCACCCTCCACCAAACTTTACACTTGGCACAATGCAGTCCCACAAGTATCGTTCTCCTGGCAACAGCCAAACCCAAACTTGTCCATCAGATTGTCGGATGGAGAAGCGTGATTCGTCACTCCAGAGAGTGCGTCTCCACTGCTCTAGAGTCCAGTGGCGGCGTGCTTTACTCCACTGCATCGACGCTTTGCATTGCACTTGGTGATGTGAGGCTTGGATGCAGCTGCTCTGCCATGGAAACCCATCCATGAAGCTCTCTGCACTGTTCTTGAGCTAATCTGAAGGCAACATGAAGTTTGGAGGTCTGTAGTGATTGACTCTGCAGAAAGTTGGCGACCTCTTCACTCTATGCACCTCAGCATCCGCCGACCCCGCTCCGTCAGTTTACGTGGCCTACCACTTGGTGGCTGAGTTTCTGTAGTTTCCAAACACTTCCACGTTCTTATAATCCAGCTGATAGTTGACTGTGGAATATTTAGGATTTGTTGCTCAGGTGGCATCCTATCACAGTTCCACGCTGGAATTCACTGAGCTGCTGAGAGCGATCCATTTTTTCACAAATGTTTGTAACAGCAGTCTGCATGCCTAGGTGCTTGATTTTATACACCTGTGGACATGGAAGTGACTGGAACACCTGATTCTGGTTATTTGAATGGGTTAGTGAATACTTTTGGCAATATAGTGTACATAGCTAGAGTAGAGAGTGTAGTAAAGGTTGTCATTTTGGGTCCTTTAACAGCATAATTGCTCACCAATCATCACCACTCATTCAAACTAAATCAGGATTTTACATTTTCAGCCTCAGAAGATTTTATACTCTCAGCCTGATTGAGAAATGCAGACGAAATGAGCCTCTGAAGTGAAGGATGAGTCTGCTGCAGTAATGAGGAACTAGACCATAAATCACTGAAATAACTGTCCTAAATTATCTTACACATGAACAAAATCATGGTCTCTTTTCGTCTCTGTCGGAGTCAAACAGGAAGCTTTGAAGCTCGACAAGCTTTGAAGTGAGATTCACTCGGCTACTGATGCATCATGGGAGAGGAGGAGGTCTGACATGGACTAAATCTCGGCCCTGGAGGGTTGAATGACTCCATCATGACCCGAGAGATTGACTAATACAGCCACAGCTCACACTCTGTCCTCTGTTTGCTGATGGTGACTGCTGCCATGTTGTTTGATAGCTCTGAAATAAAGGACTTCAGTGCTCTCATTATGTTCCCCTTTTATTCAATTAGACTTCTGTTTATTAGAGACAGACACAATAGTTTAAGGTCATCATCTATGCCTGTACAGGGACCAGTATATCTCTTGACCTATGCTCAAAGGGCTGTTTTTTTAAATACATAAAAACAATATTCAAATTCAAATGTATTGTCATTCAGGTTATACCAATGTATCAACAGAACAAGATGGCATTTCTCCAGGATCACAATAAATCACAATCACATTCATTTATACATTCCACTGAAAAAAATAAAATAAGATAAACAAATAAAATAAATAATAATAATAATAATAAAATTAATATCACAGAAAATACAAATTAATATTTATAATAACAGTAACAATAATAATAATAATAATAATAATAATAATAGCTAAATTAAAAATAAGAATTCAAGTCCATGGCAGAGATTTAAGGCCATGCTATGTTCAACAGCAATATTTATGTTTTGTTAAAATTAACATTTGATTTGTTTTTACTTTTCCAAAGTTGAATGTGTTTATGACCCTTTAAAAGGGACCATCAGTCCCTAGCAGCCACATGAGGACAGATAAAATACAGTATTTTTGCCACTACATTTAAGGGCCGACGTATTTTCAACCATAGTTTTTGGCTCTAAAATACTGAAACTCCTTTTATACTATTTTATTCTAAAAAAAATTTTATTCAAAATTACAGGTAACTTGCTGTGTTTTAATTCACATGACTATGTCTAAGAAGATATTGCTATTTTATCAAATAAAATACTTAAAGTCAAATGTTTGTTTCACCCAAAAATGTGAAACATTAACTAAAAGAAATCTTGCCTGCTACTGGTCAGTTTTCCTGAGGAATAAGAATGAATCTTGATTTAGTAATTTACTCTGTTGGCATTTTTCAATAGGTAACTGTAGATTTTATAGCTAAATTGTGTTAATTTTACAAATATCTGTATGTTTTCCCACAGTCTTTTGCAACTTACAGTACTCTACTGCACAGGTTTTTCACAGGTAGATATATCAGGTAAAATACTGTTACACTTACAAAACAACTTACAGTGTAATCCAGAGAGTCACAATCATTTTTTACTTTAGTCTCACCTTTCTTTTTATAGTTACTGAATCTTTGTGAAGCCAGTTCTTAAAGTATAAAGTGATTCTCCTCATGCTGTAAAGGGAGAGGAAGAATTCGACCACATGCAGAGAAATGTAAATCACATCACTCTGGACGTGCTGTGAGCCAAAACACACTGAGAATATTAACTGACCAGTGACAATTGGAAAGTGATATCACTGTAAACGTTGACATATGATTCCAAAAGTGAAATCCCTCTTTTATAAAACCCAGGTGTGACGGGCGGTTTGCTTTGGCAGCCACACCAGCAGATTATCAGTGCAGTGTGTTTATGAGCTGCACCCAGTGATCCGCTCTGCCTGAAAGGAATTGTTGATGCTAAACAGGAGCAGCAGCGACATCTAGTGGTGAAACACAGTTAGGACAAACATGTGCTGGAAAATGAGAGTGGATGCAGAAATGATGGTATCGAGGACAGGACAATTGCCATAGCCAAATATTACTTATTGAAATAATCTTATTTTGTCACATTTTAGAGGCAAATGAAGTTAATTTACAGTGACTAAAAAAAGAAAGATTAAAGGTAAGCCTTGAGAGTCCTTCCAAACTAAGAAATACATTTACAACAAATGTTTTGTATTCGTTGGTAAAGTTTTCCTCATTTATCAACATTTCAGCTTTTCTTGTTTTTTCAGATTACTCAATAATCGGTCAACCTGCTGGATGGCTTGCCCATTAAGGGTTAACCTGGGCAGTAATGGATTTTATACATTTTTGCGACAAAATTTTTGCTTTTTTTGTCCGTAAACATCTCAAAGAGCAAAATTTAGATATGTAACAGATGATCCAGTTTTCAGAGGAATCACAGACACAATTTTTATCATCAAATTTATTTTCTTTAACTAAATATGATTATTGGAAGATCAGGGAATATGGAAAGCTACTGTTAGATTCTCTGAGTTAGTATATCTGTATAGATCACATATTGGTGATAAAACGATACACTTGTTCAGTATGGTGATTAATAAAAAACAGAATTGGGCTTTCAAAGTTTTAAATGCAGGGGTATACGGTAAAAAGTCAACCGCACGGTTACAATGCCAGTTAAAGAGTCAATCGCACCAATTAACTTCACATCACCTTAACAAATAAAAAACTCTAAAGAAATTATGTCTGATTATTTTTTTAATCAAATGAGGCAAACAGTGTACATCAGAAGCCCCCATGCTGCAGACTCTTGTCTTGATTGTAGAAGTGCTCTTCCACATTAAGGAGACAGTTAAACACACCAATGGGCAAATTAAACTAAAAAAGCATAATATGGACTTTTAAAATTAAAAATAAAAAGATAAAATTACATTATTTAAATACATTTAACACGGTGAATCTGCATCCATTTATATACATTTTTTCTTTTTATTTCCAGAATAATAAATACACATTTAATCACATAGAAAAAGTATGTATTGAATTAAATAAAATAAATCTATAAATATTATCATTATTATTATTATTTTTTTTTTTTTACCATTTTCAGGTAAAAAAAAAGTTTTTAAGAACTCTATCCTTGGTAATAAAGTCATAGGTGTGTTTTTCTTTTTGCATCTTTGTGATTTTAATCACCTCAGATATCATTTCAGTTTCTTATTCCTTGCTGTCCTGTCACTAAATCTGCCCTTTACTATAAAATAAATAGATTTTAAGGAGAAGACCTTAAAGGAAAAGATGTTCGAATGAGCACATTGTTGTCAATTCACCTCACTGCCCAACAATGTCAACTTATTCTTGAAATTCTCTTGAAAAGCAGAAATTTGATGTTTTTTTTATGTATAATATACTTAAAAATTACACATTTACTTATCTATTAAATTCAATACACCTTAACACACATGGCAATGACAATGAAAGAGGAATAGAATGAAAAAAGATATTGAACAAATGTAACGCCTGAAAAAAGCTTTGAGAACAAATGAAAATACAAGTTTGCGTTCTTCATCATGTCACCCACCAGGTAGCTCTTCAGCCGGATAAACTCCACCCGTGTCTCCAGGTACTTGTTGGAGTTTCGCCCGAGAACCTTAATGAACTCCACCAGGTCTGAGCAGAACTTGTACCCTCCTTTCAGGACGCACAGCACCATGATGTTGCTGTTCCCAAAATCCTCCATGATGTAGTGGGCCAGACGCTCGATCCTGCAAGAGGAAGATCATCACCACGACCTCATCCCATCAACTGAGCAGAAAATCCAGAGAGAATTACTTTTTTACCTGTTCATGATCACCCCATGGGGAATATAAACACTCTCTATGTCTTCATGGTAATGCTCGGGGTATGTGAAGAGGTCCAGGCTGTAGCCAGGCCAGTCATCTTTGATCTGGAGCACACAGCTGAGGTTAGGGATGGAGATGGAGCCACTGAACAGACTAAGCTAGTTTTGTTACTTTTAAATGATAACTTTTTTTTAATCAAAGTTGTCCATGACTTAAACAACATTCTGACATTTTTTTGGAGAGTGTCAGACTCACAAATCATAAAAAAAAACAAATTGGTGACACAAATAAGAACTTATGAGGGATATTTGGTAACAACTGAGCACTTAAAGGTGTAGTCAGCGATCTTCTAATCTTCTAATCTAATGCGCGATTTGTAAAAATCACCGTATTTCTCCTCTCCATCCACAAGATGTCACCACTGACAGCATGTTGAAAAAAAAGTCCGGTTTTAATACATAGCCTTGGCTCTGAATTTCAGCAGGTAAATACTGTGGCTCGGGCCGGGCCACCAAAACAGGGTACACCCCCCCCGCATCCTGGGGGCGATCATACTCATGCTCAGATCAGACAGAGGGGGGAGGGGGAGTCGTAGGATGCGTAGCGTGCGCAGTTAACGTAAGAGAGAGATACAATAGGTGCAGTAGCAATGGCTGAAAAACAGCCTAATAGAAAAAGTTCAGTGGGGGGAAAAGTGAAAAAGAAGGGCTATGACCATGAAAGAGCGAAGACCCGGGTCAACATTGGTGTTGCTTTCCGACGGTGGAGGGAACTCCGCGAACTGAAAGACCTGAAAACGGACGTGGATGTCGCCGTCTGTCTGCTGGATAGGTGAGCAACATTAGCTTTGTGGTGCTTCACATAACAGTAACAGCTGTCGTGCATTCATCTTATTGTCTAATCTGCCAAAATGTACTGTTGTTGTGATGTTATCAATAATTGTAGTCAAGTTGTCTGACGAGTCGGGGTTACCTTAGCTACATTGGTCAGCTACGCAGTTTCTACGGCCGTTTCCATGACGATGCACGTCCATCAGCTTTTGGGGGGCGGGTCTAAATTCGTTTATAAACAACCTCTCCACTCGTTTTCTCCCACATCGCTGACTACAACTTTAACCATTTCATGCATGAATTGTTAAATCACAACGAAATAATAATTTCAAATGTTAGTTTTTACTTTCAAACGATAAAAATCAAAGCCAATTTCTTTAGTATGTTATATTTTCCACTTTATATACTGTGCATCAAGGGCATGAATAGTAATTTAATGTAACTTAACACAGATGCACAGGCAAACATCTACAAACATTTATTGAGAGTAAATTAAATTAAATAAAAATTTTAAAGAAATTTTGATATTATTGTTTAATACAACTATTTACTTGTGATTTACGCCATTTTTTAGTAATAATTACAAAGCTAGAAAAGCACTCGGAGAGCGCAGACCTCCGCCAGCGCCACAGTCCTCACCTATATTGTGATTTTCACCATAAATATTAGTCCTACTTTTATTTCATCAAAATATTTAGATTCCTTGACCTTGAAAACATATCGTTAGCAATTGGATTTCATCCATCCATCCATCCATCTATCCATCTATCTATCTATCTATCTATCTATCTATCTATCTATCTATCTATCCTCAATCAATCTATCTATCTATCCATCCATCTCTCTGTCTGTCCGTCCATCCGTCTGTCTATCCATCTGTCTATCCTATCCATCCATCCATCCATCCATCCATCCATCCATCTATCCATCTATCTATCTATCTATCTATCTATCTATCTATCTATCTATCTATCTATCTATCTATCTATCTATCTATCTATCTATCTATCCTCAATCAATCTATCTATCTATCCATCTATCTAGCTATCCAATGATCAATCTATCTATCCATCCATCCATCTCTCTGTCTGTCCGTCCATCCGTCTGTCTATCCATCTGTCTATCCTATCCATCCATCCATCCATCCATCCATCTATCCATCTATCTATCTATCTATCTATCTATCTATCTATCTATCCAATTTAATTCAATTCAATAAAAGCTTTATTGGCATGAATGGAAAAAATACATTGTTGCCAAAGCATATAAAAATGAAGAATGATCCTTTAAAAGTCTTTCAGTATGTCGATATCTAATTGTCTAAGACTGAACAATAAAAATGAGGAATCAGATACATAAACAGGGATCTCTAGCCCTGAGCACAGCTTAATTTTAAACCACAAACATGTTATTATTCCATCTCCCGTCGTCAGTATTATTCCAGTGTGAGAAATATTAAACTCCTTGAAAAGCTGCTTAGTGCTCAATTAATCAAATAAAGACCTGAAGGAGCCTCATCAGAGGAAAGCAAACGTGTTATCTTTGAGGAACAGCTTTAATTTCGCAGCTGAGTAAATAATTATGAGCAAATAAACATTCTGGAGTTTGTGAATGTGTGCTGCACATACCACGATTCCTTTCACTGCTGCGTTGTCCATTTGAAGGCAGAAGAGGCGTGAACCTTCAGAGGAAAAGGACATAAAGTTGACTGTAAACGCACCGAATCAAATTAGGAAATTCTCTTCATAGTTGCCTGAATAGAACACAGGGTTGAGTTTAACATCCAAATAAAATAATTAAAAGTCTTACTCACTGTTCAGCTGTCGTTTACGGTCATAAAAAACGAGAGAGACAAGAGAAAGTCCAAAGATATCCGGGGCAGTCTTGGTGGATCCGTCCACATGGGCAGTGGGATCATGCTTCAGTCATTATGTTAAACAGGACGCTGTTGTTTACGAGCAGCGCCGGAGTATTACGGGGTAATCAGCCTCATGTGATGGGATGCTGGCTTGTGCTGAAAATCATAAGCTATGGAAGGCAAACCAAACAAAAATTTCTAAGCAGGAAAGTTTATTTATTAACAACCAAATTGATTTTATAAGTTGGTCTAAATGCAGACGTGACCGATTAAATCCAAGACACAAATTTCACATTATTGAAGGGAAACATATAATGAAGTGACAGCACAAAAAAACATGTGGACATAACAAAGTAGAAAAGCACTCGGAGAGCACAGACCTCCGCCAGCGCCACAGTCCTCACCCATATTGTGATTTTCACCATAAATATTCGTCCTACCTTTATTTCATGTAAATATTTAGATTCCTTGACCATGAAAACATACCGCTAGCAATTGGATTCATGATATCTATTTTAGTTCAGCAGTTATTCACCAAAATCACATTTTTCATCATGGCGGCCAGACGCTGATCCAGATCAACACCAAAATTGAATCAGTTCTTCCTTTTCCCATGCTGAACATTTCCTGAAAATTTCATCAAAATCCATCCATAACTTTTTGAGTTATTTTGTTCACAGACAGACAGACAGACCCTCCCGAAAACATAACCTCCTTGGCGGAGGTAACTACAAAAGAAAAAATAGAAAATCAATATAACAAATGAAAAACTGTGATTTCCAATTTTTACAAATTACATTTGCATATTTTTTTATTGGCCATTACCTTTTTTTTATCTGAACTGACATTTTTAATTTGTCCCTGTGTTTTTCATTCCATTTCTGCGTTGATGCTTTATATTTGTTTTTACTTTCTATTTTTATTTAAGAATTTGTTGTTTAATTCACATGTATTATTGTTAGTTAATTGTTGTTACATTTATTAACTCCTGATGCATTAACTTATCTGCAGTTGTATTTTTCATATTTGGTTTGTATTTTTTAATTTGTCTGTTTTCTTTTCTGTATTTGCTGTTGTTCTTGTTGTTCTTTAAGATGAAATAAAAATGTAGTTTTGTCATTTCTAAAAAATGGATTGTTAATTTTATTAGCCCAGTGTAGACTTACATTCTATTACTTTTTCAATATTATGTTGAATTTACCTGAACCTTAAGTCTGTTTCTAAATTTGTGTTTTTAAATTTTGTCTTTACTTTTTATTCATTGCAGCATTTTTCATAATTGTAATGATGTCTTAGATTTTTAGGCAGAATTTGTATTTATTGTCAGTTTTCCATTACTGTTATTGCATTTGTAAAATTTCCTGTTGCAAATTTGCAATATCTTGCTTGCATTTTCAATTTGTCAGTTTGTGGTTCATGCTATATTTGTGGTTGCTTTTCTCATTCATTGTTACATTTTTGTCTTAAAATTGTCTTGAAGAATTTGTTGACAGATTTACATTTGTTGTCTTTAAAGAAATTGTTCTAATTATCAGCTTTAGCATCTTTCAAAATTGCTGTAGCATATTTTCATGTTGTGATGGATTTTTAATTTGATGTAATTTTGAATTTATTAGTTTACATTTGATTATATATTCATCTCTGTGTTAATTTTTTATGAATGTTTTGAAGAAATTGTTGCATTGACTTACTTCATATCAAATTAATGAATCTGCTGTTGCATTTTTTATTTGGTTTGTGTCTTTTCTATTTATCAGTTCGCTGTTACATTTTTAATATTCATCATTACATTTTTTTTATTTGCTGTGGCATATTTGTGAGGTGATGTTTTTATTTATTGTTGCATTAATTCTTTTTGCTGTCATTTTTTCAGTTAAAGTGGTTTTCTTTTTTACCTTTGCATTTTTCGTTTTGTTTCTTTGAGCATTGTTCTGTTTGTCAGTAAGTTTATTCATTAAGTTTCTAATTTGTTGTTTTCTTATCTGTTGTAAAGAGTTCCTTATTTGTCCTGTTATTTTGTTGTGCTTCCTTCACTATTGCTCAGTAATTATTTCTATCAGTATCAATTATGTTTTTTTGTTTTGTTTTGTTTTTTTGCATTTTTAAAATGTTTTTCTGCTTAAAAAATTGTAGTTTTTTTAAGTCGTTGACGTTTCAGTTGCTGATGTATTTCTCAGATTTGGTGGTTTTGTGTTACCTTTTTCAGAACTTTTTTTTTTTCATTTTTTGTTGGATTTTTAAAATACTGAACTTGTTTGTTCCTTTCAGTTCATTTTGACATGTTTCATATTTGTTGTTGCATTTTTTGTCTTTTGATTTTAGTTGTTTTTCTGTTGGTTGTGCTTTTTTTTTGGTGCACCTTTTTATTTGTAGATGTTGATGTGTCTTTGTATTTCACCTTGTGATTTTGACCTCAGTGCAACCACACAAATTGTCCGACCATTAAAAGTTCCCTTGAAACACAGTTTTGTACTAAAAGAAAAACAGATTAAAGAACATTGTATAGTTATTTTGAAAGACTCCATAAATCCAGTGGAGCTCATCTGTTGGTTTGGGTTTATTTCATGTCTCAGTCTGGGACGATGTAGATGATCTCGGGCCTCTCCAAGGTGCTGATGTCCAACTCCAGCTGCTTCATTTGTTTTTCCAGACGCTCTTTATGAGCTTTCTTTGACATGGTGTCGATGATAAGCGGGAGGCCCTGATACTCTTGGAGCAGCAGACCCCAGTTCGTCTTCAGACCCTGGGGAGCACAAAGAAACCATCACTGTTACAATGAGGACAGATATTTACTGTGACTTTTGATTATCAGCAGGCCAAAAATACACCCTTCAAAACAGTTATTTAGATTATTTCTCCCCATTAAAGACCAACACACACCAAAATTCCTTACCTGTAATGTCTTGGCTCACTCCTGTCCGAGACAAGAAGAAAGACACTATTCTTTCAACTGGGCATGCAATTAGCTTAGCTCAAACACTAAGAGTCAGTGGGTAGTGTTAGCCTGCTTTGGTCTACAGTCATCAGATAAAATCTTCAGCAACTCTGTGCGCTTGCTATGACCTTTTTTTTTTTTTTTTTTTTTTACTGTGTTAAGTTATCTTATCTATTTTTAGACTATGATTAGCACTTGTAATTTTTCAAAGACATATTCTGTATTTTTCTGACTATAAGTCACTCCGGAGTAGAAGTTGCATCAGTCAAAAGATGCATCAGGAAGAAAAAAAAACTATAAGTCGCATCGGACTATAATGCCTGGCTCATACTACAGGATTCTCGGCCTGATTTAACCCAGATTCAGGCCTCCCGACAATCGGGGAAGAAATCTGGTCGGGGACCAAAATCGGCCCTGACGTTCGATCAAGATTATCTTCTCGTGTGAGCGGGTGACAGATCAATCTTAAGCCCCAAGATCGTCTCACAGACTCGTCAGAGCCGCCCTGATAATTTTCAAACATGTTTGATATTTATCTGGATGATTACGCAACTTGTATTCACTGAGGATGACAGTAGCCAATCAGAGAGAGCCGCCTACGATGACCGGAAATGACCGCGAATCAGTGGTTATTAGAGGGCGAGCACAAAGACCGTACAGGTGAGATGGACAACGGAGATGGAGGACAGTCTTGTCGACCTGTGGCAAGACTACGAATGTGTACACAGGCTGAGATTATCACAACCGATGTGAAAAGGACAAGCGTTGGAGAGAAATCGCATCAGTATTAAATATTCCAGGTGAGATAATAACGTGGCAGAGTGCCGCAGGTAATCACCCTGCGCTGATATCCAGGACAACAGCACCTGCTCTCCAGTGAAATTGATATATACATCAGCTATACAAGCGCATTTTACTAGTTAACAGTAATAAATGAGAAGGAATAATAATTTGTTTATTTAATAATTTATTTGGCTTGATATTTGTCCATGTCTCCCCAACCACTTCTTCATCCAGATGCATCTGGTCTTTTTTTTTTTTTTTCACTACAAATAATGGCCACAGCCAGCAGTAGGCTACTGCACTAGTCTCCATCTTTGGTGTTTTTGTTTACATGATGAGATGACGTAGGATCACGTTGAGCATCGCTCTGGTCCAATAATCTTGATGAAATCCTGTAGTGTGCGGTGGTCACGATTTCCAAATCTTGTAATGTGTGTGCTTAAGGTTGAAGAGAAGATAATCTGTCAAGATTCTCTTTATGTGTGTGATACAACCCGATTTCAGAATCGCATAAGATTTTTAAAATCCTGTAGATGTTTGTAATTTATAACTACCTAACTCACAGTTTCTCTTCAAACAGTTACGCCATTATTATTTCTTCTTCATGTCACACTAGAGCTACGTAATGGGTAGTAAGTGTTTATGTCTGGCCCAGCCTAGAGCGCCCTCCTGCAGCTGCAGACAGTAATGTTTACTCCTTGGTTCATGGCTGCCAGTATTTTAAATGATACATATTTTGATACATAAGTCACACCTGACTATAAGTCGCAGGGTCAGCCAAACCATGAAAAAAAGTGTGACTTAAAGTCCAGAAAATACGGTATACAAAACTAACTCACATGCATGTGCAAACCACTGCAGATGTGCTTGTAAGTAGGTTGACAAAACATGCTCTGTTCAGGCTTATTACCACTGACACTTCCCCAACAATTCATATGATATAATACTGTAAAAATCTCTTCATGGTCTCCTTCAGTGGCTCCAGGTGTTTTTATGATTCTTGTGCTTGTGTACCTCAAGGAGTTTCTGTCGCTCCTCGTCAGGCAGCCGCTTTATGGCTCTGCGCTCCCTCTCTTCTTTCATGGCGTTTTCATACATCTCCTGGGCTTCTTTCTCTTGTTCTTTGCGCTGCAGCAGGTACTCCGGTACCTCCCCGTAATCCTGAAAGAAGACATATGTGATCACGATGTGCTCACTGTGGCCAGACACAACAATAAATCGAACCCAAGGGAGGATCATTTCAAAGATGACAGAAAGGCTCTGTGATATGAATCAACAACTGTGTCTTGCTTTTTGCCAAACAATAAAAAACTGTCCTTGAATCAGGTAGGTTATGTTTTTGTTGGCGTGTGTTTGTCTGTTAGCAAGATTACACAAAAACTACCGGATGAATTTCCATGAAAATTTTACCAGAGGTGTGGTTTGGTCCAAGGGAGGAGCCATTACATTTTGGTGGTGATCCACATATATCCACATTTAAAATCTCATAAGTTAAAGGTGCTATGAGGAGAATCTATTTCCGGTGACATAAAGACTCTGCTACCCATGAGCATGCGCGGGGACTGTTGTAAAGACGTGACCCAAGCCAAAGAGTGCATTTGTTGTGATGCTAATGAATGCAGCTTGGACCTTCCTCAGAACTCTGCATTGCTTTACAACTTCCTTTTTCAACAACTTACAGGATGCAAAGCGACGAGGTAATGTATCTCTTTCTAGTTATTTAGCAGTAGTTTTTGATGTGTGACAACAAGCAATTTTTGGAAAACTTAGTATCGTAGTTTTGTAGCCGGCTATATATTGCTACTTGCAGCCTGGTGCTCTAAAACGTGTTCGAATAATATAAATTTGCTCTAGGTTTAATTGTCTTGTCCCTGAAGTTGAGCGTCCAGGCCAGTCCAGCCCTGTCTGACCGAAGCTAGGGAATAGCATTTACAGATAACCTGTTTTGATGGCATGAAACTCATCTTAAAGTGTGTATTTCGATCAGGCATATATCTAAAAGTGAGACTTTTTTGTAATTACTTAAAAACTCCTCATAGCATCTTTAACATTACGTGGAATTCAAAAAAACCCATATCTCTACCATCGTTTAATGGATTAGCTTCAAAATTTACAGGATAGTTAAATAATAAGTCTCCATCATCAAGGTAAACTTCATCTGGATCCCATCCCAACAACAAGATCTAACAGTCAATTTTGTAAACCTTTACTAAATTTACTGTTAGATCTTGTTAATTGTGTGAAACTTGCTGAGGCACTCGACTTTTGAACATCATGATTCTAGTGCACATTTTAACACATATAGAGCTATTGTTAGTCACATTAGGGATTAGGTTAGTCTTTTTTTCCCACTTTTGTACAGCACTCATTCAGCCCTTAGCTGCCTTCTTTCTGTTATTATTAAAAACCTTGCCTTGTTAAAAAATTATTATTAATTAATTTGACGTCTTAACATCTGTTTTTCATGTTACTTCCCTCACCCCAAACAAACGCCTTTCATATCAAGCGTTGGGTTAGTTCTTGTTTCTATGTTGCCGTCAGTGGCTCGTACTGTATGAAACCTTTTAGGTGATTTGTACCTTTTTCTTGATGTATTTGGGAATTAGTCCTGCATCTTCAATGTGCTGTTTGTGTCCCTTCTTGGAGTCCACGAGATAAGGCTGAGGCTTCATTGTTGCATTGATGTGGACTGTTTTTACGAAGTTTCTCTCGGTTTGGAGGCCCATGACTGGTTGTTCTGTCCTTCGAGGAACGGGTGGTTTCCTTGCAGTGCAGAGGGTGTGAAGTCCTTTGAAACACTGTGACCCTGTAAAATATAAAATGTTTGCTGGAATAACACAGTCCTTGCTTTATCGTCTGCACATTTGTGTTCTGGTCAAACTGAGTACAGCAATGGCTCCCAAATGGTGGCACACTGGTGAGCCTTAAGGCAAGTCACAGAAACTAACGAATCAGTTCAAATTTCCTCGATCAGTACTTTAAATGTGCACGTTTCTTTACTTAAATGCAAATTATAGCTTTGATAAAAATAACTATTTAGCAATACTGCTGTTAAGTCTCCTTAATTATGTGATGTAAAATGTATTTGCCCACCAGAGCAAACACAAACATCAGTTCATGTAATTTCCAAGCACATCAGTGTTATTCCTGAATTCAAACCACAATGCCAAACCTCTTTATTGTATGTTTAAAAGAAGAAAAAGCCTGATAGTTCTGTGAGGCCTGCTGTTCAAACAATATAGTGTCAAAATCTGTGTTAAAATCATCAGAATAAAAGTTTATGAAAATGCCATTCGTAGTTCAGCTCTACAACTATTTAAAGGTGCAGTGTGTAGAAATTGGCATTTTCATCTAGTGTTCAGATTTTGGAATGAGCCCGTCCATTTCTAAAACATCACTAAGCGACAGCAGTTACAAGGCGAGGGCTTTTTCATTCATATTTGTAACTATTGTTTTGACAGATTATAGGTCAGTTAAGTTGATGATTGTAGGTTTAAAAACTTTTGAAGGCTTGTATTCAAAATCACGTTTTGCTCTTTTTGTCCCCAAAACTCACCCGTAGACAACATGGCGGATTATTACATCAGCCTCCACGGAGGGGAGATCCGTAAATATGAAAGGCTTTTTCTTAATTAATAAAAAGAAAAACAAAGTTTTATGAGGATGATTGTACACCTATTCTGGTGGATTTTTACATACAAATACAAACATTATATCCTATATTTACCATTTCTGTTCTGTACTAGTACTACCAGTAAACTCAAAATATCTCACTCGTATTATGAATATACTGTTTTAGTCGACTAGCAGTACTTGAAGGATTCACGAGTAGTACTAAAAGACATAATGTAAATGAAGTAGGAGGGATTTTAACCAAATCCAGCTCCCTGTAATATTTTTGAAAGCCGATGGGAAGCCTGAATTTGCATTCCCCCTCCCCCCTTTTTACCAGAAGCATGCAAAGCTTACTAGTATTACTAGTGAACAATTATTTGATCTACCAGAAGTATCAATCAATTAAACTTTATTTATATAACACTTTTTATGTAACATATGTAACTCAAAGTGCCTGAAAGTACCAGTGATACTTTTTGCTTCACTAGTGCAGTCTGCTCGCGCACTAGTTGAGCAAAATTTAGTACGTGTACTCTTAATTTAAGTACGAGTAGAGTTTAACCTTGGCTGAATTCATCAGCATCAATTTTATGCCCAAAGGCTTTCCATAGAAGTTAATTTTCCCGCTAATCAAGCTGACATATGATCACATTATAATACATTTAAGGTTAGTTTATAAAATTATCCGTAAACTAAAATAATTTTGAAGTTCAATGTGTTCAAATGTAACAAAGAAGAATAAACTTTGTTATTGGTGAGAAACACAACTCTCACCAATGACCCACATGAATGATGTATACCGTCCAAAACTAACATACATTTTATTTTTTTTTCATGAGGAAAAAAGGGTGGATAGGACAGGATGAGCCTGAAAAACATAAACTCATTCTAATCAGAAGATCTTTGATGAGAGCATACAATGTGTAATAGATTGATTATGATAATATATACAGTATCACCTACTCCAAGCCCCAGGTTGGGAAGCAAGATTACAAAGCTTGACTTTCATGGATATTATTGCCATTTGCCTTAAGATTTTGGCTTGATCTGAAGTGTGACTTGATCTTAGAAAGCTTTAAAACACTGGATTATGAGACTTACTTTCAAGTTCTTGGGTTTCTCTCGTATGCTTCTTGAGGTACTTGTCTGGAGACAGCACTTCCACTTTTGCTGGTCCCATCGTCCTCATGACATCCTTGGCTGACTTGTTTTCCATAATGACTTTCGGTCTGAACTTGGACATGTACCTACAGATACAGAGCATTGAAGAGAACAGATAATTCATTAGGAATAAAACGTGAACTTTGGTCACATTAAGTCCCCATATATACATAATTATTTACCATCTCACCCCAGAACGTCATCTAATTCTGAAAACATGAGGTAGAAAAATATGTTGTTGTTTTGAGGGTATCCATTTGTCATTACATCCCGACAACTATGTCAGTATTACTATGGCATATATAACCATGAACGCAACCCTCAAAACAATTACAACTAAACAATTTTATTAGAATTATTATATGTTTGATTTAACACGTGAAATCCATGTTAGCTAGTTTTTAACCAGGGGATTGAGTAAATTGAAAGTCAAAACCGGTGATGGAAAACATTACAGCCCCAGAAAGCAGAAGGCAAAATAACTTTGATATGGTAGGCAGTAGTTTGGATGATTAGTATTGTTGTTTTAGGAGAAATATGACTAAAATAAAAAAAGAAGTTAAACCAATAATGCTGTGTTGGAATTTAGAGATGGGGGGTATACAAGTGACTTAAAATTGCTGGCATGTTTCTGAAAACAATGCTGTAATTCAACCTGAATAACAAGGAGTAACTAAAAAACCAGGTCCAAAAAGGAAGTCATGTGTTGCTTGCATTTTTGTTACTTTAATTTTGACAGGATAACTCAAAAAGTTAGGAGCAGAATTTAAAGTAATTTTCAGGACAGGTCAGAAACAGGTCTGAGATCAACAGATCCGATTTTGGTGGTGATCAGAATATGAATGTGGATCAGGGAATTTTTAATGAGTTTGTTAACTTTGCACTTTTTTCCTTTTTTTATTTAACATTTCACTAATAACTCAATAACGCCTTTAAAAGGTAAAAGTGATTAGATTTTGGAGTCCTGGATCCAGGTGTGGATCAAGCATTTTTTAATTGACAGTATTAGAAATTTGTAGCAGAGAGAAGTAAAGCGTATACTGAAGCACAAGTATTAGTTTTATTGTTAAAGAACAAGTCTTAGTATTAATTAGGGGTGTGTATTGGCAAGAGCCTCACGATTCGATATGTATCACGATACTTTGGTCACGATACGATAATATCACGATATCAAAATATTGTGATATATTGCGATATTCTACAGTAAACTAGCAAAAACCTAGAGACAATGAATATGTAACTTTTCCATTTTATTGTTATTGAAATATGTCAAATGCAGCGTTACGTACATACACTTAACACAGAGTGCATCAAGTCAATTAAACTAATGTTGCAAAGAAAATATTCTTGTTTTCCCTTTAACAAAGTATTGAAATCATCCTAACCTGTAGTCCAGTTCAAACTGTAATTAAACACGAGGAACAAAGTGCTTTGAGTTACTGATAGCACAACAGTAAGTTAAAAAGAAGTCACATATTGCTCTCGTCAAAAAAAAAACCTGTGCATACATATTTATAAGTTGTATTTTATTTCCAACTCTGATAAAATATGAGTTTTTATTTTTACAAAAATATCGATACTAAGATTTGAAATATCGATATTATATCGGGAGTCAAAATATCACAATATATTGCGATACCGATATTTTTCCACACCTCTGGTATTAATGTACTCAGTCTTTAACTTTTTTAGGCTTTTCAGTACAAGCCCAGAATACTTACACTACACTATTCTTGTTTATAAAGTACTGTATTTAAAAAGTAAACTTAAGTAAACTGCCTCAGTTTTTCGTATAAATGTTTACATGTCATACACTTAAATAAACTACTTTTTTGCTAAGATAGGTGATTTTAGACCTTTTTAAGGGGGGCTAAAGCACCACTAAATTCCATCTTAGGCCATTTATATGACAAAAAAGTGAAAAACTCTTTGATATTTTAGAATGTTAAACAATAAATTGTCTATCACTTCCTCCAGTTTTTATTTTCTTATTTCTCAAGACTGTTTAATGAGTTTAATTTCAATTTCCACAATAGTGAGTACGTTTCATACTTCCATAACACAACCAAAGCACAACAAAAATCAGGACAATGCAATATTAAATAATTCAGCAGTAGTACATTTGTTTTCACTTCCTGAAAGTAGCTATGAATATAGGGATTTGTGCCCAACAGGGACAAAATTCTGAACGATTCTTTTATGTGAGGATAGAGTGGAACTCTAATTCTTTGATTATAAATGGCAGAAAATCTCAGGTGTTAGTAAAAGTAAAGCTGGATAAAGGACTTTTTATGGATTTGTTAACATGAGGAGCAACAGGAAGACAAAGGATGGGAAGCAGCAGTAGCCAGCCAGTCGCCATATATTTTTAATTTTCTTTTTTTGTTTAGATCTATGTTTTCTTTTACTACATATCTGTTAATCTGTAATAATCAACTGGTACTGAATCTCAATTTCCCTGAGTGAGCTTTTCCCAATGGGATTCATAAAGAACTGTCTAATCTAATGTAATACAATCTTACAGTGCAAGAAACAACATTTTTCCACAATTTTGTCGGTATAATGAACTTAAATAAAACAATAAATAGGTTAAAATACAAGCAAACAACGTCCACCCCCTCTAATTTAGCATATTAGTAAAGCTAGCAACTTCTTTCAAACATGAACCTCGGACCCGTTAATTTAACACATTAATTTGTGGATAATTTCACATTACACATACCTCGGTGGTTTTTCAGCTTGAACCTCCTCCTTCGGTAAGAGGTTATAGACGCTCTCTGGTGGGTAAATAAATCCTGACATGGTTAAACACTTCAATTTGGAGAAATAAGGACGAGTTTTAGGATAATGAAGATTAGGTTAGCTTCATTTGAATGACATTTTGTTGACTCGTTACTCGGCAACAAGGGATAGGATGTTGCATTCGATTACAGTAGTAAATCACACTTTTACACGAAGAAAGACGTTGTACAGTTGGCGATTTGTTAATCTATTTAAAAATGTATTCTTCATAAAGAATTCTTGTTAGCCTTCTGTGTCCCATTTTTCCTCCTGCAATGCTTATTTTTGATCTTACAGTTACATTTATTTATACAGAATGCTATAGGTATATGAGTAAGCTTTGGGCTCGTCGATGTGAGAAGCGAACAATTTTCAAGAAGCCCTTGAATGCATCACAAACGTTGACGCATTCCTTCACGCTCTGTAGCAGCTATCCGTCATAAACCTTTTTCGTGTTTTAGCTTTAAATAAGTATGAACTCAATTTGAACACGGCACACTAACTTCAAGGTTGTTTATTTTCTAACAACAGAAAATAAGACCTCTCTCTAAAGATTCATACATTCTGTCCCTCCCTGCTTCCCGTAGATGTTTATTTTGACTTCCAGGGCTCCTTCCGTCCAGCATGTGGGGCAATGCTGTACTTTTCTCGCTCTGTTAAACCACATCATTGTCACAGTGCATAGGAAAACGAAATTTTTTCATCCATAAGGGACGGATATAAAAGATTTCACGTGAGTGCGTCTCATTAAACTAAAATTACAAGTCACATTGACCTGCCGTGTGATTCAGGACACGGGTTTCCTGTCACGTTCAGAGTAATAAAGACACTATCAGCTGTACATTCTGAACAGGACATGCTGTTTTTATATTCTGTTACAAAATTACATCAAACGTGCAATGACCGTAGCTATAATGGATAACAGCCCTGTTTGTAAGTTTGACCTCTTTACACTATAACTGACCATCCTAAAAGGACCCAACAAAGGTAAGCCACTATAAAAATACATTTTTACAATCATTGTCTTTGCAGTACTAAACAGGCTTTCTGGAACAAATGGACAACAGGTGCCCTAAAAAGTACCATTGCCTTCAGTGATGATCCTCCAGGGCTGGAAACATAGCCCTGAGCAAATAGTAGTATACTTGAAGTTCATTTTATTAAGTATGTTTGAGTATAGAAAGTATACTATGGCCCATGTACCTTATAATGTAAAAGAAAGTTTACTAATTAATACTTCTTTGGACTGAATTGCTACATTTTTAAGTTTCCCCTTAGTATACTTTCAAGTATCCAACAACTACACTTATCTATATACTACTAGTGTGCTAGTTATACTTCTAGTCCACATTTTAGTTTATTAAACTGTACTTTAGGTTTACTTTTACGAACTAAAACATATATATTTTTTGCTATTTTACTAGTTTACTTGTTATAGGTCAAGTTCTACTTTCTTGTAATTTCCCTTCATGCACAGATTAAACAAATTAAGTTCTGTTTCACAGTCCAGACTATGACAGACATACAATAGTGCTGTATGCCTGAAAGAATGTACATTTTGTTTCATTAATGACTTGCTTATTTTTAAACATTCATATTCACATCACATTTTGTGTTTTAGCTTAGATACTTACTAAATCAAACAAGCCTATATCTTATGAATGTAAAAGTACTTTCATATAAGAGGTTAGTAATACAAACTTTTAATGCTGTCTTGCCTGATGTGATTAAAACAAAATGTGTTTTTGGTGAAACAGATGACGCAGTGTACATAACATCACTGCCAAACCCTTAAGAAAGGGACAAGAACTTAATCAAGTCAAGTCAAATGTTTCTCTATTTATGTTTTAAGGTAAATAAGGAAAATGAAATTGAGCTCACATACAGTTTGCAGTAAAATTTTAAACTCCAGCTCTATATGATCTGGAACGTAAGTTTACAACAGGGGTGATACCTCAAAGCAAATGTGTGCAGCAAAATCATTTATATTCTGCTAAATTAAATGAAAGCAAAGTGGTTTGACCTTATTCTGTTCCTGTATCACAGGGGTGGGCAACTCTTATTACCAAGAGGGCCACACAATGTTGTTTTTCAGTGCCCCAGGGCCAAGCTTTTTCATATTGTCAGGCTCTCTTAAAGAGAAAAAATATGGATAAACAAACAAAAATTACCATATATAAAGCTTCATAAAAGGATTATACAAACATTAGAATTTTGCGATTTCACGAGCATCACACATAACTAAAGCTAATTTCAGCTTCTTTATAATGCAAAAAAAGAATGAATGTTAACCAATAAGAAAGTAAAAATAAATAACCTTTACTATTATCTTCAAATACATTATTTTCCTCATAGTCTATTCTATGTTTTAATGCCTCATAACAGATGTTTAGAGATACAATCATAGCAATTAGCTTATTTATAAACTTCTAAAAAACAAAACATGTTCCTGCAATCTAAGGTAAAAAGAAATATCACATCATCTGTCCTAATTTGTGCATTATCAAGTACTGGTTACTCATGATGAATCATATTCAGCAGTTGTTGTGTTTCCCTCATATTTCCAGATTGTTTGGTATTTGGAAATGATTGGTGGGCCGCATCGAATGAGTCAAAGGGCCGCATGTGGCCCCCGGTTGGCCAGTAGCCCACCCCTGCTGTATCAAGATATACTAAGTATTAGAACTTTGTGGCAGAAAGAAGTAAAAAGTATACTGAAGTACAAGTATTAGCTTTAGTATTAAAGTATAAGTCTTAGTATTAATGTACTCAGTCTTAAACTTTTCTTCATGCTTTTCAGTAGAAGCTAAGTATACTTTACTTCACTATTCTTAAATTTCTAAATATTGCATTTAAAAAGTGAACTTCAAGTATATTGGCTCAGTTTTTAGGATACACTTAAATAAAGTACTTTTTGCTAAGGGAGGTGATTTTAGACCTTTTTAATGGGAGCTAAAGCACCCCTAAATTTCATCTTGGTTCCTCTAAAATGGTAACAAGACTTCTTTTATATAAAAAAAAAAATTGCAGAACTCTTAGTTTGATAGTTTAGCATGTGAAACACTACATTGTCTACCACATTCTCCTTTTTTTTTTTTTCTCAAGACTGTGCTATCAGTCGACTTCCACTATGGTGAGGTCTCATACATCCTTAACAAAATTAAAGCACAACAAAAATCAGGACAATGCAATATTAAATAAATTAGCAGTAGTATGTTTGTTTCATTTCCTGAAAAGTAGCAAAGGATATTTAGGGATTTGTGCCAAACAGTGAATAAATTCTGCATGATTCTTCTATGTGAAGGTAGAGTGGAACTTTATTTCTTTTGAAATAAATGGTAGAAAATCCCAGGTGTTAGGAATACAAAAGCTGGGTTGTTTCTGATGGTAAATTATGTTTTGATGGCCTTTGACCTAAGTGTAAATATGAACTTGTTAAACCTACTTTAGACTAAGCAGTTATGATGTCAAATATGAAGGATTGTGAGAAGTCCTGCAATCAAAATTTTGTTGTTAAAAATAACTGAAATGTCACAATATTTTAGTTGAACACATCTACTGCAGATTTATTTGATTGAAATATAAAGTGTAAAAGTGTAAGGCATTTTTCATGATTCCTTGAATTTCTGCAGTCATGTTTTAAACATAGATCCTGCCTCTATAAAGCTAAAGCAGTTGTGGTTGGATGTCCCTCAAACTCATCCAACCTTTCCACACAACCAGAGTAGCTGTGATTAAGTCTCTGTCAAACATTTAAGCCTAGTTTTTATTGTTTAAGAAATGTCAGTTGATTTAATTTTGTCCATGTACACTTGTTTTTTTTTTAATTATAGTCTCGTTTTCATTAGAGAAAAAAAGTTGTTGAGGAAAACTTTGATGAAAATAATCTGTTAACAAAATTAACACTGTTATGTAACTCTGTCACTTTTTATTTGAGGTGATAACATGAGCTGAAAGGATGCACAATGTTATCGGAGCAATGTCAGTCTCAGCAGATAACTGCCTATTTTGCAGTATTTTCGTCTGTATCAATATTTATAGATATTTTATTTTCTACAGGTAACAACATCGACCTTTCTCTGAAGAATCATACATTCTGTCCCTCCCTGCTTCCCGTAGATGTTTATTTTGACTTCCAGGGCTCCTTCCGTCCAGCATGTGGGGCAATGCTGTACTTTGCTCGCTCTGTTAAACCACATCATTGTCACAGTGCATAGGAAAACGAAAATTTTTCATCCATAAGGGACGGATATAAAAGATTTCACGTGAGTGCGTCTCATTAAACTAAAATTACAAGTCACACTGACCTGCCGTGTGATTCAGGACACGGGTTTCCTGTCACGTTCAGAGTAATAAAGACACTATCAGCTGTACATTCTGAACACGACATGCTGTTTTTATATTCTGTTATAAAATTACATCAAACGTGCAATGACCGTAACTATAATGGATAACAGCCCTGTTTGTAAGTTTGACCTCTTCACTATAACTGACCATCCTAAAAGGACCCAACAAAGGTAAGCCACTATAAAAATACATTTTACAATCATTGTCTTTGCAGTATTAAACATGCTTTCTGGAACAAATGGACAACCTAAAACACAGGTGCCCTAAAAAGTACCATTGCCTTTAGTGATGACCCTCCAGGGCTGGAAACATAGCCCTGAGCAAATAGTAGTATACTTGAAGTTCATTTTATTAACTATGTTTGAGTATAGAAAGTATACTATGGCCCATGTACCTTATAATGTAAAAGAAAGTTTACTAATTAATACTTCTTTCGACTGAATTGAAACATTTATTTTACAAAAGTATACTTTCAAGTATCCAACAACTACACTTATCTATATACTACTAGTGCACTAGTTATATACTTGTAGTCCACATTTTAGTTTATTAACCCTTTCATGCATGAATTTATTAAATCACATATGAATGTTTTTTTTTTTGCTTTTAAACAAGCTAAAATAATGTGCAGTTTTTAATGTTATATTTTGAGTGAGTTAATAATAATTCAATGGAACTGAATATAGATCTGCAAACACATATTTGTTACAAATATTTATTGGAATTATACAGAATAAACTGCAAAATATACTGCATAATTAATACTGCAGTTTAATTAAATTGTTATCATGTTAATTTCAATTAAAAAAAGTTTAAATAATTCAAAATTAGGTGACATCTGAATACAGACATAATACAGAACATAATTTTTACGGCATAATGTCCTCTGGACTGGACGGATTAATTTTTGATTACAGATGAAAATAAACAAGGAAAATATTTTTAAAAACTGCATAAAAGTTTTCCTTACGTCTCATTGAATTAGAGTTTTTACCTGATTAATTCTTCGAGAATAAGATTAAACACCTAATCCTGAAGGGTGTGGTGCATATGCCTCTTTGTTGGACATTTTGGATTTATGATGTAATATCTCAAAATGAACAAAAAGACACAATGAAACTTGAGAATGTAGTTTTGGTTTTTACCACCTGATAGTTGGGACATGGTTATTCTAAATGGTCCAAAATATAAAATACATATCTGTCCACTGTAGATGGCGCTGTGCATGAAAAGGTTAAACTGTACTTTAGGTCTACTTTAATGAAGTAAAAAAATAATTGATGTACCTTATGTGTACCTGCAAGTTCTGCTTTCTTGTAATTTCCCTTCATGCACAGATTAAACAAAAAAAAGTTCTGTTTCACAGTCCAAACTATGACAGGCGAAAGCAGAGATACAACAGTGCTGTATGCCTGAAAGATTGTACATTTTGTTTAATTAATGACTTGCTTATTTGTAAATGATAGAAATGCTCTTATCAAATTTTGTGTTTAAGTAAATCAGACAGGCCTGTATATTCAGACTCACAAATGAATGTACAAAGAGGTTAAAAAACAAACTGTGTTATGATGAAAACAGAATGATGTTCTGAAAATATTTAGTGATGAAAACTCCTGCAGTAGTTAGTTACTCTTTGGGCAAAACACAAAAACATATGTAATGGTTTAAATCTCTTCTAAAAGAGGGGAACATCCCTAAAAATAGCATCCTAAGATCGCACTCTGCGGGACGAAACAGCCCAAAATCAATTTCTATGTGTTTTTAGTTGAAATATGATTTTAGGATAAGGTCAGATATTCTTTTATTTATCCCATGTGGGAAATTTTGGGTGTTACAGCTCGCAGGCAAAGACACATGCAAGAGATAGTATGTACTTTTTGAAGAATATATAAAGTTAAAGCAGCACTACGGAAGATCCCCGCTTGACCGGAATGAGAACTCAACTACCCATGAGCTCTAGCGCTTGCATACTGTCGTAAGGATACAGATCTGCCGGTCACGTGCATTTGTTTTGTAGGCGAATCACAGAAGCCAGGACTTCGCTTAAAAGTATTCTTCTGTCTTCAGCGGCTGTTTGCAGGATGGATAGCGACGAGGTAATGTATTTATTTTTGACTAAATGACGATGTTGAAAATCGCTAAGTTCAACTTGGTTTTATTACCGTGAAGTCGCCCCATCCTGTTGAAGCGATAAAGTGAATAAAAGTAAAGACAACCACGAGCTGGCGATATCACACACTTGAAATAGGTCTAAACAAAACTACATACTGGTACGTTCTCACGAATACTGTAAACGGATGGTAAACAATCAACAAGTACTTACAAGTCCAGCAATAACAGGGCCAAGTCGGCATCGGTCGGACATCCCTCCTCATCTTTTATTTCACGCCAGCAAGTGTGAAATAAACCGAACCGATGTTTATTCTGGTCCGAGCATTCAGCTTATTTTTCTCTCGCTTTCTTTGTTTTGTATCCTCAAAATAAACTTTTCTTTTTCTTGCGTTCTTTGCTGCCTCCGCCATGACTACAGCTCAGCGATTGGCTTTCGCCGACACTTCCGTGTTTTAAACAAATCTGGAATCGGGGGAAGTGATGTATGCCGTAAAGCAGTCCAAACTTGTAGTTTTTAGTGGGGCAGGGTTCCCACCATCCACCTCGAAGTTACATAGCGCTAGTGAAAGTGATACAGACCACTTCAGAACACGACAGAGGTGTCATTCAACACATTGTGAAGTGGTGGACCATGACGATGAATATCTAAGGACTATATTATGTTTGAAAAAACTACATAGTGTTGGTTTAAATGCTTAAAATATTGCATTAAAAATACAGTTATTATACAAAGGACTACGGTGTCCATACAGAACAATATGAAACATGTGAATTGAAGGCTGTGCGTAATGTTAAGGCAATGAACTGAGTCAACATACTGGACAGTGAATGAAATAAGTGACATATTGAGCCGTAAATGAAATGAAATGTGTCCAGTAAACGAAATGAGTGACATATAAAGCTGTGGGAGTTAAATGAAATAGAGCAGCATATCCTACAGTGAATGAAAAGTGACATGGTGTGAAGCAGTACAGCATTAAACAGGGTGGATTAATCTGATGTGATATTAAATTAACATTTAATACATGTTCTGATACTTTGTTGTTGAGAAGTAAATAATTGTTAAGTATTTCATCATATATATTTCTTCGTCATTTAAATGATTGTTGGTGTAAAAAAATAACCTTTTCATGTTTTTATCTAATTAATTAAAAGGAAGACAGCACTGAGAAAATTGTACAAATATTTGTCAATAATGCTACTGAAATATATCTTCTGTTGAGACAGAGTGCATAAGTTTGCCCACACTTTGTGATTGATGAGCATAAAATAAGGATTTAGGTGAATCTTGAGGGAAAAAAATGATGATTTTTGAGGAAAAAGGTTGATTTTGAAGTTAAATCCAGAGGTATAAATTGAAATATCAAAACAGATGAAATAAAACATCAAGAAAAAGTTAAAATGTTTAGAATAAAGTCAAAAGCAAATAATGTGAAATATAATTAAAAAATAGATTTATCAACAAAAGTCGACTTGGATATTTTTACATCCTTATTTTCAGTATTTTAATCATTTTTGTGTAGTTCACAATAAAAAAAATCATCTTTTTCTCAGTATTTTTCCTCCTGCGTGTGCCTCACACCCTTTAGTCTTAAGGACCAACTTCTCCAACAGACATTAATAATAGATTTATTTTAATTTTAAACATAAATACTCCTAAATCACTATGATAAAATGTTCCCTTTTATACTAAACATCAAATATTATCCTGGGGTTAACAGGATGTTTCTTTTGGCACCGAACTGATTTTTCTAATCAATATATTCACTAATGCACAGAAATATTCAAATAACTTTATCAGAAGCATTCAGTGATTTTATATGTAAGTAAGAGTGAGAACTGCACTTAGACAAACCACATAAAAATGATGAAGGAAGTCGGATGTTTTCTTCTTCCTTCTTCCTTTTAAAACTACAGTCAATAAGTGACTGTCCAGATTAAAAGCAAACAAAGCCTGTGGTGAACATTAACAGTGTTAATCAGTAAGTTCCTCTCATACAGTATCAGAATGTATAATATGAAAGGGTCTAAAGTGTTATCATTTTTGATAAAGATGTGTATATCAACACACTGTGCAGATGCAATAACTTTATCAATGACGCACTGCTTCATATTACAGTTGATCTTCATTATGTCATCATTTCTGATAAGACTGTCTATATCATGTTTCTTTTTATAGTTTTGTGCACTTTCCACAGCCACAGTGGCTGAAGAAGCTGTTACTTTATTTCTGTCCTGTGATTTTTATAAATGCTGTTTTGGTATGTTTTTCTTGCTGTTTATTTGGGCCTGTAGTGTTTTTCATATTGTGCATCACTAAGATATATAATAATGTGGGAATTCTCTTGGTTTGGATATTAAACAGTCAAAAAACATAAAATATGAATTTCTAACCTCTGTTTCTCAGGAAGATCCAACATCCTACAGTCTTTGAAGGCAGCATCTGAGGTTTATGCTCTTCAAGTGCTTTCTCGTTTGGCGTTGCATTCTCATATCCTCTCCCTTAAAGGTGCAGTGTGTAGAATGTGGCATTTTATACATCGACCGCATTTTGCCAAACAGAAACGGTGAATATAGGAGATATATGTTTCTATTTGTATGTAAAGTCCGTCAAAATAGGAGTACAATCATCCCCATAAAACGTTTGTTTTATTTTTATTTAGTTAGAAAAGTCTTTATCAAAAAAATTACATTACCGTGGGCCGCTGTTTCGTGTAGGCCAACATATTAATCCACCATGTTGTCTACGGGTGGTTTTTAGGGACAAAAAGAACAAAACGCGAATCTGTCCGCCGGTTCTGAAATGCAGGAATGCAGGCGAAGAAGAGGGGAGGATGGCAGTGGATGCATAGAAAGTTGTTACTCTCTCCTAGAGATTCAAACTGTGTGTATAAACACAGCACACAACATAAATTGTGTGCCATGTTCACAATCCCTTTTGGTCTTCACAGTGTTCCGCTGCTCAGCGACGTGACGTTTTGGCTACGGTTAGGTTCATTCTAGAATCTGAACGCTAGATGTCGCTAAAATGCCACATTCTACACACTGCACCTTTAAATGATTTTCTCCTCCACAGGAGAACTCACTGCCTCTTAAGACTCCTCCATGGGTTTCCTGAATGCAGGTCAGCGTGCAGTGAAAGCTCTCAGATGCTACTTTTCAACACCAAGGTCATGGCTGTCCACCAAAGCCTCTCGGCTCGGGGGGAAGAACATCGTCCTCATGGGTCCTCCTGGAGCAGGGAAGACCACGGTGGGCAGGATAGTGGCTCACAGGCTCGGACTCCCTGCGGTCGACGTGGACGACAATGTCCTGGAGCCAACGTGGAAGATGCCCGTCTCTGCAAAGCTGGCTGCAGTTGGCGGGGAGCGATTCCTGGAGGAAGAGGGTCGAGCTTTGTGTAACTTCTCCTCATTGGGGTGTGTGGTCTCCCTCACCGGCTCCAACCCTCTCCACTCTGCAGCGATGCAGCACGTCAAAGAGTCGGGAGTGGTGGTCTACCTGGACGTGGACTCTGAAGACATCATTCAGAGGCTGGAGAGGATGAAGGTGAACAGGATCGTGGGCCAGGAGGCGGGGGCGCCCATGAGTGACATTTTACGCTACAGGAAGCAGTTTTATGAGAAGTGGGTGGATGTGCGTGTGCTCTGTGGGAGAGGGGACACAGTGGAGGAGGTGGTGGAGAAGGTTCTGAAAGCTGTGGAAAGGTATCAAAACCACACCGAAGAGAGCTACGTGTCAACCAGGAGTGATGGAGAATCGTCCAATCAGAAGACATACTTTAGTGACGTGGTTATAGAGGGTTTGGCCACAGATGGAGGCCTTTATGTGCCCAAATATGGCTTCCCAAATATGGATGCTCGTGAGTGGATAAGGCTTGTTGACATGTCATATCAAGAGCGGGCCTTAGTCTTGCTAGAAAAGTGCATCCACCCTTTGGAAGTCTTTCCTTTGGATCTTCGAAAAATGATCTTTAAAGCATACGGAGATAACTTTTCCAGCAAGAAAGTCGCACCTGTAAAACATCTGGCGGATAATCAGTACATACAGGAGCTTTTTCACGGCCCTACTGCGTCGTTCAAAGACCTCGCCCTGCAGCTCATGCCCCAGCTCTTCGCCTACTGCCTCCCTCAGATGTGTAACTACCTCATCCTGGTTGCCACCTCTGGAGACACGGGCAGTGCAGTCCTCGGTGGGTTCGACGGGCTTGGCGGGACAGACAGAAGCAGGATCGGGGTGCTGGTGTTCTTCCCCGAGGAAGGTGTGAGCGAGATCCAGAAACTTCAGATGACGAGCTACAGGGAGGGGAATGTGAGGGCCGTCAGCGTCCGCTCAGACTTCGACTTCTGTCAGAGATCCATCAAGAGGATGTTTGGAGAGTCCGGGCTGACCGGGCATCTCGCTGTGGAGTACGGGACCGTCCTAAGCACTGCCAACTCCATCAACTGGGCGAGGCTGCTGCCACAGGTTTGTAGATCATTATGTAAGGCTCTATGAAATAACAGAGTGATAGGGAAGGTTTTATTTTTGCCAACAATTGTTAGTTTCTTTGTGTTTGTGAACAGAATAACTCAAAATTTAACAGCGGACTTGTCTGTGTAGATTCTCATTCGTCCAGGTCATGGTTATCTTGAGGAATCCAAATCAAGGCAACTGGATTGTGTCGAGTTAACAGTGGATTAGGATGAAATTTTAAGGGAATGTTTGTCATGGCATAAGGAAGAGGTGGTGATCTGAATCTGGATGCTTTTAAGTTTTTATGTTAATTATATAAAGGTTTCATGTCCTGCAAAATCTACTTTCTTTGCTTTTAAAGGAACACTCCCAATTTTTTTTTTTGTTGTCAGGTCTTTCCTCACTACCGAGAGGATTAGGCATGCCACAAACAACTATTTTGATAGTCGACTAGTCACATCATGCATGAACTGCAGCGCCCCGCTTCAGCATGCAACTGGTGGCCCAAATCGCTTATAATGAGCAGACCTGGCAACTGTGGCTCCTGCGTAGTTGTGCATGCGCCACATGTGTGAGTGTGTTTGGGGATGTGCTGGGTTGATTCCTGTGGGTGTGATAACCAGGAAACAGGGATGAGGAAAGGACATACCACTTACCACACTCATGTTTTGCTTTGTAGTGGGCAGCTAGGTGATATTTATGTGGGATTCACACAAGTAGAAGAGCGAGCCTAAAGTCACTTTTAATGAGCGGACTTGGCAACACAATAACTGTTGTCTTAGTCTGCGCTCAACCTGCTCCCTCATGCTTTCTGCGTACCACATGGCTGTAGTAATAACCTTTGTTCTAGTAGATGCACAATAGTCAAACACTGAAATCAGGCACATGTTCGGGGACAGCTTTAACCGGGGACAGGCCATCCAAAGCAGGGAATGTCCCCAGAAATCGGGGACGTCAGGTCACCATACTGATGACGCTAATGTTAGAAGCTCTTTTGGTGACATCACGGCTGACCCAGATTACCACTACTGCACATGTGCATCAAGGGCAGACAAGACAGCGGAGGTACAGCGGCAGTTTTGAGAGAAAACAACGCTTAAAACAAACAACGCGTCGACTATTGAATTAGTTGTCAACCTTTTTGATCGTTGACTTAGTCACGACTAGTCGACTAATCGTGGCAGCCCTAGTGTCCATGACAAGCAGATAGACACCATTCTTTCCACTGTGGGTGCAGTAACAAGAAAGATATGGGCTATTAGCTTAGCTCATACACTGGGAGTCAATGGGTAGTGTTAGCCTGTGTCTGCCTACAGTCATCAGATAAACTCTTCTGCAACAAAATGGAAATGATCCTGTGTGCTTGTTGGGTACGTTTATGACCCATTCAGGCTACGTTATCTTATACTGTCATCATATTATCTTCTTCTAATCCTAAACGTAGGCTTTGTGTTGTTGACCTACTTTTAGGCAGAGATGTGACGTTTGCAAGTGAGTCGAGTCTTTTGAACAGCTCTTTTAAATGAACAGTTTATTTGTGAGCCAGTCTTGAATGCAACCGCTTGCAAATTGTAAAATAGTTGACACAGCTTTAGTGATCAAATGATTGCATAGTCTGAAATTGTGATTTAGTCCAGTAAATCACAATTAGTTTTCAGTAAACTTTCTCCATTTAACGAAACTAACTAAATCCTTTTATAGCGGAGTTTACTGAAAGGGTACTTGTGACATACTGGGATTCTTTTGTCAGGCATTTATTTGGCTTATTTGAAATCAAAAGTTTAACTCTCAAAAATGCCCTTCATGTTGATCTTCCACTGGCTGTGTGTATCTATCTTCAGCCATCTCAAGAGAAAAGATATCTTATAAATTATAACAATTATATGTGATGTTTCTTTTGCCTTCTTTCCCTCCCATTATTCATTATTATTTTGTTTCATTTCACAAATCTTTTATCCGTCCTTATGAAGTTTATCATAGTTCATTTTCCCTCCTCTCCCAGGTGGTCTATCACTCCTCGGCCTATCTTGATCTGTGCAGAGACCGTGTTATAAATTTCGGGGAGCCCATCGATGTCTGCATCCCTACTGGAAACTTTGGCAACGCCATGTCAGCTGTGTACGCCAAACAAATGGGCATCCCCATCAGAAAAATCATCTGTGCGTCTAATCACAACAACATCATCACCGACTTCATCATGACAGGAGAGTACAACCTGCGGGGCAGGCCGCTGATCCCCTCCCTCTCCCCGGCTATTGATATCCTGAAATCCTCCAACCTGGAGCGCTTCATCCACCATGTCTCACACGGAGACGGACTTCTTATCAGGCAGCTTTTCTCCTGTTTAGACGAGCAGCAGCACTTCCAGGTCCCTGATCCTCTCCTCAGCAGGATCCAGCAGGAAGTGCAGGCCGGGTGGTGCACCGAAGAAGACTGCTTGGCCGCCATACGGAGCGTTCACACCCAGACTGGATACATCATGGACACACACACCGCAGTGGCTAAAGTGGTGGCTGACAGGCTTCAGGACGGCTCGTGCCCCGTGGTGATCTGCTCCACCGCTCACTATGGGAAGTTTGCCCCTGCTGTGTTCAAAGCCTTACAGATCCAGAATATTCCAGAGGATCCCACAGAGCAGCTGAGCACGCTTGCAACGACTGCGACCGAACCTGAAATACACAGAGACATGATGAAGCGCCTGCAGGAGAGCAGCAGGAGAGGACACGCGGTGTGTGAGGCAGATTATGGTGTGCTGGTGGAGGAAGTGGAGGCCATGATTCAGGACTCCTTCTTAAAAGTGATGTAGGAGCATTCTGAAGATCTGAAATAAACAAGTCAGTCAAAGTCAATAAAAACCAGTGTTACAGCTCTGTGAGTAGTTTTTAGTGGTTATAAAACAGACTTAAAGGATTAGTTCAGTTTCTACAGCGTTCACATTGTTTATAGAATGAAGTAGAACAATAAACTCACCCAGAAGGCTTTCCTGATCCAAACAGTGCTTCAGGAGATATTTAGATCCAAAATCGAGCAGCGGACATCCGTATAATGGGAGCACACGGGGCATGTTAGCGCCGCTCCTAAAACTGCATTAATCGTCCAAAAACTCATTAGTTCCACCCATATTTCATAATGGTCCGCTCGGGCTACTCCTCCACAACAGTCCGGGGTCGCTCCACCCATGTTTTTGGGACTGTGCTGACCTCTGAACTGAAAAGTTTCTTTACGGCTGCCGTGCATGCGCAGTGCGGCTCATTGTTTCAGGGGCGACCGCCGGCTACTCAACAACTTTCTTCTTCCAGTTTTGTGCAAAATGGACGAATATCTATCGGATGAAAATGTTGTGGAGGGGAACTTTGAATATGATGGGTGTCCTTACGGTTTCGAGCCAGAGTTTACAGATGAGGAGCTCATCGAAAGGAGGAAGCGGAGGCAAAGAGAAGAACAGCTGGCCAGAGAGCAGTCTTCTGTTCAGACCCCAGACTGTCTTGGAGGAGTAGCCAAGCGGGCCATGATGAAATACTGGTGAAACTAATGAGTTTTTGGATGATTAATGCAGTTTTAGGAGTGGCGCTGTATGCCCTATGTGCTACCATTATACAGATGTCTGCAGCTCGATTTTGGATCTGAATATCTCCTGAAGCACTGTTTGGATCAGGAAAGCCTTCTGGGTGAGTATATTGTTCTACTTCATTCTATAAACAATGTGAAAGCTGGAGAAACCGAACTTGTCCTTTAAATTAAAGGTTTTCGAAGAGGGGTTGTATGAGGTACATGGCATTAGTCATGTGACAGAGATCAGCTCTGCATCTGTGCAGCTGAAGGCCTGGGGCCACTTACAGCCCCTTCCCCTCACTCAGTGCAGCTCGTTAAAGTCAGATTTCTCAAAATTGCAACCATAATGATGAAAAATCTGCTGTGATGTATTTCAGTCTGATTTGCTATAATATCACAGGAAAATAACATTAAAAATGAAAAAGCTTCCAATATAAGCTTTGATAACTGCCTTTATTAGATCTTTAAAAGAATTAGCAGATATGACTTGCCTTTACATTTTTTAAAGGTCTTTTATGAAGTATTTTCGATAAGCCTTTTAGTAGTAAAAGTAAAAGGAACTGCAACTGAAGTTTTATACTTTGGCAGGGTTACTTTTGTCAAAGCATTTTTGTCAGACTTAAATAACATATCATATATTATATAATAAAGAAAAATAAATGCCTTTTGGCCCTGGAAAGGAAACTTGTGTTGTATTTCATTCTTTGATAAGCTTGTTTGTTTTTTTTTATCTGTTTGGTTTGGATCTTGAAAATAAAGTAAATTATTTAAACTGCGAAAATGAATTATCTTTTACATTACATATTTTTGTTTGTCTAATTTTTTTTTTTTTTTCCCCCTTGTCTGCATTATCTTTTCTGCTAAGCACTGTGTCAGATGACAGCGTTGAAAAGACCAGCCCTCCCTGTAGGCTACTCCATCATTTTAAACTTTATTTAACCCTGATGTGAGCTGAAGGGGAGGGCCGTGCCACACCACAGTGTGAAAGAAGGGGAAACAGTGACAGACAGGATGAGATAAGACAAACGGAAGGGAGGACAAACGTCTACTGTTATTGATTTGAGATAGCAGTTCAAGTGCTGTGCTAACTGAAGTCCATACAGGAAGTAAAGGCTGCAAGAAACAAGGGACACCAGAAATGTGGGATCTTGATAGTAGGGGGAGTGTGGGTCTACATGGATAAGAGATGGAGTGGCATGCATTACATTGTTTGTCTTACTAATGGTATGTATTTTTTGTATGTCATGGCCCTCTCAAACAGAACAACAATAATAAGGCTCTCATGGTAACCAAAGTTGTCCATCCATGCTCTAAATTCTGCCCATTTTTTTTATTTTTTTTGAGCAAATTCAGCCAACAAAATGAGGAAAAGATTTTATTTTCGCAGGAAAAAGTGTAGTAAGGGTTTGACAACAACAACAAAGGAAATAATAATGAATGAAAATGTATTAAGACATCATTAAAGAGATTTCAACTTGATCTTTATTGCCCCCTTAGGAGCATTTGGTTTGCAGCCATGTAGAAAAGACATTAACACACAGTCACAACAGAAAAAACACTGGAGCACATTAACCGAATAAAACATCATAGCAAACAAGGAACGAACCCGTCCCCAATGAAAATGGCCAACAGTTGCACAAATTAATTTTCTCAAGCTAGTCCACTGTTACATTCATCTCGGTTTTCCATCCTGTTTGTTTGGCAATTAGTAACCTGAATATCCTTCCTGAAGGATCATTGACCTCAACAATTCTGTGGTGATAAGAAAAGCCCTGAATCATACTGACTTAACGTTTCCTACAACTGAAAACAGTTTTACAGCATTATTTAATTAAGGCAGCTATTAAGTTATTAGTATTAACAGCATAATCCAAGGAGCCAGTTTCATTTAAGTAACTCTCAGAGGGGACTGATAGCGGTTTAGTCTGTGAGAAAAACCGAGTAAAGCTTGATATCGAATCGTTTATCAGATGTCAAGATGATAATACACCCCTCCGAGCTAATATGAAATTATTGATCTCTATTGTAACTGTTTTTTTTTTATGGCTCAGACTTTTTTATCTGATGATCCAAGGGCAGGAAAAGTCATTAGGTAAAATGTCAGAACACTTTGTTACTGCATGATCTCCAATAGTTTGATAGTTAAATTAATAATTAGAGGCTCATTAGATAATATGCTTATGCTCTCTTCCTAACAGATAGGAAAGTTTTTAGCTCAAACCTTTAGGAGATCTCCGTCTTCGTCAGAAGTATCACCTGATGTTACGTTAAAACATGTGGAGGTATGAACTCAAAACCTTCTTGTCTGTTAAAAAAGAAAGTATAAGCATACTTTCCTGTAGGGGTGGGAGAAAAATCGATACACATCAGTAACGGGATTTTTAGTTTGACGATTTTTTTAATCTTTTTTCTTTGTTCAAAATTCAATTTTTTTCCAAATTTAAAGGATAAGTTTGGTTTCTACAGCTTTCACATTGTTTATAGAATGAAGTAGAACAATATACTCACCCAGAAGTCTTTCCTGATCCAAACAGTGCTTCAGGAGATATTTAGATCCAAAATCGAGCGGCGGACATTCGTATAATGGTAGCACACGGGGCATGTATAGCGCCACTCCTAAAACTGCATTAATTGTCCAAAAACTCATTAGCTTCACCAATATTCCATCATGGTCCGCTCACGCTACTCCTCCACGACAGTCTGTGTTGGGACATAGGGATAATGTATCCCCTTCACTGTCAGCTGGTCAAGTCTTCAGAAGAAATAAACTATAATTTTTGTTTAAAAAGCTGATTTTGCATCAAGTGACCACGATATGCCATAAGTCATGGATGCAAGAGGATATCGTCATGAACTGATGAACACAAAGGAAGATCTTTCACAGGTGATGTCACAGGTAGAAAGAAAAGAGAAACTGTGGTCTAGTTTGATCCCATTTGTGTTTTACAATGGATGGATTCTTTTCAAAATTAGGATTGTAGCCTTGGATAAACAAAAATAGAAAATGGAAAAACAGGCCACAGGCTACATTTGATTCTGAAATTTAATTGGTCAGGTTTACTTGTCCAGGAAGTCGTAATGCACCAGACTGTACGCCATTCTTTTGTTTCAGAGTCAAACTAAGACCACAACAACCTTCATTTTCTTATTACTGGTTGTCAATCAAAGATGAAAAGAACATCAGATGCACTGATTATCCTGTGGTCCCATTTTCCACTTTGTATTTTCTAAATCTGAGCGTAAATTCAAAGCCTTAAAAAAACAAAGATTCTTCCTAGGGCTGGGCGATATGGCCTAGAAATAAAATCCCAGATTCTTTTCCACAACACTCATTTTGTCCACAACACTCACACAGTTTGTCTTTGGATTAGATGTCGAAAAAGAAAATTAATGTTTTCGATTGACTGAAGTAATGAGAACATTACAACACTCAATTCACGATTTTAATCGATTTTGCCCTCCCTAAAAACACAAAACTCCCATTGACATAAAAATGAAACAAATCAAGTTTTGCATTTATGTTGTATAATTGTTTCCCTCTTAAAGTCAAAGTCTGGGTCATAAAAGTTGATTATGTAGTATAAACGCAGGCAGGTTTGTCTACATAAACACTAACAGGCTGAGTTATTTTTACAGTATTAGCATGAAACTCTCTGATCAATACTTTATCTTCTTAAATAACAAATACAAGCCTACAAAAAGTGCTTGTGTAAACCTTACAAGGCCGACCATCAGGGAAAATGTAATTTTTTTCAAAAATTGCAACTACTTACAGTTTGATAAGGCAAGAAAAAAAAATCTCGATTTTAAATTTTTTAAATCTTCTGCAGAAAATAATTTGAATTAATCGACTTTTTGCCCAGCTCTACTTCTTCCTGTTGGATTCTAAAACAAATGAAGGAACAACCTGTCATTTAATTTTTTTTTATTTTTAGCTGTCAATTAAAAATGAAAAGTTAGAAAGATACAGGAATTGTCATTTTTAAACTTGCATGACTTAAATTTTCAGCCTTAATTTCATCAGAACAAGTACAAGAAAATGTCCACAGACCAAAACATTTCAGCAGGTTTTATTTATTTATTTATTTTTTAACTCTGTAGTGCCGCATATGTCTTTTCCTGACGTCTCGCTTTCTGTCACTTTTCCCAACTCTACAGTCATGTTAGAGAAGGATAAGAACAGTCATAGGCACACAGCCTTGTTTGTGGTGAGTAAAATCAAACCTCATGTTTTTCAAGGTTGGACAGCAAATTGTTGTGGCTGTGATTAAGTTTGTGCCAACATTTCAAACAATAAAAATCAATTTTTCATTTCAAAAACCTCAAAGAGTTGATTACCATCGGGTCATAAAGACCATTTTAACCAGTATTTCAAAAAGTGTATCTAAATCAGATCGCCAACCCCAGCTTTAATTTTTTTTTATTTTTAGCTGTCAATTAAAAATGAAAAGTTAGAAAGATACAGGAATTGTCATTTTTAAACTTGCATGACTTAAATTTTCAGCCTTAATTTCATCAGAACAAGTACAAGAAAATGTCCACAGACCAAAACATTTCAGCAGGTTTTATTTATTTATTTATTTTTTAACTCTGTAGTGCTGCATATGTCTTTTCCTGACGTCTCACTTTCTGTCACTTTTCCCAACTCTACAGTCATGTTAGAGAAGGATAAGAACAGTCATAGGCACACAGCCTTGTTTGTGGTGAGTAAAATCAAACCTCATGTTTTTCAAGGTTGGACAGCAAATTGTTGTGGCTGTGATTAAGTTTGTGCCAACATTTCAAACAATAAAAATCAATTTTTCATTTCAAAAACCTCAAATATGGCCTTGGGTGCTCGGGAGGAGAACTGTGTCAACTATCAGTCGTTACCAACACTGACCTGAAAAGTGAAGAGCTTGACCATCTTGTCTTATCTTCTGAGATAACGAGTGTGTGATGAGTACAGCAATGGTAACTCAAAGACCGACTGCATGACTGCACCACCCAGTTTGTCTTTTGGATTAGATGTTGAAAAAGAAAATTAATGTTTTCGATTGATTGAAGTAATTAGAACAATTATAAAAACATAGAAGAGTAAAATGATGTCTTTTGTCTTTTAGATGCAGTGAGATAAAAGTAAAAAGTTCCTCAAAAAACTATAGTGATTAAAGTACAGATACTCAAAAATGACACCAAAGTGCTGATCTTGGATAGATGTGATTCTCTGCAGTCCACCACTGCTAACAGCACTGAGCCATGTCTTTGCCTGCACGAACCATCAGAAACATGCTGATGCAGTGTAAGTGCTACAAGTGCCACTTGTGTGATGTTTATGACATTAAACCTGTGACGGACGATCACAGAAAACTGGATTGATAAGTAATCAGATTGGATCTTATGATAAGTGAAGGTGGCCAAGTTACATAATTTTTTACCTACAACTGGTCAAAAAGAGAAAGGGGTGGGGGTGGGGGGCTGTTACACAATGGAAAATCTGACATGTGGCACCATGTGTGTGTAGCTGGCACCATCATTGGGTTCACAGGGAGACCTTGTGCTAATCCCATCTTGTAAAAACAAGTCAATTAACCTCCACTCCTGTCTCAAGGTTGTTTAAGGGTCAAGTCAGAGGTCTTTATGCCTCTGGGGCATTGTTTATAGAACCTTACTCAAAGTCCTTTAAGCTTTAGGCCTGTGAGACCGGGTTTTTGGTTTCTTCTTGCATTTGGAACAGAACTAATTGAGGTTGATGACTTTAATGCTTGGACACCAGCAGGAGTTCTTGATTTTTCAATAATGTAGTTGGTCACTGTAACCTTAACTTTGGTACAGAACACACACTCACACAATTAAAGACCTCATTACCTCACCAGCCCCTTCTTTTGAACCACAGCCGTGCTGTCACTGACAACAACTGACCATTGAAGGATGAAGAAGTGCTGTTGTCAATAGACCATGGTGCATTTAAGACGATAATTACTGCAAAGATGCATTTTTGAGCCACTACAGTCACCTGAGGAAGATTCACAAACAGTAAAATGAGCATAGACTGATCTGAAACAGCTGTTGCACAGCAGTCTGACTGTGTGTGGATCGGCTGTTAACAGGGAGGCTCAAAAGAGGATAAACAACCACTGTCCAGCAACTTAGTTTGGTAGTCTTTTAAAGAACAAGTCCATCATTTGTTTGGATACATGAGAATGCTTAAAACACATCTAGCAGTGGAGACTTGGCAGGTTTAAGTGGTAGAAACCTCTCCTTACAACCACAACAAATTTTTCCTCTCACATTTTCCTGAATTTGATAATAATCCTGAAACTGCATGATTGTAGTGTTAATTATGACAGCATTTTTTACTGTTATTTTAGTCATAGTCTTATGCCTAAAATATCTTTTAGTTTTAGTCATAATTTAGTCATCTTAATTGTTTAAATTTTTGTCTAGTTTTAGTTGATAAAATTTCACAAAATTTTAGTCGACTAAAATACGAAGTGTAAGGCATGTTTATGTTTCTTTAAATATCGAAAGTCATGTTTTATACTTGGATAAAAACATATAATAACCATTTACTGAATACTAGAAAAGTTTGCAAGTACTTATGAACAGAAATAAAATTATCTTTTGCGTGAAATGCAGTCACCTTTATTTAGGCTACCTGGCAGAGCATCTCAGTTACAATACCAGAACGACAACAAACAGTGAACCTGGGGCCTGTACTACGAAGCTGGATTAGCTCTTAGAGAGATAACTTCCTGGATAAGTTTCGGGTTTTCCGCACTACGAATGTGGATCTCTTTTTATCCAGACATGTTGCCCCGCTAACTGATGCTGAACGCCAAACCTGGTCCGGAGCAGGTTAAGTTCCAGGATAAGAGCTCACGGGGTGTGACAGACCGCCCGCTGACCAATCGGTTCTCTCGGGCGGGCATAAAAGACCGCACAGTCACCAATTTGCTGTCTTGAAAAATGGCTTGTCCATTTCTGCCAGAACAGGTTAATGTCGGTGCACAAATTGTAAGAGGAGCGCTTCGTCTGAAGCTTTTTTATCGTGACCGAAGTAATCCGCTTGATTGACATTATTTCTCAATGTCAGTGATAACGTTTGATCCGAGGATGTTCACTTCTGATAAAAGACAACACATGCTGATTATTGTACTGAACTTTATTATGGATAAAGTCAAGTAACAATAATATTGGTGTAAAGTTCAATTACAATTACATAAGTAATCATCATATCTTAAATGTTGTCTAATGTAATATGATCTCCAAATTTTGGAAGTAACACCATGACACCGAGGGACAGAATTTAGTTTGAAGAAATATTTCTTAAATATTTAATTTCATTCATAGATTTATCCCAGTGTTATCAATACTGTCCATTTATTATTTTTATTAACAAAAAAGAGGAAATGTTCTACACTGTCCGGTGGATCATGACAATGGGACAAATGTTGTTTTAGATCCAAAGTACACTAAAAGTGAAATTAAATATCATATTTAGGCTAATTATATTACATTTTAAATAAAAAAGGGTTAGATAATTATTCATCACCATTTAAAAGACTATTTAATTACATAATTTTGGTTTAATGTGGACGAGTTCTTTATTACATTTTAAGCGATTTGTGTTTCTGGAAAATGTAGAAAATGTGCCGGCAATCCCTCCGGCTTCTCGCGGCTACAATCGTGTTGCTCTGGCTGAGATAATACTGCGGTACTCCTCATACTTTTGCAGGATTATTTGCTGCTCCTCTGCCGTGAAGTAGGCTGCTCTCTTCTCCATTGTGGAAAATGCTCCAGGGCCGCTAACCACGCCCATTTTATGTGTGCGCGCAAAGATCCCAGCCGGATTCACTTATCGGTTGATAACGAGCCTCGTAGTACAGCAGATCTGGATGACGGAGATCCGGTGAAGTTTAGCGAGATGTCGCAGAGTTATCCTGGATGACTTAATCCAGCTTCGTAGTACAGGCTCCTGCTCTACATGAATAAATCAGTTCATAAAGAGAGCAGCTGATTGGATTGATCCTCAACTTATCCCACCACCACCAAGCTAAGGCAGCTGTGATTGGATGTCCCTCTGAACTCATCCAACTTTCCACAACCAAATTAACTGTTATTAGTCCCTACTTTCTACATGACCAAATTACGTCTGTAAACATTTTCATCTTGTTTTTTGACGAAAATGTCAGCTAAAAACATGGCTGCAGATTTACACACCTCAGCTACTAAAACATCCTGAAGTGTTTTACAAAGGTATCCCAGTATGTTTTTTACTTTATGTGGCAACATAATTGTTAATTTTGTTGGCTTATTTTCGGCACTAAACTTTGTTTAGTCCACTTAAACCACTAAGTAGTTTTTTACACCCTAATATAATATTTCTAGAATAACTTTGTGATGGTACATCACCTTACAACAGGTTAAATGACTCCTCCGTCATGGTCTGAGGGGGTCTGTGTCACCTTCACTGGCACTATGTAACTTTAGTGTGGATGGTAGTAACACTTCCACACTAATCACTTCTCCCTCTAGGCGAAAGCTAAACATTGCGGAAAAGGAGAATGTAAAGCAGTTTTTGAATTTTTAAAACAGAATAATGAGCAGAATTTTATTTAAAGTAATATACACTTATTTTCCTAATGGAAATAGGGACCTCTGGCTCACACTCCTGCAGAGTAGGTGGCGGTAATGCTACTCAGAAGCTGGATGTCACTTAGAGTTGTTATCATGGCGGAAGCACCGAAAAATCTGAAGAAAAGAAAAGGAAAGTTTTATTGGAAGACACAAAAGGAAAGCAGGATAGTGACAAGCTAAATGCTCAGACAGGAATAAACATTGGCCTGGCGTTTACTCGCTGACGTGAGCTGAAAAACGAGGAGGGACGTCCAACCAATGCTGATTTAGCCATGTTGTTGTTGGACTTGTAAGTACATGATAATTTATCGAAAAGAAACATGATCAGACGGTATCTTATCAGTCCACATGGTTTATTTGTCTCTCCGGACATCCTGTCGGCTCGCTTCTCCTTCCTCTGTATGTCAACAAAGGCAGGTTGGTGTACAACAGTGCAGTTACACTCAGCGACCACAGAGGCCACGAGAGCTGACAGCTGGAATCACATAAAACACATAAAAACCTTTACATAAAAATGGTATTTTCTTTCTTTTTATTGTGTGCATTTATCTTTGTTTACGCTATTTCTCTTTTATAATCTCCTTTATGTATGACACAGTAACACTTGGATTTCCTCTCTGGAGATTAAGAGAGGATAACCTTATCAGATCTTATCTTACTTAGGCCTTGAAACTTATAAGCAAGATTTAAACACCCAAACAGACCATATTGATCATAAACCATAAAATTATAAGGACTCTTGGCTGAATAAACAATATACAATCAACACCTAAACATTTTTTTTCCATGGAGATACTGATGGCTGTTGACCTGGCAGAAAATTTAGAAGTCCTTGACCCCAAATTATCAAAAGCTATGGCTTTACATTATCAGAAGCAGCGTTTCTATGCACTGAAGTTGGACACAATCACATATCATCTCTTCAAAAAGAAACAGTGAGAGGTCAGTTGCTTTATGATTGATGTTATCAATGTTCACCTCTTTACATGTGCAACCCTGAAATGTCCTAAAAAAATACCAGGGCAGTCTACCAAAAAAAAAATTCCCGTCTTGCTTGAGACTCACAGTTGGGAGATTGAATTTTCAATGTCAAGTGAGGGTTCAAGGTCGGAAAGTTGAGCCTCATTCACACATGTTGGAAATACCGTGAATGTTTCTTGACTTTGTCAGAGTATGCAGCATGTGTGAATGCAGAATCCTCACAAAGTGGCAACCCACCAGGGTGCAAGTGTCAAGTACTGCAGTTCTTTAAGGAAGTTACTGTGTGCTGGGAATTGTCGTTATTTACAACTTTAACCAACATTTTTACTTCCTGGTCCAACAAACAGCATCGGCCTTCGTGTTTATTTGTGATGCCTCTTATTGTGCAAGGTGGGAATTTTTCATATTGCACCTTTTTTTAAAATCTTAATAAGGATTTCCAGGGTAGGTCATGGGCGTGGTGGACATGGCAACACGCCTGCACGCAGTGTTGGGCAAGTTAATTTTAGAAAGTAGTGTTTGCTCGTTACTTCTGAAAAAACTAACTCATTACTTTACTTAGTTACCCTCTATGAAAAGTAACTTTTCAGGTTTGTTGTTACTTTTACGTTACTTTTACATAGCTTGATCATGGACAGAACCCCATATCTGTTCCTAAATGTGAAGGCCTACAAAAAGTTCTACTACAGAGAACATAAATGTTATTTCTTTTGTGCTCTTTATTTTACAAAATGTCACATACCCTGTAGAATGAGAGCTCCTGCACAGTGTTTCCACATTTTACTTCTGAAATAAGCAACTTGTCCAATAAAAACAAGCCCAAAATAAGCAACCTCCAGCTATTTCCTTTCCTCGCGTGATTTACTACTTTTTTTAAAAGAGAAATCAACATAAAGTGCGTTAATTTAAGTCTTCATTACACTTTAATATCACAGTGCCAAGCATCTATTCAAGAAAAGACTGTCGCTTATAATAAGCAGACCTGGCAACTTTGGCTCTGGAGCATGCGCCATGTGCGTGAGTGTGTTTGGGGGCGTGTGCGATGACCAGGAAACGAGGAAGTGGACAAACTGTCTACTGCAGTCGTGTTTTGCTTCATTATTGGGAGCTGGAAGGTAATCAGGGGGATTCACACAGACAGAAGAGCCCTAAGAAACAACTTCACGTTTAGAAACAAGCCCAAAAAACTGCAACCCGCGGCCATGAGTCGACATTTGTGGCCCTTAGACGCTTACAACGATCGGACTTGGCAACGCTGCTCGTGTCTGTGCGAGCAGCTGAGAAGGCAGCTTCTGTGTCAGATTTGTGCCGCATTAAAAAGGGAACTACGTTTTGTTACCAAATTTCTTTGGAGTATTGGTTACTTTACTTTTTACCCAAAAAAGTAGTTACGTTACTGTAACGTGTCACACACAACACTGACTGCACGATGCTGATATTTGTCAAAAGGCCTCAAGTTTTGCCTCAACTAGACCTTTCTGTCTGAGTAGGTTGATCCAAAGTTAAGATAAAAGTGGTTTACAGAATGGCAGCATCCACAGATTTGCTTCAAAAGCATTACAGAGGCTTCTGCGAGAATGAAATGGATGACTTTCCTGCAATATGCAGTACATGTTCCTGCTATGAGGGATAGGAAATTTACTTCAAGGATCACTCTAAAATTTGCAAGGACATTTCAGCATGTATGAAAAGGGCTGTAGTAGGGGAGGCAGCTCACTCTTGGTAATTCTGGAATGTATTTATTTTTTCTGTTTTTTTATTATTTTTTCAAACTTATGGGATGGGTACAGAGAAAAAAATAAACAGGGGTGTTACAGATATCAAACTCGGGTTGTCTCCAAAAAGTGATATACTTTTACAGTAGATAATGTCTCCTTTAAAACAAAAGTAAGTTAGAGACCAAGTTCCCATTCCCTACCCAGATAGCTCACTCAGTGTCACTCATTCACACCACGAGAGGCAAAATAGATGAACAGACAATAGTCAGAAGTACTGACAAAAGAAGGAGAAAAAAAGAGGAAAATAGTAATATTAATATAGGGATGGTAATAGTAATAAAAACATAAATAAACTAGAGAAGCACTCGGAGAGCGCAGACCTCCTCCAGCACAACAGTCCTCACTCATATTGTGATTTTCACCATAAATATTAATCCTACCTTTATTTCTTCTAAATATTTAGATTCCTTGATCATGAAAACATACCATTAGTAATTGGTTTCATAATAATATCTATTTTAGTTCAGTAGTTATTCACGAAAATCGCATATTTCGTCATGGCAGATCCAGACCGTGATTCGGATCAACACCAAAATCGAATCAGTTCTTCCTTTTTCCATGCTGAACATTTCCTGAAAATTTCATTAAGATCAATCCATTACTTTTTGAGTTATTTTGTTCACAGACAGAGACAGACAGACTCTCCCGAAAACATAACCTCCTGGTGGAGGTAATAAGTCAAAATAAAACTAAATTAAATAATAATATAAAAAGTAAACAGGGTAAATAACTCAGTATTTCAATGGTTTCAGCATCATTATGTAAATTATCTATATGAAGTAAAAAAGGCTGCTAGGTTTTAGGAAAGGCCTGCATGGAACTCTTTGGGGAGAATCTGATCTTCTCAAGTCCAACACTTTGAAATTTCTTGAATTCATTTATTGTGTGTGGGAGTCCATTTAACCTTTTAGTTTGGCAGAGGTCATTAAATTAAGGAATATTCTATGTGCTTAAAAAAACAAAAGATGTCATTGTTTGTTCCTCAATGTTTCACGATATGGAAAAACAACACCAACCAAATGAACTGATATTTTCTTTGTGGGAGACCTGGGGCCTGTACTACGAAGCTGGATTAGCTCTTAGAGAGATAACTTCCTGGATAAGTTTCGGGTTTTCCGCACTACGAATGTGGATCTCTTTTTATCCAGACACGTTGCCCCAGTAACTGATGCTGAACGCCAAACCTGGTCCGGAGCAGGTTAAGTTCCAGGATAAGAGCTCATGGGGTGTGACAGACCACCCGCTGACCAATCGGTTCTCTCGGGCGGGCATAAAAGACCGCACAGTCACCAATTTGCTGTCTTGAAAAATGGCTTGTCCATTTCTGCCGGAACCGGTTAATGTCGGTGCACAAATTGTAAGAGGAGCACTTCGTCTGAAGCTTCTTTATCGTGACCGAAGTAATCCGCTTGATTGACATTATTTCTCAATGTCAGTGATAACGTTTGATCCGAGGATGTTCACTTCTGATAAAAGACAAGACATGCTGATAATTGTACTGAACTTTATTATGGATAAAGTCAAGTAACAATAATATTGGTGTAAAGTTCAATTACAATTACATAAGTAATCCTCATATCTTAAATGTTGTCTAATGTAATATGATCTCCAAATTTTGATAGTAACACCATGAAACTGAGGGACAGAATTTAGTTTGAAGAAATATTTTTAAGTATGTAATTTACGTTTAATTTCATTCATAGATTTATCCCAGTGTTATCAAAACTGTCCATTTATTATTTTAATTAACAGAAAAGAGGAAATGTTTTACACTGTCCAGCGGTGGATCATGACAATGGGACAAATGTTGTTTTAGATGCAAAGTACAATAAAAGTGAAATTACATATTACATTTAGGCTAATTAAATTACAGTTAAAATACATAAAAAATAATTATTCATCACCATTTAAAAGACTATTTAATTACATAATTTTGGTTTAATGTGGATGAGTTCTTTATTACAAAAATGTAGGGCCATGTTTTTCACCGTGTTGCTCCTGGCCTGGATAATACTGCAGTACTCCTCATACTTTTGCAGGATTATTTGCTGCTCCTCCGCCGTGAAGTAAGCTGCTCTCTTCTCCATTGTGAAAAATGCTCCGGGGCCGCTAACCACGCCCATTTTATGTGTGCGTGCACAGATCCCAGCCGGATTCACTTATCGAGTTGATAACATGGATGTACTGTAAGTTTTTTACAGTCTATGATTGATAACGAGCCTCCTAGTACAGCAGATCTGGATGACGGAGATCAGCGAGTTGTCGCAGAGTTATCCTGGATGACTTAATCCAGCTTCGTAGTACAGGCCTCTGAAGGGGTAAAAAGCTAAAACTATCATTATTATTACCATCATTATCATTTTAAATACTTAATTTAACAATTTTTTTTTTCAATTTTATTTTTTTTAATGAGTTCTTAAGAAATACACAACATAAAAAGAAGCAGAGACTCGCACAGATATAAAACATCAATCATGAAAATGAAAAAAGACAACAACAGAAAAATGTTCAGGTTAGTAAGTTACATGTTTTTTTTTAACATTATCATTTTTACATTTTTCATTTAACAGTTTACTGATATGATTTATATACAACTCTCTCTCTATTTATATGTTATTTATCAAAAAATCTGTCAAACTCATCTATTTTGAGATATTTTTGGTTTCAGTTTTAATTTACAAACATTCCTGCCTTTCTGGTTGATTTTGTCCCAAATATTCATGCATTTTTATGTCATTACATAATCAACTGTTAGTTTTTTAAACCTTCAAAACCCACGCAAGAAAACATCTGGTTTATGGTTTGTTTGTGCTTTTCTCTTTTCCCTGAAATGTTAATGGATTCAACAATAATTGATTTGTTCTGTTTTTTTAAAACATTAAATATCACTGGATTTATTGATGACCTCTGTCAAACAGTTGAGCTAGAAGTTAAAGGGTTAAGCAGAATAAGCTTCCTTGCAAGTAAAGTGGTGAAAGCAATACTTGTTGTGAGGACTTGGACCAACTAGGAGCTGGGGTATTCTGGAAAATGTAAGGGATTTTCTGCAAGTGTAAATCTCCATTCATAATTAAAACCTAAAAAGAAACACTAATTCAATAAATAAAAAGTAAAGACAGCACTGTAGAAACTACTGTTGCAGGTGAAACAACTTAACCTGACATGCACGTTCATAAACAGGTGATTGGATGATCACTCTCTCAACCACAGTTATGTCTGGCCCAATTTGATTAGGTCACTTCAGGTGCAGCTGGAAAGTAGTAAATTACATAATGCTTACTTTGTAAAAGGAACTGTGAGGGTGGTGGAGCAAACATATCGTCCTCATCAGCAATAGTTCGAATGAATCAGCAACCATGGCAGACATCAAACATGTTTATCTCCTCATGGGCAGATATTATTTACAGGCTTTCAGTTGCTGTTTGCTGTTTACATGTTTGCCTCTTTTCTCCCCAAAGCATATTGGTCAGTGCCTCTGCAGACCGAGCTAAATGGTTTTGGCTTAAATCTCTAAAAGACAGACTCCCCTAATGACAGACATGATATCAGAAAGATCCGTCTGCACTGCAAGGTTAGGAAGCGACCAAGGAGCGCTAACAAATTTGTGCAATTTAGACAATGTGCAGAAGCTTATCAGGATTTTTTTAAAGGGACTGTGAGGAGTTTCTAAGTAATTACAAAAAAGTCCCACTTTTAGATATATGAAACACACACTTTAAGATGAGTTTTATAGCATCAAAATAGGTTATCTATAAATGCTATTCCTTAGCCTTCCGGTCGGGTCGGACAGGGCTGGACTGGCCTGGATACTCAACTTTGGGAACAAGACAATTAAAACTAGAGCAAATTTATATTATTCAGACACGTCTTAGAGCACCAGGCTGTAAGTAGTGATATATACAGTCATGGAAAAAATGATTAGACCACCCTTGTTTTCTTCAATTTCTTGTTAATTTTAATGCCTGGCTCAACTAAAGGTACATTTGTTTGGACAATTATAATGATAACAGCAAAAATAGCTCATGAGAGTTTAATTTAAGAACTAAGAACTATTCATTTTCCATGGTTTTCTTGATAATAACCAAAATTACTTAAATTCTTACATCAATAGCTATGGCATTGTACCGCCAAAAACACTACTTTTAAGCATTCCATGTTTTCTTTTCTGTTTGCTTTAAACACATGATACACACAAGAGGTAATACTTGATTGCATAACCATTGTTTTTGATGACTGCAGCCATGCGTCTTGGCATGCTCTCCACCAGCTTCTGACATTGTTCTGCTGTCACAGCAGCCCATTCCTGTTGGACAAATTCAAACAAATTTTCTTTGTTTTTGGGCTTGTGGTTCTCCATTTTGAGTTTGATGATTTTCCACAGGTTTTCAATTGGATTAAGATCTGGTGATTGAGCAGGCCAAGGCATGGTGCGAATGTTGTGGTTCTCCATCCAGGCTTTAACTGACCTTGCCGTGTGGCAAGGGCATTATCTTGTTGGAAAATCCAGTCATTGAGGCAGGAAAAGAGTTTTCCAGCTGATGGAAGAAGACTGTTTTCAAGGGTAGTCCTGTACATGACCTGGTTCATTCGGCCTTCACACAATTGCATTTGCCCTGTTCCACTCAGACTGAAACAACCCCAGATCATGACTGATCCACCCCCATGTTTTACTGTAGGGGCAAGACAGTCTGGGTTGTAAGCTTCTCCAGGCTTCCTCCTAACCAGTAAGTTGGCTGGAGTGGGCATCAATTCAAAATTGGATTCATCACTGAAGAGAACCTTAGCCCAATCATCAACAGTCCAATCCTTGTGGGCTCGAGCAAAGAGTAACCGGGCCTTCCTCTGCCTTTCATTGATGAAGGGCTTCTTGCGTGCTCTGTGTGACTTCAAACCAGCTTCAAACAGTCGGTTTCGAACTGTCCTTGCTGAACAAGTCACATTTCTCGACATTGTCCACTCATTTTAAGGTCCTGGAGGTCTGGCGATTCCTGACACAGGAGCGGATGAGTGCAGTCATCTCGTGGGAGTAGAAAGCGTTTCCTGCCACGGCCAGGTAGCAATTTGGTAGTGCCATGTTCAGCTTGTTTTTTTTGTTGTAATGAACGGCTGTCTTGGAGATCTTCAGTTTTTTCGCTACCTGTCTCTCACTCATGCCAATTTCCAGCAGTGCCAAGATGGCTGCCTTTGTGGCTTCACATAATTCTTTTGTTTTAGGCATTATGTGAGAGCGTACAACTTCTGAGTTGTACTACGGCTTGAATGTAAGCAGGAAATTACTCTAGGCCTTTGCATGTGCAGTGCTGCTTGTGACATGAAATGGCCTCTTATATACCCTGGGAATCAATTAAGCTTAAGAATGTCAAATAGGACATAAAGTATTATGTGACCAGCTGCATTTTTTGTTGTGTTCATTGTATTATACGTTTAGTGGTACCAGATATTAGAATGAACAAGAAATTGAAGAAAACAAGGGTGGTCTAATAATTTTTTCCATGACTGTATATATATATCTTTTCGTCAATATACGTATTTTAATTGAAAAATACAATTTTTTAAAATTTGAAAACCTGAAAATCTTTAAAAACATCTGTCTTGTATATAGAGTGTTACATGGTCTGGCCCCTCCACCTCTTAACGATTTCGTTAAAATAAGAAACTGTGACACTAGCGCTCGATCAACAACATGGGGGGACTGTGAAGTGCAGTTCAGGAAATGCACGTTTTCCCAAAATGTGCTCTCTATTAAGGGCTCTTCTAGTTGGAACACTCTACCAAAGACAATTAGAGAATGTACCACATATGTGACATTTAAAAGACAACTTAGAGAATGGCTTCAAGGTCAGCAAAGTTGTCAGCATTAGAAGGCAGGAGCATATTTTATAAGCAGGTGATTGTGTGAGTGAGAGTGGTGTGGAAGGAGGAGGGAAAGTTGGATGTGTGTTATTTGATGTAAAATATACACATTTTAGGTTTTGAGTGGTTTTTACATATTGTTTTTTGTATTGTATGTACTTTGTCATGTCTTTTGAATGTTCTTGTTTTGGTGGTATGTTTTAACCCCATGGGACTGCGGATGGAAATTAGCCTTGAGCTAAATCCGGCATATTTACAGCAGTGTTGCCTGTTCATTAATATGCATTGTCCCATTCAAATAAAGAAATAAATGAATGAATGAATATAGCCGGCTACAACTACGATAATAAGTTTTCCAAAAATTGCTTGTTGTCACACATCAAAAACTACCACTACGTAACTAGAAAGAGATGCATTAGCTCGTCGCTTTACATCCTGCAAGTTGTTGAAAAAAGAAGTTGTAAAGCAATGCAGAGATCTGAGGAAGGTCCGAGCTGCATGCTTTATTAGCATCACAACAAATGCACACTTTGGCTTGGGTCTTCTGGTGCGTTCCAGTTGTAGTCAGAACTAGGAATTTCCGAATTCCGAGTAGGAAACTGCAACTGGAACATCCCCCGAAGTCGGAATTTCCTACTAGGAACTCGGTGAAACCTCGCCACCCCCAAGCTAACAACAGCTAACAACAGCCTGGTAGATCAGCATGTTTTTTTTCCGACTTCAACTGGAATGCCGATTAGTCGGAGATGATGTCACTTCCAGTTCCAACGTTACTGGAACGCAGCATTACGACAGTCGCCGCGCATGCTCATGGGTAGCAAAGTCTTACTGTCGCTGGTAACAGATTCTCCTCATAGCACCTTTAATTATAGGAACAATTAATTGTTCAGATATTGGTGTCAAGTTTTATGTTTGATTGGTATCAAACAGACATCAATAATATTTAATTTTTATTGATTATATCGCGGCTCCTTAAATGAATCAAGAAAAATAAATTGACAATTTGCTTTTCAGATGTAAATGTTTACATCATCTTATGGTCACGAAGCACAACACTGTTAGTGGTTCTCTCAATTTGATATTAAAGGTCCCATATCCTGCTGAGTTTGACTGTTAACATCTACTAAAAAAGGATTTGACTGAAGTTGAATAAAAACTATCCTCTGTAGAGGATCAGAGGCAGCTCTTTTCCCCTCCCCTTTGGAAACACTTGGATGTAAGAGGACAGGGAGGCTATGATTATGAGCTATGAGCTGACTGAATGCTCAAAAGGTGTCCAATGGGCAAGAAGAGGAGAGATTTTAATATCACAGAGTGAACTCTAAAAACATCATGGCATCTGCCTTTGATAAACAGAAACACACATGAGGGAGGAAGCTGGAAAGCTACTACATAAACCCCAGGAAGTAAAATACAAAGGGGCATTTTCTACGGCAACATTTTTTTTGTTGCTTACATGTCTTGCTTCACTCTTGAGCTCCTGTGCGTGCAGTAATAAGGAAGAGACGGGCAGAGCTCACCCACCACCAATTAGCTTAGCTCAAACACTGGGAGTCAATGGGTATAACTAGCCTGCCTCTGCCTACAGTCATCGGATAAGCTCTTGAGCAACTTTTAAAGGTCCTGTGTGCTTGTTGGGACCTTTACTGCATTATGTTGAGCTATTTATTTTTAGACTGAGATTAGCAGTTTGTGTAATTTTTTAAAGACATACATATGAAACAAATCTGCTTTTCATGGACACGTGAGTGAGGCAAGAGCCTGTTCAGCTCAAGACTGCTCCTTCCCAATGGCAGGACCAACAAACTTAGAAAGTCTTTTGTCTTTCAGGCCATCAGAGTGTACAACTCCTCATTGGGGGGGAGGGGCCAACAGGAAGACAGAGGACGGGGAGGAGCAGCAGTAGCCAGCCAGTAGCCACATATATTTTTATTTTATATGTCTTTTATGTTTTTATTATCATGGCTGTTCTTTTAATAATTACTGCTTTTATTTTTATCAAGTATGTGCATGATTATTTTATACCCCTGTACAGCACTTTGGTCAAAGGGATAAATGAACTAAGTATTATCTAATGTAATCTAATCTACTATAAAACACAAAAACAAAAAAGTGTTGGCATGTCCCTTTAAAGAGGCATATGGCCCTTTCCACTAGCTCTACTCTACTCTGCTCGACTCTACTCGACTCTACCCGGCTCTACTTTACTCGCCTTGTGCTGCTTTTCCATTCGCCCCAGTCATCTGCCCAACGGGGTGCAGTGTCGCTGTAAACAGAGAGCGGCTCTGCGGTGATGTCATTTTGAGCGTGACACAACAATCTGTGGCTTTTTGTCACAAGCCAAGTAAAAAAGGAAAGCAGAAGAAGGCTGCAGGTGGCAAGAAGAAATACCCCTTGAGAAGCACAGGAGAGTTTTGAAAGCTATACAACAGAATGAAGCCGAGGACGAGAGCAATCGAGCTGCATAGAAAAGAGGGTAAGCTAACAGTAGCTACCGCTAGCATGCTAAGTCGTCGCGCTCATGACTAATCGACGACATTGTCCGACCAATCAGTAGCTGGCAGTTGGTGACATCATCTTTTAGTATCGACTCAGCTCGCTTGGAACCAGAGCAGAGTAGGTACTAGCTTGTTTTAGGAAGGTACCAGGCTAGTGGAAACACGCTGCAAATCCAGTAGAGCTGGGTAGAGTAGGGCCAAGGCGTGCTAGTGGAAAAGGGCCAATAGAAAGCATTTCTCTGTGAATTGATAATCTATTGAAAGGTGTCATGTTCTTCTTTGCCCCAGCCCGAACTTACATTAAAAGCAAAGAAAATGAATTTCACTGGGCGTGGGTCCTTTAAACCTGACCTAGACTTTTTTCTTGAATCATAAATAATGTAAACTCACCTTTTATCTGGTTCAAAACATATGAACATGTCCTAAAACACGACATACTTAGCTGTCATTGTGTTTCCTCCCTGTGGTGTCACATCATCTGTTACAGGAGCATCCAGAAATGATTTCTGCCTCTCTGTCCATCAGTTGAGTCATTTGAATCCAGGTGCTAACTCAGCATCTGTGTGAAAGGAGGGAGGAATATAAGTTTCATAGATCTCCAGGATTGCTTATGACTGCAGCTGTTAAAGTCCAGCTCGATTTGATGAAGCACCGTCAGAGCATGAACTCTGATTTAGCTCACAGTCTGCCTGTCTCTTTGCCAGGATGTAAAGGGAAAGTTTCCTGACTTCAAACTTTAAGAGGATTTTTGAATTCATTTCTATACACTGTAGTGGCTTCAAGCTTCCAAAAAAAACACTGCTGAGAGGGTCCAACACAAAGCAGCCGCGGATCCAGCGTCACTTCTAAGGTTTATTTTCATACAAAAAAACTTTTACAATCGTAGCTTTCTGGACAAAATTAAACGAAAAGGTAAGTATCTTCTGCCGATCTGCTCTTTGCAGTCAACAAACTTTTTCGCTCCCACTCTCAAAACCTTTAACCAGGTGTCACTGATCACATTAAATAACCTGAAGCGGGCAGCAACTTGGGAACATAGGGATGGGCAGAACGGTGAATAATAACTCGGTCGATTTCTTAGTATAAACAAGCACAAATTTATCCTTTTTTCTTTAGAAATTAATCCAAATAAATTAGGCAGGCAAGAAAATTCATAACAACAGATTATTTAAATAAATCTTCTTTCCTTACTTCGGTTTACCATAATTTAATTCATTATTTAAATCAGATTTTCTTTTGGCCCCAACATACACTGTGATAATACATGACTAAATATTACATACACAGTTGTCATTGTTTAAGCTGCATTATTATGGATCTTCCACCCCTAAAATGACCCTACCTTGTGTGAAATGGTATTATTTTATCTTAAACTACAAAAGACAAACTTTGAAGAGCAAAAATGAGATAAAATACATGTTAAATGGTTTTTGTAGAGAAATGTGTGTCCATGATCTGCATACAAATCCTTAAAACATGACCCAGATTCCTCCTTTAACTCCTTTCATACTCCTTTTTTTCAGAAATGTGTTGAAACAGTCCATCTCCAATAACAACCAAGTGCTTGTTCAACCCACAGCCTACTCCAGTGGAAGATGTTTGGGCATGTTTGTGCAGCCACTGTAAACATTAGAGCACAATGCAGGACAAAAGTGGCCACATCCAATTCCTAATAGAGGCATAAACATACACCTTGCTAACCAATAACTGCTAATCTCCATTTAAAGCATGTATGCCCATGCGCATGTTTCTAAAAGGACAATATTCAACCTTTAAACTGTTAGAAGGGTCTAAATGTAGGTTGTCTGCTCGTGAATTAAATGACCTGGACTGGAGAAAGTGACTCACAGCCACCTTGCGTAGTTTTTATTTCATGTGATGAAACATTCGTTGCTCAGGCCTTTTATTATTGTAGCATAAATGTCAGGTCAAACAATGGCTGAGTTGTGTATTTGGTTGCATCTGACCTGTAAACAATGACCTACTGCTCTATATTTCTAAATAATACACACCCTATGAAAGGTCGGGTGACTGGATGCACAAGCAGGCGTCTATAAAAGCTTGCTTAGTGTCAGCGTCACTTTGATTTTCCTGAGCAGAATAGCTTCCTCTGACCCAACCATAAAATGTGCAGTATATAAAATCTTACTAATGTTAATGTTCAACTCTTACTTTTGAGGATAAAAACATTCCAATCACTGACCAAAACACAATCATGATGTTTGAACGTGACCCATAAAAGATGTAGACGTTGGCTTTAACAGTAACCCATATATAAGATGTCTAACACGTTTTACTGCAAAGCATTAAACATTTAACGGGGTGTAAAGTACAAAACGGGACAGTAACATGACATGACTATATATTCAAATAATTTAATGTAAATTCACTTTGATTGGCATAAGTGTTAGGATGAATTTGATCTCTTCTTTAGGTCTTAGGTATATTTCTTTTGACTTACCCATGTATCATTCAGGTCTTGGATAAATCATTTCAGTTTCCTATCAGCACACACATAAACACAGTTGTCTAAGGTTATTGTTACCATGTATGTGAGCATGTCTGAGCCTATATAAGCACCGTGAAGACATCTTCATCTTTGTCAGTCAGTCAGTCAGAAGTTTGTTTCCAGCATTTGATGAACATCTCATCATCATCTACTACCAATAAGTAAGCCTGTTTAACTCATAATGTTGGGTCATAACATTGTGACTACCTGCCTAATACTGTGTTGATCCCCATATAACCCCAAATGAGAGCGCTCAGATAGTGCAAACCTCCATCAAGGTAGCTAACATACTGCTGTTACATCTATAAGCAATAGGTCCATGATAAATTTACCATTATAATATGATTCCTTGACCCTGAAAACCCACACCGAGCACTCAGAATCATGTTGATATTATTATTAGTTAGACAGTTATCGAGCAAAAACTATCGTTATCTAATGATAGTAAGCTGGATCACCACCAAAATCCAGGCAGGCAAAGACGTAACATCCTTGGCAAAGATAACAAACTGTGATGCAGTGTGTATTCTGTCATCCATCAGAACCAGAAGTAACTGCTTCAGCAATCTGAGCAGCTCGTCTGTTTTATTGGACCACATATTCCCCAAGAGCATAAGTGAGCCCTGGCCACCCATGACACTTTCGCCACAGCAGACCAGGAACACCCCACAAGAGCTGCACGATTGGTGACATTCTGACCGAGTCGTCCAGCCGTCCATTTGGCTTTTGTAAAACTCACTAAAATCCTGAAACTTGCCCTTTTTCCAGTTCTAATGGGAAGTCTGGATTTCCGAGTTCTGAGAGGGACATTTCAACTGGAACAATCAATGATGGCTGCCCCCAGAGTAAACAGTTATTAAGCTCCTGCAGTAATCTGTTTAATTGTACCTCTGACTAATGTTTATGGCACTAAATCAGCCATATACACAGTATTGTCCCACTTGTGTTTGTGGAAATGCAGCTATAGTGTTGTTAACATTCTTCATGTGGTATCTGTGAAGTACGACACAGGGCGTGTGAACAACGGTTAACACAAATGCTAACAAAAGCCTGCGAGATCGGCACGTTTCCCGACTTTGTAACTGGCATGCTGACAACTAGAAAATGACGTCATTCCTACTTCTCCTCTTTCCAGGTCCGAGGTTAATGGAACACAGGTGAAACTACAAGCATGACAACAGCATGGTGTGACTCCTTGAAGAGAGATTAGCATAGAAGCTAATAGCTCACGTTTTATCAGATCTGCATTTCTGTATTTAATGAAAAACAAACAATGAAGCTGTTCTTGAGATGATTTTTCTGCTTGACTACCATGCTTTGGCAAGAGTTTTTTTATGGAGTGCCTCACATTTTGTTCACTTTTTTTTTTTTGCCCAGATAACCTGATGAAATATATTCTGTATAGTATATACTAAACAGTCTAGCTTGTGTGTCAAGTTAGAAGTAAAAAACAATTCTTTTGAATTCAAGCAAAGGAAGGGAAAAAAGTACATTGAGATGCATCTGTTAGTACCAACATTTAATTTTCTGAGCTGTTGTCTTTTGGCACTAATATCATTTCAATAACTAGAAAAGCACTCGGAGAGCGCAGACCTCCGCCAGCACCACAGTCCTCTCCCATATTGTGATTTTGACCACAAATATTAGTCCTACCTTTATTTCATGTAAATATTTAGATTCCTTGACCACGAAAACATACCATTGGCAATTGTTTTCATAATTATATCTATTTTAGTTTAGTAGTTATTGATGAAAATCGCCTTTTTCATCATGGCAGATCCAGACGGTAATACGGATCAACACCAAAATCGAATCACTTCTTCCTTTTCCCATGCTGAACATTTCCTGAAAATTTCATCAAAATCCATCCATAACTTTTTGAGTTATTTTGTTCACAGACAGACAAACAAGCAAACAAACTCTCCCGAAAACATGACCTCCTTGCGGGAGGTAATAATGTGCATCCCTACAATACTAATGAGCACAATTTACAACAGTCCAATAAATGAAGTACAACATCCTATGATTCTATAAGATACAATACATTGTGAGGAACTATACAACTTATTCCCATACCCAATAATCTAAAATTAGAGACCAACAGTAATGCTTTAAACAATGCTCGAACAATGGCTAAAATCAGTGCTCACATTTTTAGTTTTAACTGGTCGATTGCTTGGCCATGTTGCCTTTGCTTTGTAGCTCACGTGTGTATGTAATCTGAAAACCTGCTTGTTTTACGGTTGCAATGTTATTGTACACTGCATTTTTTCCTCTTTTTCTTATTACTTTTCTTATTTTTATCATTTCAAAAGCCTCCTGTGGAAAAGTGTTGCAATTATCACGTGCTAAAACACTAAAACAATGCATACGGATTGTCCAATGTAATTGTGATGTCCACATCAAACAAACAATAAATAAATACATTGTTTTGGAGTAATTTGTCTTGACTCTAGAGATGAAACAGCCTCTATGGTTGAGAAATGATAATAATAATTTTTAAAAAATTGTTAAGAGAAGCACATACACAAATACTTGAAACACATGACTCAATCTGCACAAGACTTGCATAAGAGACACATCAAATTGAGAGAATAAGATAAAGATATTAGGTCAGCATCATAAACGTGCCCAACCCTTACAGACTTGAGACAAAACGGAAGGGTCAAAAACTTCTGCACAAACATTTTGACAGGCAGCAGACGCCAAACAGGAGATTGTTTGTTAGAGAGATAAGTTCACAACATGCAGCAACTTTGGGGGCAACAGTGAGAACATGGTCTCTGTGCTTCGAGGTGATCCATGGCTCTCCAGTGCTCTTGCTTTATTGGGCAGAAACAGAGAGAGAAAAGCAGCAGGAGGGACATCCAGATAAATAACGACCAGTGCTGTTTCTTGAATCAGTGCAATATTTTACGATCGGCCCTCTGACTATACTTTAGTGTGCCTCCATGCTTACAGGATGACTGATCACTTCCTGGCGTTGCGTGAATATATTACAGACACGTGGTCACACAGTGTACTCGTCTTTTCACCTGCTTGATGCTGTTTTCCCTTCCGTCCTCCACTCTGAGTCTGTGGCTCCTTTGGCCTTATTAATCACGCTGCTTGGCAGGTGAATGTGAAGAATGGGCGGGTGAGCATCTGAAGGGGGAGGAGAGGGAGCGCGCAGGTGTGTGTGTGTGTGGTGCAGGCCGGGAGAGAGCCAGCTGTTGCTCGGCACCTCGTGGCCCACGGCTGGCTGAGCAGGGATAATTGCAGGTACCAGCCCGTTCCCATCTCCTTAATGTGAACCTGAGCTATAACGGGAACTGCTCGCACTCACTGAAGAGGGAAATAAAAGGAGAGAGGAGGAAATTAACGCATCCAGCGGGTTTGGAGAGAAGATGTGCTGAACCGGGTTGATTGGATGATCCTGAGAAACTCGGCTCTATAGTTGATTTTCTCTGTTGTGAGCTTTGAAAGCGAGCATCAGTGAGGTCTACAGATGTGGCATGTTAACCCTATAAAGCCAATTGTATCATATTTGATACATACATTTATAATACCTCTATCAACTCAATATGATCAACAAATTACAAAAAAACCCATCTGGATACAATCAGATAAATGACAAAAATGTCCTCAAATGGACTATAAGTTGCCAAAAACACCTAATGTATCAAATGAGATACGAAAAAACTATATGTTGAATTTGATGGACATTTAGATTTTTATGGATTTTAGCAGAAAGTGAAACAAACGTTTCAGCTCCAAAAAACTAGAATTTTCTGGCTATAATCTATGGTCTTGGGCCTTAAACCAACACTGTAGTTTTTCAAACATAATATAATCCTTCGATATTCATTGTGATGGTCCACCACTTTACAATGAGTTCAATGACACCTCTGTCGTGGTCTGTATCCCTTTAACAGGCGCTATGTAACTTCGAGGTGGATGGTAGGAACCCTGCCACACTAAAAAACTACATGTTTGGACTTCTTTACGGCATACGTCACTTCCCCCGATTCCCGATACGTTTACAATACGGAAGTCTCAGCGAAAGCCAATCGCGGAGCTGTAACCATGGCGGAGGCAACAACGTAAGGAAGAGAAAAGTTTTGTCGGAGGATACAAAACAAAGAAAGCGAGAGAAAAACAAGCTGAATGCTCGGACAGGAATAAACATCGGTTCGGCGTTCACTCGCTGGTGTGAAATAAAAGACGAGGAGGGATGTCCGACTACTATCAGGTATGTTGGGCGACTAATTTATGACGAAGTTCCTCAAAAAACTTGACAGGAAAAAAGTACAGCACAACAAATCGTTGTAGTACCAAACGTACCAGTATGTAGTTTTGTTCAAACCTATTTCAAGTGTGTGATATCACCAGCTCGTCGTTGTCTTTACTTTTATTTACTTTATCGCTTCAACAGGACGGGGGCGACTTCACGGTAATAAACCAAGTTGAACTTAGTGATTTTTAACATCATCATTTAGTCAAAAATAAATACATTACCTCGTCGCTATCCATCCTGCAAACAGCCGCCGAAGACAGAATACTTTTAGCGAAGTCCTGGCTTCTGTGATTCGCATACAAAATAAATGCACGCGACCGGCAGATCTGTATCCTTACAACAGTATGCGCGCGCTAGAGCTCATGGGTAGTTGAGTTCTCGTTCAGGTCAAGCGGAGATCTTCCGTAGTGCTGCTTTAAAGGGCTAACAGTTTTAATAGACTTGGTACATGTGTATTCCCATTCACCAGGTCCTTTAAAATTCAGCTTTAAATGGTTGAGCTATAGAGTGGCTTATTTGTAGCAGAAAAAGTTGTTTTACGACCAGCAAAGTCAATTTGTGTTAAACATTGCATATCTGCAGGGAGTAGGGCTGGGAATTGAAAACAAAATCAAGCTGAGGATTCGATAAGAAGCAGCTCAAAGAATCAATATCAGTTATTTCGCTCAACAGTTCTCTCAGAAATTTCTCCCACTTGGTTCTGGAGGCCTTTCAAATCAAGGACATCAAGCTCTCATGAATGGCAGTTAGCAAAAATAAAAAGAAATGGTCAAAATATTGGCATAATTTTGCACCAATTTGCACTAACTGCACAACCTTTAATGTCTGTGTCCATGGTATTTCAAGCAAGGGTGGAATCAACAGCAACTTACAGAAGCATTTGTCTATTTAGGACGGTATTCAATATCAGGAGTGACGTGTTTGACATTGTTGACACTGGTTACCTGATGTTTTTAATTTAGAATTCATTATTCAGAATGAAATAATTCAGAATTGAAGTTTTCCCTTCATGTTTACATGGAAATAATAATTCCGAATAAGGGATTACATGGAAAACATGTTTATTCACCTTTATTCAAGGCCTTAGGGTTGGGAATGGTTCTGATTGGACAGGGGTGGACGTGACAAGAAAAATTCCAGTTCAGCGTCTTCATCAGTGAAACCTCATCCAACTTGCTTACAAAAAGTCCATATTTGTATTCTTATGTCCATCCACTCTTTCATTACTTTCAAAACTTCTACAGCTCTAATTTAATAAATTGTCTCAGCTTGCATGGAGTCCCACTCTTGCTTCAGGCAGCCGTCCTGTTCCCGTCAGCATCCCGTACTAAATTTAAAGCGGACGTTGAACATTTACATGATCAAGGAATTATTCGATTCGGATCAAAAACCTACTCCAGTGGGAGATGTTTGAGCAGCCACCGTAAACATTAGAGCACAATGCAGGACAAAAGTGGCCACATCCAATTCCTAACAGAGGCATAAACATACACCCTGCTAACTAATAACTGCTAATCTCCATTTAAAGCATGTATGCTCATGCACGTGTTTCTAAAAGGACAATATTCAGCCTTTAAACTGTTGGAAGGGTCTAAATGTAGGTTGTCTGCTCGTGAATTAAATGACCTGGACTGGAGAAAGTGACTCACAGCCACCTTGCGTAGTTTTTATTTCACGTGTTGAAACATTCGTTGCTCAGGCCTTTTATTATCGTAGCATAAATGTAAGGTCAAACAACGGCTGAATTGTTTATTTGGTTGCATCTGACCTGTAAAAAATGACCTACTGCTCTAAATGTCTGAATAATACACACCCTATGAAAGGTCGGGTGACCTTTCATAGGGTATTTAAAGAGACTGTGAGGAGTTTCTAAGTAATTACAAAAAAGTCTCACTTTTAGATATATGCCTAATCGCAATACACACTGTAAGATGAGTTTTATAGCATCTAAATAGGTTATCTATAAATGCTATTCCTTAGCTTCGCGGTCGGGTCAGACAGGGCTGGACTGGCCTGGATACTCAACTTCGGGAACAAGACAATTAAAACCAGAGCAAATTTATATTATTCGGACACGTCTTAGAGCACCGGGCTGTAAGTGGCGACATATAGCCAGCCACAAAACTACGATAATTAGTTTTCCAAAAATTGCTTGTTGTCACACATCAAAAACTACCACTATGTAACTAGAAAGAGATACATTACCTCGTCGCCTTGCATCCTGTAGGTTGTTGAAAAAAGAAGTTGTAAAGCAATGCAGAGTTCTGAGGAAGGTCCGAGCTGCATTCATTAGCATCACAACAAACACACGCTTTGGCTTGGGTCTTTTGGTGCGTTCCAGTTGAAGTCAGAAGTAGGAATTTCCGAGTTCCGTGTAGGTAACTGCAACTGGAACGTTCCCCGAAGTCGGAATTTCCTACTGGGAACTCGGTGAAACCTCGCCACCCCCGAGTTGATAGTCGAGGATGGATGCCCCCGGTGTGAACAGTTATTTAGCTCCTGTAATAATCAATTTATTTGCACTTCTGACTGGGGTGTGTCGCTCTAGATCAGCTGTATACATAGTATTGTTAGACTTATACTCCCAAAATGCTGCCATAGTGATAATCACATTCTTCATGTGATATTTGTGAACAACAACGCAGGGCGTGCTAACAACAGCTAACAATAGCCTGGTAGATGTTTTTTTCCGACTTCAACTGGAACGCTGATGAGTCGGAGATGATGTCACTCCCAGTTCCGAGGTTACTGGAACGCAGCATTACGACAGTCGCCATGCGTGCTCATTGGTAGAAGAGTCTTAATGTTGCCGGTAATAGATTCTCCTCATAGCACCTTTACGCAAGAGGGGTTCATATTACTGATTTGTTCTCTCTTACACTGGCAGACAAACAGCTGGCAGTATCATAATAAAACTAAGATAAGCACTTCTGCAGAGCTTGTGTGACACTCAGCAATGCAGCTACTTAAAACATACCATCTTTCAAACCAAACACAGACTTATACTGCTGAGAAACTTCCCTTTTTTTTGTTATTTCATCCCAGAGCCTATTTCATCCCAAAATCTAGACCTGTTGAGGCTGGGTTATACTGTTTAACATCATGTCTAAGTAAAAAGGCAGCAGGAAGTATCCTACTCTTACAGTGTGAGACCTTTTATTCTGAAAGTCCTCCGGTTTGATTGACAAAGCTCTAAACCAGTGCCTGCCATCTTGGCTGTGTGGTTGTCTTTCCCTTAATTGTTGTCCTTCAAGCACTGTTATTGCATTGTGAAGTCTTTTTCACCATGATCAATGAATTCTTTCTGGAAGCGGAGCCAAACAATCAGCCAACGCATCCCAACACCGTGTTCACCCAAGGCCTCCCTACTAATTACCCTCGACATTGATTCTCATCCCGGCATTCCCCAGCAAACAGCGAGGAAGAGGAGGATGAAGGAAGAGGAGCTAACTAATGTGTCAACAGGAGCATGCTACCAGCACAATAGCTGTTGGAGTAATTTGCATTTTGATGCACGCTTAAGGCAGAACAATACTCATCTGCTGGTAACAGTCTTTGATGAACATGCGGGACAAAAAAAGCAATTCAAGGTGAAAGAAATAAGTGAAGGGTCCTGAAACAGATTAGCTGATGCCTCCGTGGAGCTTCAGGCGATCGTCTGCCATGATCTCCTCTTTTCTGTGATGAAGGAAAAAGAATCCATTTCTCACTCGGAGAATGAGAAATCAATGACCCTGAGATGGCTCTGTGTGAAATGAGATATGAGCGTCGTCCCGCGGGACCCTGCGGGGTCTCAGATTGACGGCTGACTGACAGGGGTTAACAGCCGAGGAGCGGCTCGGAGGTGTAAAAGTGACCCCCCTCGGACTCTCACTTCAAATATAAAGTGGAACTGAAGGTTAAAATGCAACATGTTCGCCAGGGAGTTGATACATGTTTGATGAATGTCGCTCAGTTCCCAAGATAGTTCTGTGATGGGCTATTCTCTAAAGCCCCTCGCTCATTATTTCTACCCCAGTCAGGCCTTTTACTCTGTATGTCTCACATGAAATATGGACACAGAGCCAGATCACACAGTCTACAAGAGCTAATACCAGGGAGCTTTATGCATTTATGCCAAGAAGATGGGCCAAGTGGTTTTGGGTTATTCTTGGAACTTTTCTAAAGAAAGGGAGGAGCGTGAGGCCAAGAGCTTGAACAGTTCAGGGTTCCCACTCTTTTCTCGAAATCATTTTCCAGGACTTTTCCAGGACTTTTTCCAGTGTCACATAACCAACTGAAGTTACATTGTTGCCGTGGGCAGTTTTCAATTCTAGTTAGCCTTCTAAAAAACAAGATTAGAGGTTGATGAACAATATCTCTAGCTACTGATCATATTGATCATAGAATTTCTTTGTTTCTAACTTTCCAGCACGGACATTGTCTGTTAGCTATGGCTATTATGTGCCTTACTATTATAAATTTATGGTTATGCATATTTTTTAATCTATATTTACTCTGCTTTTTCATAAATAGAGTTTGTTGATTTAGCCTAAATTCTATTTTGTCAATTTTTTATTATTTCTTTTTGTCCCCACTGTTCTGAGTTTTTATGTTTTATGCCTTAACTTGCATTATTTTACCTACTCACATTTTCTGGCTACATGTACATTAGTTACCAAGTACATTTTTATTTCATTTCCTATGTGCCAAGCTAGAAGGAAGACAAATAATTTTACAGGACAATTTAAGCTTTTCCAGGACATTTCACTTTTTTCCTTATTTTCCATTTGTTTTCCATGACTGGAAGATTGGGCAATCATTTTCCAGGTTCTCCAGGTTTTCCAGGATGTGTGGGAACCCTGACAGTTTAAAGAGAATGACTTGACTTTGACCTAAAATTCTACCGAGTCTACCTCTAAGCCAGAAAAGTTACTCATGTGATGTTCAATAAAAACACGGGAATAGGATCATCAATTATATTTGTTAATGGGGCAGTGTTTTTCTTTACACATGCTATGTGGCTGCAGTTAAGAAGAAATGAAAGAGTTAAAATAGTTTGGTGTGATTAAAGCCAGGGGTGTCCTGATACAACTTTTCCCCTTCAATACGATACCGATACTGCAGCCTTGGGTACTAGCCGATACCAATATCGATCCGATACAATATCAACTAGGATCAAACATACTTTTATAACTTATTTTGTAGTACAGACTGAAAGAAAAGGCTTGATCACGTGAGATTACTCAAACAGAGAACAGTAGTCAGCAATAGTAGGTATGAGAAAAACTGACCCATTTGTTATTAACCAATGGGTTCAATAAATGTAACATTAAACACAAGAATATACTACAATTAAATTAAATAAATGACAAATAAATTAGAAGATCCTGAAAAGTAACCTGAGTTTAACTTAAACATAAGTAGGTTATTCAACTGAATTAAATCAGTAAAATGAAACAGAATGGACTGCTTGTATCGGAGATTTTAGATTCAGGCCGATATATTACAAAATTTGTTTTTAGCTGATATCAATATCAGATCAGGACAACCCTAATTAAAGCCCCAGTCACACATTCCTGTTTCTTATGGTGATTGTGCACGATTGCCATAATCCTGATGAAACATGCTTTTGGTCGTCGAGCATGCGCTATTTGTTCTGGATCAGCGTTGCATGGTCGTGGACGAACGCCAGGGAACAGCGCCCTGAACTGTTCAAAACTGTTGTGGAGAATTGCTGCTCTCAGTATAGCGGGGTGGAAGTGAAATGCAGTCCCAAGGCGAACAGTAATGTGGCATGTACTGAGCTCAATCGGCTGATCATGTCTCAATCCTGAGAGGCTCCCCCTACAACCACAATAAATGTTTCCTCTCACATTTTTCCAAATTTGAAAATTTTCTTGAAGATGCATGATGGTAAGTGTTAATTTTTGACAGCACTTTTTAAATTAAGTTTTAGTCTTTTGCCTAAAATATCTTTTAGTTTTAGTCATAATTTAGTAAACTTAATTGATTAAATATTAGTCTAGTTTCAGATCATAAAATCTTACAACATTCTGGTTTTAGTTACAGTTAATTTAGTCAATAAAAATATGAGTGTAAAGTGTAAGGCAATTTTTATGTTTGCTTGAATTTCTGAAGTCATGTTCTACACTTGGATTAAAATGAAACATCTAATAACTAGTGCTGTCAGATGATTAAAAAAATTCATCTGATTAATTACCGGATTTATAATTAATTAATCTAATTAATCGCATTTTAATCTCATATCTGCTTAAAATACCCAAATAAAGAATTTGAATTCTAGGATATTATAAAATTGTAGTGCATGACTAATCAAATGAATACACTAAGAAATGAAGATTTGTAAATCCACATTTTATTGGTGACTAAATAAAACCAAAGTCAGGGCAACTTGTCCAGAAAATTCTAAGCTCAATCAGGCAACTCAAATTACACTTTAAGTGTGTTTCATAAATCAAATTCAAAATAAGAAAAAGGTCGAGGACATCCAGCAAACCAATTAGGTCTGATGCATTATTAAAGAATGAAGTACAAATATAGATAAATAAATTCAAAAATAAAATCAGACTAAGTCTTAAATATGCCATTCCTGTTGTCACCTGGGCTTTGTTTGGTTTGACTAGAGATGCATGTGTGAGGTGACGTGCCACTGCCATGTACGGGTCCTCCAGCTGGACAATATCAAAATGTTTGTGTGCTATGATTAATCTTACGATTAATTATTATAACGCATTAATTTGCAGTGTAATTAATTAATCTAATTAATGCACTAAAGTGACAGCCCTACTAATAACCCTTTACTAAATGTTAGTAAAGTTTGAATTTTTAAATTAGCAGAAACAAATGTTCCTTTTGTGTGAAATGCAGTCTCCTTTATTTAGGCTACTTGGCAGAGCATCTCAGTTACAATACCAGAACTGACAACAAACAGTGTCGGATTGGATTAAGTCTCTGTCAAACATTTTAGTCTGGTTTTATTTGTGGAAGAAAAAAAAAGTCAATGTAGTTTTAGTTTTGTCCATGTGCACTTGTTTTTATTAGTTACCGCTAAGTTTCGCCATGGGGATGAAGGTCTGTGATGAAAACTATGGTGAAAATAATTAGTCAACAAAATGAACACTGCTGCTTGGGAAGGACAGGCCTGAGCCGCTGGTTGATGATTACTGCTGTAGAGCATCATTGAAATTTGACATTCACTAACAGGCTATGATCATGAAGCCTCATGAACTTCATCACAGTCAAGCTTATTTTAACAAGAGCAGAGAGGAGAAGACAAACGTATTAGAGCATTAGCGGATCCTTTTTTTACAACGGTAGACCAGAAGCAGCAAGTCATATCAAGCTCAGTCCTTTGTGGCAAATAACTGGTGTGATTTACATGTGATGTGTGAGAATTGAGGAGCACATATTGCGTAAGATACACCAGCAGTAAAGTCTTATCTTATCGAAACTGCAATCACAATCTTCAGCACTACTTGCACAAACTGTGAAATTATTCATTTCTTAATCACTTCAATAAAAGAAGGCGCAAAAAGTTCCCTTCACTTGTCCTCAACAGCTTTGTTTGTGAAGTTCATGTGTTTCTTTTTATTATTCACTTTATACCCTAAAACATTTTAACATTTTAAAAAAGAGTTTCAAAAGACTGCCGTCTGTCACCTGCCACACCTAAAGACTCTCAAAACGAGGCACTCACTGAGATATTCATCAGACTGGTTATCTTTCAGGGTCATTAACCACAAGGCTACAACCAGAGTCAGACAAGACTGTGTCCTCTTGCCCCTGATGTCCAGCTTCTCCCTGTTACCCTTAATGATATTATTACTGACAATCTCAGACTGGTTTGTTGTGTTTACATATATGTGTAAGCACATATTTGTTTTTGCTTTACTTCATGGACACATACAGTTGTTTAGTGTACGTATGTAACTATTTAGTATTGAAAGTTTAAAAAACAATCTGATCAAAATCAAATAATACCAAGATAACAGTAACTTAAATAGTCTCTTGTTACAACCAAGGTGCAGAGGAGCATTTCATTCTTTTCTTCCTTTATCTTAAATTCAAGAAAACAAAACAAAAAAAAACTTCAAAGTCAGAATAATACATCCACTATATTACCAAAAGTATTTGCTCACCTGCCGTGACTCACATATGAACTTAAGTGCCATCCCATTCCGAACCCACAGAGTTCAATATGACATCGGTCCACCTTTTGCAGTTATTATGGCTTCAACTCTTCTGGTAAGGCTGTCCACAAGGTTGAGGAGTGTGTTTATAGGAACTTTTGACCATTCTTCCAAAAGCGCATTTGTGAGGTCACACACTGATGTTGGTCGAGAAGGCCTGGCTCCCAGTCTCCGCTCTAATTCATCCCAAAGGTGTTCTATCGGGTTAAGGTCAGGACTCTGTGCAGGCCAGTCAAGTTCATCCACACCAGACTCTGTCATCCATGTCTATCTATGGACATGGATGACAGAAAGACATGGCACTGGTGCCATGTCTTTCTGTCTTTGTGCACTGGTGCACAGTCATGTTGGAAGAGGAAGGGGCCAGCTCCAAACTGTTCCCACAAAGTTGAGAGCATGGAATTGTCCAAAATGTTTTGGTATCCTGAAGCATTCAGAGTTCCCTTCACTGGAACTAAGGGGCCAAGCCCAGCTCCTGAAAAACAACCCCACACCATAATTCCTCCTCCACCTAATTTCACACTTTGCACAATGCAGTCCGAAATGTACTGTTCTCCTGGCAACCTCCAAACCCAGACTCGTCCATCAGATTTCCAGATGGAAAAGCGTGATTCATCACTCTAGAGAACGCGTCTCCACTGCTCAATAGTCCAGTGGCGGCGTGCTTCACACCACTGCATCCGGCGCTTTGCATTGCACTTGGTGATGTGAGGCTTGGATGCAGCTGCTCGGCCATGGAAACCCGTCCATGAAGCTCTCTGCATACTGTTTTTGAGCTAATCTGAAGGCCACATGAAGTTTGGAGCTCTGTAGCAATTGACTGTGCAGGAAGTCGGCTACCTCTTTGCACTATGCACCTCAGCATCCGCTGACCCTTCTCCGTCAGTTTACATGGCCCACCACTTCGTGACCGAGTTGCTGTTGTTCCCAAACTCTTCCATTTTCTTATATTAAAGCTGACAGTTGACTGTAGATTCAGGAGTAAGGAAATTTCACGACTCGATTTGTTGCACAGGTGGCATCCTATCACAGTTTCACGCTGGAATTCCCTGAGATCCTGAGAGCTAATGTTTGTAGCAACAGTCTGCACGCCGAGGTGCTTGATTTTATACACCTGTGGCCAGGCCAAGTAATTAGGACACCTGATTCTGGTCATTTGGATGGGTGAGCAAATCCTTTTGGTAATATAGCGTACATATACACCAAACAACTGTACATGTCCATCAAATACATTTACACATGTGAGTACATAAATATGCATGATAACAAAACAGGTTAGAGAAGAAACAGAAAGAAGCAACAGGCTTATCTGGTTCTAATCCTATCTTACAAATCAGATCCAAAACTGAAATAAACTCGTCATTAAATATCTGTTGTCAGTATTCATATAATAATATAAATACATGGGTAATACAATCATTTTACAAACTGCAGTAGATCTTTATAGAAAAGTAAATCCATGCAAGAAAAACCCTATTCTTTGTATAAACATCCTAGAGAACAAACAAAATGTAGTAAGGACTTATCTATCTATCTATCTATCTATCTATCTATCTATCTATCTATCTATCTATCTATCTATCTATCTATCTATCTATCTATCTATCTATCTATCTATCTATCTATCTATCTATCAACCATCTGTCTGTCTATCTGTCTATCTATCTATCTTGATCCACCTTGATCCGAACACTGGGGAGGGATGTCCGTTCTGCTCACAGACAGAGACCACAGAACACCTGGTGCTGTCCTGTCCCAGACTGGCTGGGCTTAAAACTTTGCAGGAGTGGGCGGGGGGTTTGGGAGAGGTTTTCTCTTTTCCCTTATTTGTGTTTGGTCCCAAATATACTCGCAAGAAAAGGCAAACTCTGGTGCTGATTAACTTCATCTTTGCAAGTGCCAAACTGGCAATCTGGAAGAGTCGTAAAAACAAAGTTCTGGGGATGGGATGGACTGACCCGGTTCCTTGTTTGAAGGGTTTGATAGCAGCTCCACTCAGAGTCTAATACACTTTTTATAAATTGACAAACAATTTGGATGGTTTCAGGGATGTGTGGGCTGTCAGGCAGGTTCTGTGCTCACTGGGGGAGGATGGATCCTTGGTGCTAAATTTCACTAGTTTTTTGGATTTTTTTTTGTGTGCAATTGTGTGTGTGTGGGGGGGATGTGTGTGCAAGTGTGTTTAAATTAATCATGTTTCAGTCTGAAACAAGTCTATCTATCTATCTATCTATCTATCTATCTATCTATCTATCTATCTATCTACACTATTAAGTCTTGATCCCTGACCTTTTGAAACTACACCGTGAAGAATTAAGGCAAAAGAGGCTATGATGGGTGCTGGCTTTGTGGAGAGGAAAGTAACCAGACTATAATTTTCTGTCTAATCTTCTGAGACAACTCTCTCTTTAGCTTTCTGTGGTCCATATTCAGTGTGGCACACACCATGATACCAAACAGCACAGTGACTCCTTCTCATTCTTTAAATAGGCAGACTGACAAGCTTGAGGACACCTGTGATGCTAATTAGAGGACACACCTTAGCCGGGCATCCACTGTGCGATTTTTGGCCCTTTTTGACATGATTATTCACCCGTGCGACTATTTTGGGGATCGGGCCGAGTTTTGGCTCAATCATGCGTCTCACACCGTGTAGTCTACACGAGGTAACGAGAAGCGATTAACACCTCACAACCACCTCTCGATCGATTGGATGAAAATCAAACCTGTTTGAAATCCTGGTCGCCCCTTGTGAGGCTATGTCACACTACACATGCGCAAACGTAGATACAGAAGAGAAAACAAATGCACAAGACGGAGCAGCATGGCATCACAGCGGACCTGGACCCAAGCAATGGAGGGTCGACTTGTTGAGCTGTGGCAGGCACAGTGGAGCCTATTCTGGCAATGCATTTTTGTTTGTTATTCATTCATTCAGACTTTATTATTATATTATGTTTTTATAATACATCCATGCGTGTCGTACATGGACGTACAGCGTGAGCAGTGTGTGAAGAAGAATTGTGAGCTGTGAACTGTTAACCCCTGCAATTCACTCGTACAGTATGAGCAGCAGCTGAACACCGCGATCAAAAAAGTCGTACAGTGGATGCCCGGCTTTAGTTTAACATGCTCCGATGGTCAAATCATTTTCAGTCTTTTCTTGGGGTGCCATCATTTTTGTCCAGGCCAGTTTCATGAGTTTGTTTTTTAAAATAATTCTGCTAAACCACAAATCAAAAGCAATGTCTGATTTTCATAAGTTGATTTTCAGTAAATTTTTATTTATTATGACTTTTGTCAGTTTGAAGGTATGTCAGTGACCATGTGAGTTTTTCTTTCTTTAGCTGGAGAGTACCAACAATTTTGGCAACGTGTGTTCAGTTTTCTCTACAGACTTGATCTCTGTTGAGCTGACGGTCTCCCCATGATACTGAAAAGTGTCCAGATTCAAACACAGTCGCCTCATGTTGCCTTTCATACATGTTGGCATGATCATGTCAAATAATTCCTCGAGGTCTGGGTATGAGATAAGCCTGATTGTAAATAAGTACATGCCTCCACAGTCAACGAGAGCTGACACACAAGTCAAACTGAAACCTCTGACCCAGACAACACGCAACTTTTATGACAACACCATAAAGTTTATAATCTTGTTTTCATGTCTGATATGTCATAAAATAGCATAAAATATCCTTCTTATTAAGTTATGATGAAACTTAGAAATGTCACAACGGAGATACTTGGATATCAAGTAGGTCAATGAGTTGCCTTGGCAATTTATTAACAGGGTTGTATCAAAGTGGTTTTTTCTTCCTCGTGGACTGATAAGAGTGCTCGGATTGGCTATTTCCTTGTCCAATGGTGAGTAATATTCCTGTAAGTTATCATTTACCAGGCTCTTTGACTCACATGCAACCAGTAAAACCAATTGCTTTTTTTTTTTTTGCACAAGACTAACTGTCATGATGTCATTGGCTTTGAGAACAGAGGAAGGTGTGTGTTAGTGGGGTGAGGCTTTAAAAGAAGCATCTCCTCTGGATCCTGTCAGTCCATCATGGCTGTAAAGATGGGTTACAGACGCACTGACTGCCTTTCGAGGCCTCTTTCACGCCTTTTTGGAAAGCTCGGCTCACTCGTAGGCTCTTCTCCTTTGTATTTTTTTATTGCTCCTCTCATATTAACAGCGGTACTCGGCGGAGGCTTTGCTTTCCTCAACGCCAGGGTGGACAATGACCTAGAACGACAGTACACGCCAAAAAAAGGGCCCTCGAAGCTCACAAGGGAGTTCGTGTTAGAGAACTTCCCGCTCAACTATTCCATGTTTTCAGAAGAGAGGCTGTACAACCACGGCACCTTTGCGTCCATCATTGCGGTTGCAAAACACTCACCAAACATCCTCAATGAACTTGACTTTCAGGACCTCTTAAGAATGAACAACGACATCCTCAGCATCTCCGTGGACAATTTCACGCTGGGATACAACGACCTGTGCGCCCAAACGTTTGGCAAATGTTCCTTTGGCAATATCTTAGAGGTCCTTGGCTCTAACAATCAGACTGGCCTCAGTCTCCCATTCCAACAGTCCAGTTCAGGTCCGGTGTTCCTGGGCTCTGTGCTTGGAGGAGTTGTGACGAATGACAACGGGACCGTCCTGAGCGCTCAAAGTATAAAACTCTCCTATTACCTCAGAGATGATGATGAACATGCCATGTCATGGTTGAAGGGGTTTAAAGCACGCTTATCAGGCTGGGTGCTAACAAGACATCTCAGAGTAAGTATCACACTGATATTGAAGCTTTTTTTTAATTTTACTCCATTGGTCATCATGATAAACAGCATATTTTAGCCTCTGCTTAAGCAACAGCCATTCATGATTTGCAGTTGTCCATTTAAATGCCAACTCTTGAGATCATAGGAGAAATGTCTACTTAGAAACAAAGGCGAAGTGATAAGATTTTTTGTCAAAGTTCATGTCTAATTGTCATGTAATTTTTGCACCTACTGTTGAGTTGATAGAATTTGATCATACTTGAAGATCAGAAGTATATGCACTGTTAGGGGTGCTGGTTTGGCGTAGTGGTTAGCACCCCATGTACTTGCTTCTGCCGGTCCAGGTTCGAATCCAGTCTGTGACCAGTTTGCAGAGTGTCTTCCCCTGCTCTCTCACCCCCTTTCACAAGCCTATCCACTGTCTCTCTCCTATCAATAAAGGCACAAAATGCCCCAAAAATATACTTAAAAAAAAAAAAAAAAAGTATATGCACTGTTATAGGCTAAATTCGTGGTGTGCGATATGACGATATTAAATTGTTAAGGATCATAACGTGGGGATGATCTCATAAAGCAGAAAGATCGTCAAATCGTCTGTGTGGGCGCAGAGACTTTGACGCGCACCCGACTTACCAATCGTAGCACATTATGCACAGTGCACGGTGGGATCTCCTGTTTGGTTATGTAGCGTGAAGCCATGGCGGAAAGAAAAAGGAGATAAAAGCTAGAAGATGTCAAAAATCAAAGATCAAGATGACAAAAATCTGTTCTAAAGCAGCCGTATTATTCACTCAGATTATAGACATTGCAGTTAGATACCATTTTTTCTAAATTGTTGCACTTTAAGAGATAACCAGTTACTTAAGTTTGCATTTATATTTGACCCTTTTCAATAAGCTATTTGGTGTGTTTAGTTTTTATGTTACAAAAGTGCACTTTATTGTTGTTCATTACCTTTTATATTTACATTTATTGCACATTTTTATAAAAACTGCACTATTTAAACTAAAACCTGTTCAGAAAGTTCTTTGGCTTAAATTGTCTTTTTTTTCTTTTAGGGTTTTACATGTTTTATATGTTAAACATAGGGAAAATGGTCAAACATGCAAATAAGTTTAGAAAAATCAACAACAACAAAAAAATTGTTCATTCAAGAATGTACTTATCCTGATTGTTATAACAACAAAACACTTTTTATTGAGATTTTATGTTTGTATTTGGACTGTAGTCTAAATAAGGGGGAAAAACGACAATTTTATTTTTTTCAAAGAGCATTTATTTTGTACTGATGCACCCATATTTTTTGTATGTCTGCATTAGGAAGAAAATAAAGAAAATTAGATTTTTGCACAACTTCCCACTGTTGGAGATTTTCTATAATCTTTATTTCGTATCATGAGCCCTGTTTCGTATTTCGTATCGTTTCATGAGTTGACCATTTCGTTACACCCCTAGTTGATAGTATTGAGTTGATGGGATTTACTACAAAATGTCCATCAACTATAACTCTGACTTAATGATGAAGTGACTATATTTCTGGGCCTTTGGTCAGAGGTTTGGGTTTGTGGCCCACAGTTAGACTTTAGAAAGCAAAAGTCAAGGTTTCTGAAACCTGTGGGTAACTCTTCTTCATTAATGCTTTATGCTACATTTACACATCAGCTTAAACACTATAAAAACTCAGATTTAAGCAAGTATGTTTGTCCATTTTCAAGTCAAAAATATCCCAAGCAATTATTCTAATCCACATTTACATAACCAGTCAGGATAAATATCTTACTATGAGGAATAGAAGGCAAAAATAGAGTATTGGATTGCTTGAAATGAAGAGAAAATAGCTGCCAATAAAACACGTTTGATTTAAGGAGAGTCTTAAATTAAAGTTTAACTTAAATGTGTCTCGTCTTTATTTTAATTAGTAAATAATAATTAATATTACCAACAACTCAGGCCTTATTTTAAGTTTTTACATCTTCAAATAAGATCTTAATCCAGACATGTAAGGGAATTACATTGTCCAGTGAGATTTTTTTTGTCTTTATATTGGACAAATACTCTCACTTAGATTTGAGCAAAGCTGAAAAATCCTCATTTAGTGAAAGTTCTGGGATCAGTTTTTCTAAAATCAACACAGCTCAACATATCTAAAGACGGAAGATATATTGTGCTGGTAGACTGTGATGTTTCTCTAAGGCCCGCTGACTCTTTGTAAACAGAATTTAAACATTCGCCACTGTCGATGCAACGCACAGGTGGAGCACTTAGTTTAACTTTGGCCGAATGTAGCTTAACGATAGGGTAACAAAGTTAAGTTTACGACCCTCAGTTGACTTGAGCAGCTCGTCCTTCACAGGCATGTCGGATCAGACGTTGGAGATCAAAGTTGTTGATGTCCCAGATGAACATCAGCGTTTCCCAATTGATGTTAACCTAGTTCCGCGTGACCTGTATTAGCCTGGCAATGATAGACATTTACCTACATACTGGTAAAAAGTGGCAAGAACATCTGGGTGAGAGCAGCTTTGAAGATCATAATACCATAAAAACCAATCCAGACTTTCATCCTGACCCATCAATCTCATTTCATTGTCATAAATGTACCATTTGGCAGAACGCCACCGGTTGGCAACTCCAGTTTGGTTTATAACCTCTAAACTAGTCCAAAGGAAAATTGAAGCGAGTTTCCAAAATAAATCAAGAACACATTATTAAAAGAGCTTGTATTTAAAAAGACCAACCTCAGACTCATTTAAAGTTAAAGGACGTCGCAGTTCTTGGACATTTAAATGAGGGTTTATTTATTTATCAGACTTGGCTCATTATCATCAGCTTCTTGTATGGAAAACGCACATAAAATAGTAAAAAGCTAACCATAGAAAAAACACATTATTCAAATACGGTAGCCTCTCCTTACCATGTCTGAAAGTTTTGTCAAACTCGTAATAAATGGTAATACATAGAGACAAACTTGTTTTTTGTATTTTGTTTTATGTATATTTAGTTTTTGGCCTTGACACCTGTTTATAAAACTTAAATCAGGAGCATAAACACTTTAAGATAAATGAAGTAACTTTTTTCAGGGCCCTTTATCATGCTACACATTTTTAAAAAAAAATATTTGTTTTACATTGTGAATTTAACTACCTGACCTATAAAATTACTTGGCATTTCATTTTTACTATGTGTATTTTACAACGGCTTTTAACGGCCTTCTTGAATTGTTTTTGGAATGACTCGAAAAACAACAATAAAATTATTGTTGTTTTTATCGATACATGTATTGCAGTTAAAAAGAAAAGTAAAAAAAAGAAAGATAAAAAGAAGATAAAAAAAAAAAAAAAGAAAAAAAAAGACCTTGGGTTAATACAACCAGAAAATTCCAGTGGTATATAGGTGCTGATACAAGTATGTGTAAGTAGCATAGGAACATATATTAAGGGAGACGATAACAGAGAAGTTCAGGTTGATGACATCTGATTCCATTCCATGAGGAAATAATATACAGAAGCAGCTTTACACATAAGTACCTATGATATATATATCTATATCTATATCTATATATATATATATATATATATATATATATATATATATATATATATATATATATATATATATATATATATATATATATATATATATGTATATATATATAAAAATCGGACAAAATCATTTATTTTCCGGCAGCTGGAGCGCCAAAAAAATACCCTGAAATAACATAAAATTGCTTTCTCAAAAAAATACATTTTTTTCCCGTAATTAAAATACAGTTTGTAGTTGTAATTTTAACAAGATTTTGCCTTAATTTAAGGTTCTTTAAGGTTTAATTACAAACATTTAACATTAAAAACAATTAAATTACCCATAAAGATGGTAAATCGACATTGTAATACGAAGAATTATGCTTAAATTTACAGGAATGTGCCGCTAATAGTTGGTTTTAATGACATTATTATCATATTTTTTTAGGGGGGGCATTTTGTGCCTGTATTGATAGGAGAGAGACAGTGGATAGGCTTGTGAAAGGGGGTGAGAGAGTAGAGGAAGACACTCTGCAAACTGGTCACAGGTGGGATTCGAACCTGGACCGGCAGAAGCAAGTACATGGGGTGCCTGGTTGCTAACCACTCCGCCAAACCAGCACCTCTTATTTTATAGAAAAAGTTTTTTTTTAGAGTTGTAAAGTTGAATTTTACAGTTGATTCCCTTAAATAACAGAAAAATATTTGTCAAATTATAATACACTTGTTAACGTATCTTAAATAAATATTCATATCTCTAATGGGGTTTCTTTGTAAAAGAACAGAAATATTGTGTTTTTTCAGTTACAGTAATTTCCTGTTATTTTACATTTGACATGTAAAATCACAGTTTATTTTTGTGAATTGGCATTTTAAAATACAGAAAAAAACTGTAAAATGAACAGTAAAATACTGTTCTATTACTTTTTTTTTTTTTACAGTGTATATATAAAAATAGATGTTTAAAAAAAAAGGAAAAAGAGGAAAAAAAAGCCCTTAGCCCTGGGCTCCCTTCACTCTCCACCCAAAACAGAGAAGACAAAAAAATTGTGTGGGAATTCATACAAAAATAAAATTATTACACACATTTAAATTAGTTGTATAATAGCCTCAACTGTTTAATAAAAAGGTCTAAACCAGACACCACATGATATCACCAAAGGGGCATGACTTTGTGATTTTCTCATAAGAGATAATATATATTTTAAAAGTCTCTGCATTGGCTACCTGAATCTTAGATATAAATGTTCTTTTATTAGTTTTTAAATCCTTAAAAGTCTTTGTCTTTCCTATTTATCTGATTTGCCTTACGAGTCCAGTAGAGCCTTCAGGTCTTCAGTGGTCTTTTAATTGTTCAAAACATAAAAAGCAAAACATACGTTGAATAATTTCCTCTATGTTACGGCCCTCATCTGTGGAACAGTCGTCCTGAGGACCTGAGAGCGCCACCTACTGTTCGGATTTTTAATAGTGAACTCAAAACCCACCTCTTTAGTCCAGCTTTTAGTTGATTTTTGTTTAATTCTCATAATCTGCATTACATGTGTTTTACTCCATTTTAGTTTCAGAGTAACTATTTTATGTTTAAACACTTTTTATTTGTTTTCTTTGTTTGTTTTTCAGGCTGTTTTATTCGAGGAAACTATTAACAGTTTATTACCTTTGTTTTATCTTATCATGGTTTATCAGTTTAGTCTTAGCTCCTGTGTTTCCTCATTTTTACAGAAACACAGATAGCATTTCCAGTCATCTGTGGCTATTTGAACAGGCCTCACCTAGTGTCCCTGAGTGTGTGCACGTGAGTGTGTGTGTGCACGTGAGTGGCTGTGAGTGGGCTGGGTTTTGTATTTCATTTAGTATCCCCTGACACTTGTCTGCTTGTTTCCTTCAATGTAAAGCAATTTGTGCTCTATTTTCTTTGTTGATTGATAATTAGTTAGAATTTAAAGAATAGAAAAACAAATATGTGATTGAATATACACCAAGAGAAAGGTTTCAAACTAAATCAAGCAAACACTGAGTAAATGGATAATAACAGATTTTATAGTTATTCTACTTTGATAAGAGTGAGCCTTCATAAATGGCATGTGTGTAGTTGCTAAACACTGCCAAACTGACAGCTAGTTGACAACATTAGGTGTAAAAGATACTTTCAATGTAATAGTTATGGTTAAAATGTATCATTTATTTAATTGTTAATCTCCTACCATATTATGCATCAAAATAGGTTATCTATAAAAACTATTCCTTAGCTTCGCGGTCAGGTCGGACAGGGCTGGATTGGCCTCGTTACTCAACTTCGGGAACAAGACAATTAAAACCAGAGCAAATTTATGTTATTCCGACACGTCTTAGAGCACCGGGCTGTAAGTAGCGATATATAGCCAGCTACAAAACTATGATACGTAGTTTTCCAAAAATTGCTTGTTTTCACACATCAAAAACTACCGCTACGTAACCGGAAAGAGAAACATTACCTCGTCGCTTTGCATCCTGTAAGTTGTTGAGAAAAGAAGTTGTAAAGCAATGCAGAGTTCTGAGGAAGGTCCGAGCTGCATTCATTAGCATCACAACAAACGCATGCTTGATGCTTTGGCTTCAGTTACGTCTTTTGGTGTGTTACAGTTGTAGTCAGAAATAGGAATTTCCAAGTTCCAAGTAGGAAACTGCAACTGGAACATCCCCCGAAGTTGGAATTTCCTACTGGGAACTCGGTGAAACCTCGCAACCCCCGAGTTGACAATTGAAGATGGATGCCCCCAGTGTGAACAGTTATTTAGCTCCTGTAATAATCAATTTATTTGCACTTCTGACTGGAGTGTGTCACTCCAGATCAGCTGTATACATAGTATTGTTAGACTTATATTTACAAAAATGCTGCCATGGTGATAATCACATTCTTCATACAACAACACAGGGCGTGCTAACAACAGCTAACAATAGCCTGGCAGATCGGCTTGTTTTTTTCCAACTTCAACTGGAACGCCGATAAGTCGGAGATGATGTCACTCCCAGTTCCGAGGTTACTGGAACGCAGCATTACGACAGTCGCCACACGTGCTCACGGGTAACAGAGTCTTAGTGTCGCCGGTAATAGATTCTTCTCATAGCACCTTTAACGACAATCATATGGAATATTTTCTGGTTTTACTTGAGTAGAGAGTGCTTGGTTTTTCAAGTAACTGCACTTTGAGTACAACACTCAAAGTGAGTTTTTACCCAACTGGGAAACAAAGCAGTGTGAATTCTGACACACTGAATTTGTTAGACAATCGCAAGGCTCTCAAAATGAACATTTTTGATCGGTCATTTTAAAACCTTTCTACATCTTTAATCAGACAGAGGAAATAAATGATCATGCACCTGACGAACCTGAACTGAACAGAGCCACTTTGTGAAAACTTGGGATGAGCCAATACTGTTTATATAGAACATAAACAAGAACCAGTACTAAAATTTGAAATGTAAATATGCACTGATACAAAGAGAACAAAAAAATGATTACTTAATAGTAGGATAATGAATTAAAACCATATAGAGAGTGTGTTTTATCTTCATCATGTGTTCTTTAACTTTCTAGTTTAGCTTTTGTATTGTAGAAATAGTCGCTCTGATCCAAAATTTTGCCCAGTAGGTGGCAGTAATGAAGTTTTTATGATACTGGAAATGAAAAGACAAGAAGAATCAGCTCGGCTATTTTTCATATTACACTGCAACCACATAAGGTATGCAGTATCATGTGTTTGTGTGGTATGTAGTTGGCACTTCAGAAAATAGCCATTGACTGTGTTCATGTATACTCCATCACTTATTACAGCTCAAACTTATTCATCAACATGATATTACCAATCCAAAGCTTTCTAAGCTTTATCCTGACTCTGGAGCCAGTCTGCCGGAGATATAAACAAAAATGTCTTTCATAAAGTAATTTCCGGGCCTCGTTATGCCATGTGTATTATTACACCTGTAAGAAAACAAAAAGGACCTGTCCAAATCTTTTCAGGGCAGCATTTGTAATCCCCTCCATGAATCAGAGGCCGAACTCCTTGTCAGATCAAAGTAATAGCTTTTACATCATTACAGGCGAGATGATTAATTCTACATCAGAGAGGTCGTGATGTGCCTCTGAGTTCAAAAAATGTGACTCACTATAAATGTATTACCTGGAAAATTCTAAATCTGTTCCCCTTTTTTATTCAATACAGTATGTGGAGAGTCTCTCTCTTCAAATGTCATGATATTCAGGATCATCCAACAGTTCACATGTTGATCTTGTGCACTGTGGTTGTCTTGAGATTACGCTGATCACAGATTATCCATTGTGGTCTGGAAAATTTTTAAGATGCGTACATTTTTGTCAGGATCTTTTGCTGACCCTATATGCTAATGGTGTAAAGACTTGACCACAATGATGCAGGCTTGAAACTGTAGGAATATAAACAATCAACTGGCATCTATTGATGTTTTGTTTTAGTCATTTTTTCTGTTGTTCTAGGTCTTGGACTCTGATGGCATAGTGTTGACACTGTAAAACTTACAAAGTGCTCAAAAATGGAGATAACCTTTAGTTTATTGTGTAAAATAAGTTCTTTTAATGTTAAGCTACAACATGGAGATTGATGTCTAAATAACTCAATCTTAATTTGTATTGAGCCGGTTCATAACAAGTGTTATGCCACACTCTTCATTTCATCAATACACAAAATGGATATAAAAAAATACATATAATATAGTATTTGTATATCATACAGAGACAAAATGACTAAAAATTAGAATAAACACTGCCTGGTAAAAAAGGAGTCGCCACATAAAAAAAGCCACACTCAAATATTCTGTTGGACCACCTTTAGCTTTGATTACAGCATGAATTCGCTGTGGCATTGTTTCGATAAGCTTCTGCAATGTCACAAGATTTGTCCCAGATCACAGCACTGCCCCCACAGGCTTGCACAGTAGGCACTAGGCATGATGGGTGCATCACTTCACCTGCCTCTCTTCTTACCCTGATGCTCCCATCACTCTGGAACAGGGTCAATCTGGACTCATCAGACCACATGACCTTCTTCCAGTCCTCCACAGTACAATCTTTATGCTCCCGAGCAAACTGAAGTTTTTTTTTCTGGTTAGCCTTACTGATTAGTGTTTTTTTTAAGGCTACACAGCTGTTCAGTCCCAATCCCTTGAGTTCCTTTAACACTGTGTGTGTGGAAATGCTTTTACTTTCACTATTAAACACACTCCTAAGTTCTACTGTTGTTTTTCTTCGATTCGATTTTGCCAAATGTTAAGGTGATTCACAGATCACAATCATTCAACATTTCTTTTTGACCAAATTTCTTCCTTGAAGACGATGGTTCCCCACCATCCTTCCAGTTTTTATTAATGCGTTGGACAGTTTTTAACCCAATTTTAGTAGTTTCTGCATCTCCTTAGATGTTTTCTCTGCTTGATTCCAATGATTTGGCCCTTCTTAAACAGACTAACATCTTTTCCATGACCACAGGATGGGTCTTTCCATGTGATTGTTTAAGAAACAGCCGAAAGATAATTACTCATGCAGTAATTATCTAACAGGAGGCTTGTAATCCGGGTGGTGACTATTTTGTGGGCAGGCATTGTATAACAGGGACAATTCCGAAGATGCCCAGATCATAAATCTGTCCTTATCATATTTGTCTCTGCTGAACAATCTGATTTACTGATTAAGTGATTGATATACAAACTGGTCACAGCTTGTCTGCCGGCGCACCCAGTCGTGACTTCTCTGTGTAAACACTGCTTTCTAACCCAAGTGCTCATGTTGGCTTAACTCTGCTGTGCTCTCTCTCTTTCCGTCGTAGCTGCATTACTACACCTCCCAATCCAAGCAGGAGGAGATTGACAGTCACACCACAGATGGCGTCCCTTTATTCCTCATCACTTATGCCTGTGCTATCACCTTCTCTGTGGTATCCTGCATGAGGTAAGAAGTGATCCACGACTGTCACATGCTCCGGTACAAACTGTGCTGTTGTTTATTAAAATTATGGCAACTGGGAAAAACACTGGCAGGACACATGAAGGCTTCACAGTAATTTGATCATAATTAATTTACATCAACCGATATTCTGATTAAAAATGTTCTTTATCACTTCAGGTTTAAATATTATCCTTAATCCTTAAAGCAGGTTCAGGTCATAAAGTCGTATTTGGCTTGTTTTTAGGGTTTGGTTTTTTATGTGTTTATTTGGGTAGTAGAGAGCCTCTGAAGAGAAACGATCATAAAAACATCATAAACATCCAGATCAAAATGAGGACCACTTAGCAAGAAGAACATTTATTGTATTGTTGAAGGTGATCACTTAAATGCCTTTGATTTTTCCCTCATGAATCAGTTTATTATTTTATAGACTTCCTGTTTATCAAGCAGTAAATAAGAATTGGAAAGACCTAGGAGCAGTAACATATGCCTCCCGGTGTGTAAAGATATTTAACCATCCTGTTTGTTTGGTCAGTTTTTAAATGAGTGACACCATGAGTTCAAGAATAACCAATAAAATACAAAAGATGCCAACATGTAGCTTTGGGCAGGCTGTTAGATCACTCTCTGGGTTTTAGTTTAACTTTATTAAGATTTGATCTGGAGAAGTCCAACAGTTTATGTAATATTGTTATCTCAGTTACACAAGGATATCAAGACATAATCTGGAAACTTTGCTTACATAATATATGATCTACATCTGTGTGATTCTTATTCACATATTTGTCTTATTTGACAGATTTGACAATGTGAGGAACAAGGTGTGGGTGGCTGTTTTTGGTGTCTTCTCTGCTGGCCTGGCAATCACATCCTCTTTTGGCCTGCTGCTCTCCGTTGGAGTGCCGTTTTCGATAACGGTTGCAAATTCTCCTTTCCTGATACTTGGTAAGGTTATTGTTCTTTTGATTGTAGTTTGGAGCCCAAAATTAAAAATGTATTGGCATACACTCACAAAAAAAAGAAGATTGAAGCAAGTGTGTTTGTTTGCACAATTTCAATTGTTTAGTTGGACTTTGTGTAGGATCTGCACTGCCTTTCTTTTTTTTTTTCCAAAATGCATGATTTTCAGAACAGAGGGTTAAAGTGGCTTGTTTGATTCCATCATACTTGTTTTGTGTTTTTATTAAATATTGACGATTACTGGCTGACAGGCAGATTTCTGTATAATTAATGGATCATGAAGTCAAACAAGGCTGAAATGACAAGACTAGAATGAAGTAGAACAATATACTCACCCAGAAGGCTTTCCTGATCCAAACAGTTCTTCAGGAGATATTTAGATCCAAAATCGAGAGGCGGACATCCGTATAATGTTAACAGACGGGGCATGTATAGCGCTGCTCCTAAAACTGCATTAATTGTCCAAAAACTCATTATTTTCACCAATATTTCATCATGGTCCGCTCACGCTACTCCTCCATTACAGTCTGTGTCGCTCCAGACATGTTTTTGTAACTGTGCTGACCTCTGAACTGAAGAAGAATAAGGTTTGCCTCCACGCAGTGCGGCTCATTGTTTCAGGGGAAGACCGCCGGCTACACAATGACTTTCTTCTCTCAGTTTTGTGCAAAATGGATGAATATCTATCAGATGAAGATGTTGTGGAGGAGAACTTTGAATATGATGGGTGTCCTAAAGTTTCGAGCCAGAGTTTACAGATGAGGAGCTCATCGAAAGGAGGACGCGGAGGCAAAGAGAAGAACAGCTCTCCAGAGAGTACTGCGCATGTGAATCAGTTGGATTTTGGTGATGATCCAAATCTGGATGTGCATCTAGGATTTTTTTAAGGACTTCTTTACATATGACATGGGGATATTTTCCACATTTTAGACAAAACTTATCAAAAATTCAAAATGATAAAAACAACTGTTATCGTAAACAGACAGGGAGAAACTTTAGCTAGGTTAGCTCAACTTAATCAATGTAACGTAATTGGAAAGCATGACCGGCCCAACAAAGCACGCATCACTTGTCATGACACACAGCAAAGACAGTTAAATTGAAACAGGAGACATTTTGAGTAACTGTTAATTCACAATGTCATTATAAACATACCTGTCAGCGAGCTCTGTTCAGCCCAGTCTTGTTGCCTGGCGGCGTGACTGATTAGACAGTGGTGGGGAGGGGACTGAGGGTCAAATAGAGTCACAGCTCCATATATTGGACATTGAACAGCATTTGTTGTTTTTTATGAAAAAGTAAGACTATATTGACGTTAAATTGGCAAATCTTTGGTGGATGTTGAATATTTCAAAAAGGGCTCGATCAGGTGGTTAAATCCGCCAGCCTTTAGATCAGTCTAGTGTATTTTCTGTTGTGCTCTCGATGTTGTCAATGCTTTATTTTTGACTGTCTGCTGTAAATATAAATGGTGATCTATAAATTAAGTTCTGTTTCCAAATGTTTTCCAGGAATTGGCCTTAACAACATGTTCGTTATGGTGTCCGACTGGCAGCGCACCGAAGTTAAAGACTCAGTGTCTCATCGAATGGGTCACACTTACCAAGACGCCGTCATGTCCATCACCATCACTGCCCTGACTGACCTGCTCAAGTTCTCCATCGGCGTCACCTCCGACTTCCCAGCGGTGCAGTCTTTCTGTATCTACACCAGCGTCACCATCGTCTTCTGCTACTTCTACACCGTCACCTTCTTCGGCTCCTTCCTGGCCCTGAACGGGAGGCGAGAAGGCGCAAACCGCCACTGGCTGACCTGCAAGAAAGTCCCATCAGAGAGACTTGGGAATCGCTCTAATACGTACAACTTGTGCTGTGTGGGAGGCCGGTATGATCACGATACAGGGACAGAGAAAAGACAAGTAGTGAGTAAGTTCTTTAAAGATTACTACGGTCCAATTTTGATGAAACCGTGGGCAAAGGGAGTAGTGATGGCCCTCTTTGCAGTGTATTTATCTGGGAGTATTTATGGCTGCATCCAAATAGAACAAGGGATTGAGCTCTATGATCTGGCAGCTGATGACTCCCATGTTACTGCGTACAACCTTCAGGACAGGGAGTTTTTCTCTGCATATGGTCCAACTGTGATGGTTATTGTCAGTGAGGAGTTCCCATATTGGGATCAGGCCAGAAGGGAAGCGCTTCAAGGCTGCATGGACAACTTAAGAGAGCTTGAGCTTGTAGATAAAGACATATTCATGTCTTGGCTTGACTCTTATTACTCATATGGAGAAGAGCTGAGTTTAAACCTTGAAGATCAAGATGTTTTTCTAGGAAATCTAGACAATTTTTTAAATTTACATCCATTGTTCAAGCAAGATATGAACCGCAGCGGCGATACTATCCATGCATCCCGCTTCTTCATCCAGACAGTTGACATTTCAGACGGCAGCAAGGAAAAGAAAATGCTAAAAGACCTTACAGCCACTGCAAAAAGCTGCCAAGCAGCATCCCTATTAGTCTATCACCATGACTTCATCTTCTACGACCAGTACGATGTGGTGGTCAAAAGCACGATCAAAAATGTGGGGGTGATAACGGCGGTGATGCTGGGCGTCTCCCTCCTGCTCATCCCCGACCCCCTCTCCTCACTGTGTGTGGCTTTATCCATCGGCTCAGTGACGGCAGGGGTGACTGGCTTTATGTGGTTTTGGGAGGTCAACTTGGATTCAATATCCATGATTATTTTCACCGTCTGTATCGGCTTTACCGTTGATTTCACCGCTCACGTGTCCTACGCCTACGTCACCAGTAAGAAAGAGACTCCGAATGAAAGAGCAGTGGATGCTCTCACTAGTTTAGGCTATCCCATCCTTCAAGGGGCTTTGTCCATTATTCTAGGGGTGTCTGTGTTATCTACGTCCGAGTTTAACACATTCAGAACTTTTTTTAAGATGTTCCTCCTGGTTATGTCCCTGGGGATGCTGCATGGTCTCCTTTTCATTCCAGTGATCCTGACAATACTCACGAGCCAACCTCGTAAAGAAGAGGACAAGAAAGAAGATATTGTCCAAATTAGCAAATTTTGACCATCGTTACTGTTGGTGTTCGAGGTAATGTGTTACAAAGTTACCCGAATGAGGACTGAGATCACTTTATGTTAAAACAAGTAACCTTAAGTGGTAGTTTTGCAAGACAGTAACTTTTTTCATAGAAGTAACTTGTTACTGAGTAAAAAAGTCTTTACTTAAATGTCCTTTTACCCTTTTACTAAGAAAGGAAATAAAGGAGTCTTTGCAATTTCTGCCTCTTTCCTACCTGTTGCCACTTCATAGCTTGAAAATAAGTACAGCTGAATGAGCACTAGCTAGCATGTTTAGCTAATGAAATGACAGAGAGGATAGCATAGAGTGACACAGCAAAGATGTATTTTCGAGGCTAACCAAGAGCTAGCATCCCTCTGGTTCTCTCAACAGAGCTGAGCTTTTGGATACTTGCAGATATTATGGTCTGTGGTGATATAAAGGTCAACGTCTCTTATGCTCTTGTTCACCACAAACCTTTATGGAGCATTTATGCAAAACCCTTATTTAAAATACCACAGACTTTGAGGCCTGTAGTGCTTAAATGCTAACTCACTTCCACGTTTGGGTCATTTTGCCGACTTGTCCTGATTTTACTCAACTTTTGGGTGGAGGAAGGAGGACAAAATCAACATGAACCATAAGTTAAGAAGGTATTGCTTGACAAAGTAGGCAAAACTGTAATATTTACCAATTACTTGTTGCTACTTTGAAGGTAATTATATCGCCCTTCTTACTATTTCATAACCAACTACTTTTATTTCAAGCTACTGATTACTTTTATTTTTTGAAAGATTGAAAAAAATGTTCTTTTAATCTTCCACAGACACAAGCTCAGAATAAAACACTATATGTTCTGGAAAGTACAGCTCACTCCTTTCCTCTCATTCTCTTTGCTGTGTTGCACTTTTTAGCTAGCTGCTATATGGACACATCATTATGACAGCAGCCTACCGAAGGCAAAAAGTACCGTAACTTAGTAATCAAGGATTACTTTGATTAAAATTGACCAACACTGTTGCTTTCATTGAAAAACATCTGTGTTGTCATCTGGGCTTTCCACAAGTGGCAGCTGCCAGCCAAGCAGCCGACTACTCACTCAGTTACAGCCGCCTACTTCATGAATACCGACAATACTCAATGTACAGTACATTAGTGGTCAATCTAAGAAAGAGCCTATAGAACATGTTTGGGAGGGCTGAACCTTTCAGAAGCATAGCCAGTAGGTGATTGGACGATCAAACATTTATTACAGGCCAATCAGATAATGTTGTAAGCAGGAGCTACTGCGGTACACAACGCGATCCACTTCAGACAACAAAAATCTCGTCTGAACATGTCGGACATGGAGCGAAAAATTACCTTACTTAAGTTTGTAGTGTTGATATTTGTTTTACATTTAATGAGAAACGATCATGGTCACAATCTGATAATCCTGCTATTAAAGCTGTTAGCACCCATGCTAATCCTTGTATGTGCAGTCGCTTCCTGCTGTCATCTCACCTGAAGCTCATTCCTCTCCCTGCTTTAGAGGACTATGATTGGGCCGAACCACTTTGGGCCACTCACAGTCATTGCAGATTAGAGCTTGGCAAGATTAAGCTGCCTGATTCCAGACAGCTGATCTAGCTGTTGTGCAAGGCTAGCACAAATATACTCTTAAAAAAAAAGTCAGGTACCTTTTAATAACACCAGTTGGTATTGTATGTTAGATCATTGCCAGCCTGATTATTCACCTTTACAACGAGGTACAATGTAATATTTTTATGTCTCTGAACAGGTCATTGTCAGATTGGAGGTTATCATGTGATCAAGCTTGTCACTGTGACATCAATCTGCAGAGTTCAGATCATAGGCTGTAAATTAGGCTGTAAAGCTTAACATTCAAAGAAAGCCGTGCAGCCAAGCTTTGTGCCATTTATATAACACATGTAGAAGGAGCTGTAAACGGTTTTACTCTGGTCATGGAAAAAACTGGAACACTTTACTCAGGGTTCCTACAGCTTTATAGATCAAGGATTTTTAATACCTTTTAAAACTTGCTCTGGAAAAAAACTGCTAATTTTTCTCAGAACAAATGTAAATAGCACTGCTGCACTATATTCTCTATTTTTATTAAAAAAAAAAAAAAAGAAAAAAAGAAAAAAGAAAAGAAAGCTGATAAACTGCTCTGAAGTCTAAGGTACAACATTGCAGACTGATTTTTTTTTATCTTCATCAAGGAGCTAATGCTTTCGTCAGCGTTTGAGAGCTTCTTTGTTTGTTTAGTTTTTGTACTTGATCACTCAAAAACTTCTGAACTGATTTGGACGAAAGTTTTAGGGGGTGCTGGTCATGGCACCAGAAAGATAAGATGTTGGCGGTGGTCGAAACCAGGATAAAAGTCCAAACCTCTTAACAAATTTTCATGACATTTTCAAGGAGCGCTAGTTGTGGTGAAATGAAGAATCAATAAGATTTCGGTTCTGATCAAATCTGGATGTGCATCCAGGAATTTTGCAAGAATTATTGTACATATGAGATAGGAAAGTTTTCCACATTTAAAAACAAAAAGAATCAGGTGAATCCAGGCAGGACAAGCTGGTACTGTATGATGAAAATGCACCTTTACAGACACTGAAATAAAAAAGTGTTCTTGGGTAAAAAGCAATCAGAAGTTTACTGCAAAGTTATTTATGTGAGAATATGTACAAGTCGTGGTGTACTTGTGTAAGCTATTATTTTTATGTTCAACTTTTATGATGTTATGTAATCTTATCTTTTGATTATTTTAAGCTGCTTCAGAAATATAATTTTTTATGCTATCAATGTAAACAGTACTTCAGACCTTTATAACAGCGATCATGTTGAACATGTTTACTTTTTAACCACTTTAATGCTTGAAAATAGAAGCTCTGCTGTATATACTTTTGTTTCCCATTCTGTATATATTGACTTTGAATCAAAAATAATAATCAATAAAGTATTTTTCTATCTGTCCATTTATCTCTGCCTCTTGAATGGAAACAAAAAAGTTAGACCTCAGAAGCAGGAAGATCTGCTAAACCTCTAAGGAGTGCTGGTTGAAACACTCGATTGCACCACAATTCCTGCTCAGTTGCAGGACATTTTGATGAAATAATAAAAAAAATAATTAACATTAAGAACCTTGAGCCCATGCAGCTGGATCACACTTTAAATAAGGTAATATGCCTGCTGCCTTTACTGTCATCATTCTCATTACTGTTTCAGTATTTTGTTTGAATGATTATAATTTCTCCTTTCTGCACCAAAATAATAACAAAACACAAAGTGCCAGAACAAACAGACTCTAAATGCTTTTTTCAATCTCTGGTTTCCCTACTTATGATGATTGCAGCCATTTTTTTTACTTTAGATAGTCAAGTCAACTACCACACTTTCAGTTTTAGTTTCGAACCACAAACAAATGCCAGCATATGAGTTATGTAACCAACGTCGTACATGTTTCTTTGCAGCGGTTTCACATAAAAACAATACATTGTTCAGCTCTCGTTGATAAGTGTTGCTGATATAGCAGCTGTAAACGGTGGCAGAAATGTTCTTATCTGCTGACCCTTATAATCATCTTTATTAGCTATTATCTGCTGACACAAATAAAAATGTGCTATACTTTGGACTTAAATAAAAAGTCAGCTCTTACCACTTATGCAACATCGACCACCACTGGCGGATGGAAGTCCAGGCTGGGACAAAGTTTCAGGCCCCTGATTGAAGATTTCTTCACTGCAAATTTGGTGGATTGGTGGGCAGGAACACTGGTAATGAAGCACAGACAAATATCAGAGTTACTATGTAAGTGCAGGGTACATTAACACTGCCTGGCCAAAGAAAAAGTTGCCACCAAAAAACAAAGTCAGACACTCCAATATTTTTTGGACCGCCTTTAGCTTTGATTACAGCACACATTCACTGTGGCATTGTTTCAATAAGCTTCTGCAATGTCACAAGATTTGTCACAGATCACAGCACTGCCCCCACAGGCTTGGACAGTAGGCACTAGGCATGATGGGTGCATCACTTCACCTGCCTCTCTTCTTACCCTGATGCTCCCACCACTCTGGAACAGGGTCAATCTGGACCCACCAGACTACATGGCCTTCTTCCAGTCCTCCAGAGTCCAATCTTTATGCTCCCTAGCAAACTGAAGCCTTTTTTTCTGGTTAGCCTTACTGATTAGAGTATTCAATTAATCAATCAAACTTTATTGGTACAGCACTTTTCATACAAAATATTGTACCACAAAGTGCTTCACACAGAAATGAAGAAAATAAAATAAAAATAATCAAAGGTAAAAAATTAAATACAATGAAAAATACAACTCACCCACCCTCCCCTCCCTCACCCCCACCCTTGCAATCCACATACAGCACACGCACTCACTTGCACACATATATACAAAGACATGAAGAAGAGATTCTAACAGAAAACAGAGTAAGAGGACTGAGGAAACGCCATCTTTCATTAAAAAATGAGGGAACACTGGAAGTAAGACTAAAATAATAATTAAAATAATAATAATAAATAAATAAAATGAAATAAAATTTTGATAAGAAATAAGATTAAAATAAATAAATATAAAATAGATATAGGTAGATAAAAGGCATTTTAAATATGGTAAAATGAGATAAAATGCACTAAAGTGGAAAGAAAATCAATAAACAGATAATACAATTCCAAACAATAAATCTGAGCTAAATTGAATAATAAAATATATTAAGGGGGTTAAAATAAATATATAAATAATAATAATAATGATCATAATAATAACAATAATAATAATAATAAATATAATCAGCTAAAAGCCAGATTCAAAAGGTAGGTCTTGAGTTGGCTTTTAAAACTATGAACAGTAGGTGCTGCTCTCAGGTCTTCAGGTAGACTGTTCCACAGACGAGGGCCGTAGTATTGAAATGAGGCTTCACCGTATGTTTTAGTTCTAGCTTTGGGTACTACCCGAAGACCTGAGGGCTCTACTAGGTTCATAGGGTAAAAGTAGATTGGATAAATAAAAAGGAGCAAGACCTTTCAGGGATTTAAAAACTAGTAAAAGAACCTTAAAATTAACTCTAAAAGATACAGGCAGCCAATGCAGCCTCATTGTGTGTGGAAATGCTCTTACTTTCACTATCAAATACACCCGATCTCTGCTGTGATTTGGTTTGGCCAAATGTTTAAGTAATTGCGGATCACAATCATTCAGGATTTTAGTCCAACCACACTACTTCCTCAAAGATGATGGTTCCCCACGATCCTTCCAGTTCTTAATAATGCTTTGGACAGTTCTTAACCCAATTTGAGTAGTTTCTTCAATCTCCTTAGATGTTTTCCCTGCTTGATGCCAATGATTTGACCCTTCTTAAACAGACTAACAACTTTTCCACAACCACAGGATGTGTCTGTCCACATTGCTGTTTAGGAAATGAGAAGCTATTCATTGCATCAGCTGGAGTTAAATAACTTGTTACCAGCTGAACCATAATCAGCCATGCAGTAATTACCCAATAGGAGGCTCGTACCTGTTTGCTTAGTAAAATCCAGGTGGCGACTTCTTTTTTGGCAAGGCAGTGGACAAAAACAAAAAAAAATCCACCAGACAGGATGACAAGGAAAGCAACTCCATAACTATCTTAGTAGCAACCATCTTTGTTACCACTTAGATCCATTCATGGACCTTTAATATAGAGTGTTCTACATAATAAGCGTACTATATTGTGGTTATGGTGGAAATCTGTCTTAGACTTTGTGGAAATGGAGGCCAGAGCTGGAAAACATACCTCAAAGCTTCTCTGTTTACTTAATTAGAAGTTATGGCCCTTGAAGTTTTAAAATCTACTAAAATAATAAAAACCAAACATATTACTTTGCCTTTATCTCCTGGAAATAATGTTCTACTCCACCAGTCTGCCAAATTGTTTTCTTTACAGTGGTGTATTTATAGCAGATGGATCTTTTGTTGTTTGCTGCAGATGTCAAGATTTCAAAGCAGAACAAGAAAGCAACCTCCGAAAAAAGCTCCATGTTGGGAAAGTATTCTGTGAGGCCTTCAGGTTCTGACTCTCATCGCTCCCAGTGGCCCGTTCGGCACGCGGGTCCACTCTTGGCTCAGTCACACTCCGTCACGCCTGTCTTCCTCGCCCCTTCTTCTTGGACGTGATGCCTCTCGCCCAACACAGCGTGACGTGACATGGCCCTGCACAGAAAGAGAAAAAGAGGGAGAGGGCCACCCTGGAATGAAAAGGACTGATAGATCGGTAATGGAGTTAAGAAACAGATTTGGTTGCTCAGCTCACTCATGATGGACCTATGCATCGCCAAATATCTAGAACATGTTGACGTTGGAAAGGGGAGGCATGGCTTAATTACATGTCAAACCCAATCTGACTGCTTTGTAGGATAACTGTCCGGATTTATCAGAGATTTCAAATAACAAACGGAAATATTTTAAGAAATAGGGATGGAAATTGATAAGCTTTTATTGATACAAGTGCTATAATCTATCAAATTCCTCAATGATTCCCTTATTGATTCCTGCAGATTTTTCCTGTGGGCAAATGTTGGCCTGTAGATTTTCAGTGTCAACAATGTCAAACACACGTCACAGCATAGATAACTGCTTCTGCAAGTTGCTGGTGTTTCCACTCACTTAAGGTTGTGCAGTAGGCGCCTTTTGTTAAAAATTAAGCCACAATTCTGACTCTTCTGAACCCTGTTAGTGGGAGGAATTGATAAGAGAATTGATTAGCGAAAAAGTCTCACGATATCGATACTTTGGTGCAGCTATTAACGATTCTCAAATAGAATTGGTTTTTGATTCCCATACCTATTTATAAAATAAGGTAAATGTGGTGCAAGTTAGAAATTCACCCTGAATAGAATACCCTGAAACTTGAAAATGCATATAAACACTTTGAATTTGCCCAATCTAGTTTGCTAGATTAACTAAGTGAACAGACAGGAAGAGGTTGAAATGTGGAGTAAACTATGGACATATTTGAAGCTAAAACAATAGCCAACTTGAGCATCAGTCACTTAACCATAAGCAGTCATTTAATATAGGGCTGAACAATTAATTGCAAAGTAGATTAAACCACAATATGGCTTGTTGCAATTTTCAAATCGCAGAAGGTTCAATATTTTTAGCCCAAAATGTGTTGAGCATTTTGGCATTGTGATGTAGTTTTTTGCAATTTCAGACCTATTCATACACTTTTTTTTCCCACCTTTGGACAATTTCTACCTTTTTTTAACCTGGTTTTTATAACTTTATGCCTATTTTGCCCCCGTTCATATTTTTTGGCCACTGTCAAAACCATTTTGGGAATTTTTAAATGGTTTTTGAAATTTAATTTCAAATTACATTCCCAATTTTTCTCCCATAATCAATTTTCCTAAGCCACTTTTGGATTTGTTGCCAATTTTTCCCCATTTTTTTTTCAATTTCATACCTATTTTGCACCTATTTATTAACCTTTTTTTTCCGCTTGCATACCATTTTTTCCCAGTTTTTACAATTTCATACCTATTTTACTTCTGTCCTTCACTTCTCCACTTTTTCTCAAATATTTCATCCTTAGATTGATTTAATGCCATATTGGTTTTACTATAAAAAGATCTACTGCTCATGTTTGTTTAAGAATACATCAGACGAGGAATATTAAAACAATTGCAGAGTAAATCGCAATATTGGGGGAAAAAAATCGCAATTAGATTATTTTCTCAAATCGTTCAGCATGTGCAGCAGCCGTAAACAAAGTTTTCAGTTCAGAGGTCAGCACAATCACAAAAACATGTGTGGAGCGACACCGGACTGCCTTAGAGGAGTAGCCCAAGATGAAATATTGGTGAAACTAATAAGTTTTTGGACGATTAATGCAGTTTTAGGAGCGGCGCTATACATGCCCCGTCTGCTACCATTATACGGATGTCCACCGCTCGATTTTGGATCTAAATATCTCCAGAAGCACTGTTTGGATCAGGAAAGCCTTCTGGGTGAGTATATTGTTCTACTTCATTCTATAAACAATGTGAAAGCTGTAGAAACCGAACTTATCCTTTAACACAGACACCCACTCACATGCACAAACATACAGACTCTAAGTCAAGAGAAGCCACAGAGGACTGAGGAAATGCCATTTTGAGTTGAAAGTGAGGAAACAAAGGAGCTAAAACTATATAAACTGATCAAATAAGTAAATAAATAAAACCATAATAAGATATAACAAAGGTAATACACTGCTAAAAGTTGATTAAGTTAAACTGTTTTAAACTATAAAATAAATAAAAAGTGATAAAACATAAAATAGTAACTCTGTAACTAACAGAGTGATGCAGATAGTAGCATGAGATTAAAAAGGCTTTTGAGCTTAACACCCCATGTGTGACTTAAGAGGAAATTACAATATATTTTGCTGCTATCTTAGAAAGGATTAGGCTTTTGATATTAGATTTCCATACTCATTTTCCTCTGTATTTATGCTGAGAAAAAATAAGTTTATCCTTGTGTTTCACTGTGTCAACACGTTTCCCTCCTATATTACTTAACAGCATTTTACTGTAACGCCTTCTAAGTTGGTTAACATATCATTTGTTACTATATTAGCTTTTTCATTATTGCTTTTTACTCCATAAAAGGTGAAAATCTTAATATCTTTTTGACCTACTTTTCTGTTACTTTATTTTTTCCAAAGTGTTTTATATATTCAGAATAAAAGGCTTGGGTTTTTCAACCCTTTGTAGATTAATTAACGGTAACAAACTACATCTGAAGGCCAACGTTGGAAAAAAAAATCCATCCATTGATTGTAATTAGACGTTAATTTTGATTAATCGGCCGATAATTTGCTCTTTGGGTTCCAGTCGTGGACAGCTTTGTTTACAGCTCCATCAGTTTCAGCACTGGACAGCTCCCTCTCCGCCGCTCAGTGATTGACAGAGCGCGCAGCCATACGCGGATCAATGGCGCCTCTGGAGCCCTATGAGATGATGGAGAAGACGGGCTTTAAGAACACACAGCTCCTGGTGCATCTCTCCGTGCGGCTTCTCTAGGCCTACTTAATGCTTGTTGTGGTCGGAAGAGGGCGGAGTGCGTTTGTCATCCAAGTGAGAGGCTCCCTTGACTGGTGCCTCCTCAAAAAAATATATAAATATAATCACAACCTGCCCCCTTACCCCTCCCTCACTCCCTTCCTTCCTCCTCGTTTTGATTCAGTCTATGTAGCCTGCGCGCAGGAGGAGAGCGTCCGCCGCACAGCAGAGCCAAGACAGAGGTGGAAACAGCTGCAACATCAACAAGCTGGATGAGGGATCTGTAAAGAAGAAGAGGAAGAAGAAGAAGGGATTTAGCGAGGACAGCACGGGGGGCTCCTTACCCCTTCCTTCGCTTTTTGATTCAAGGAACAGAGGCGTGTAGCTTGCAAGAACATCCTACAAGTGGTGAAGCGATGCTTTAGCGGAGCAGATTTTCTATCCACAACACGCCCGCCCAACGACACTGTAATTCCGTGCAGCAAACATCTGTGGACTCTTCCTGCAGGGGAGATGGCTGTTTTCCGGCTGTCGCTGCTGCTGCAAGTGGGATTTGTGATCGGATCAAACCATAAATACGCGGAATGGTCGGCGCACGGGAGCGATATGAGGGCACGGGAGGAGATGCGAGGCGCACGGCAGCTGGCGCATCTCCGCGCGTCTCACCATCCACCCGGGGAGAGCGAGGAGCTGCCGCAGAAAATCGAGGAGCATCTCCCCAGGGTGGTCACGGCTTTCCTTCACACGGGGGACTCGACCACCTTAAAGCACGCCAACTGCTCCCGGAGATACGAGCTCACCTCTCTGCGGGGAAGGTCACAACAAGCCGCCCCGCATCACTCCATGAGCAGCGTGCTGGATACGGTGCTGCACGCCACAAACTTCCTCAGCATGATCCTGCAAGCCAACAGGTCCAGGGAGCACAGTCTGCGGCGAGACATAGAGTGGTATCACGCGTTAGTGAGGAGTATCCTGGAGGGTGACGCCAAGATTCACAGAGCTGTGGTCACTTTTAACGCGGATTCGGCTGTGTCGAGGCCCACGGTGCTTCTCCAAGCCACCAGGGCCGGTGGAGAAATAGTCCTGGAAGACCTCTCCAGTGTGGCCCACCACCATCTGCACAACCGCACAGCAGAGACAGAATGGTACCACGATGTCAAAGACAGAAAGAAGCCCAATTTTCACAAGAAAGTGCTGAGCCAAGATTTCAAATCACTTGACAATTCTCTGAAACGAGGGGAGAGTTTTATCCCAGATAAGACGCACGTGAAGTGGTCTGCACCCTACCTGGAGTGTCAGAATGGGAATTTTGTTCCACGTTGGCTTTTGACCTTATCGGCTGGTTTCTATGGCCTGAAGCCCAACCTGGCCCCTGAATTCAGGTATGCACACAGATGGTTGAAAACAGAACTGTAATGATGCTATAAATAGAAAAGCTGGTAAACAACAAGCTCAGCAAAACACCTCTCATAGAGCGTGTTCATTACACAGGTCTCTCACACCTCTACAAAGTGTGGATTTGGGAAAGAGTCTTGGCAGCAGGGAGGAGAGTTCAGGTAGATTTAATCTTGGCTAAAGCTGGGTAATAAGTCTCAAAAACCAGAACTTCATATTTTTAGCTGATATACAATTCACCATTAAAGGTGTAGTGTGTAGGAGTTGGCAGCATTTTGCTGAACAGACATGGTGACTATAGGATATAATGTTTCTATTTCTAAATCCTTCAGGTGTACCATCATCCCAATGAAACTTTTCTTTTTTATCAAGTTAAGAAAAAGCTTTTTGTACTTATATATGTGTCTCCTTCGTGGAGGCTGACATAATGATCCATGTTGTCTACTGGTGAGTTTTGGGGACAAAAAGAGAAAAATGTAATTTTTTAATACAAGTCTACAAAAGCTTACAAAACCTATAATCATCACCTTAATGACTTATAAATATGAATGAAAAAACCCTCACCTTGTAACCGTCGTAAATGACGCCCTGTTCATGATCCTTTTTGGTCTTCGTTGGCTCTTGTCGCTTCGTGATGCGATGTTTTAGAAAAAGACCGACTCATTCCAAAATCTGAACATTAGATGTTGCTAAAATGCCAATTTCTACACACTGCAACTTTAAAGTTCAGTGTTTGGTTCAGTATTTCTGAAATAAGGTTGTCTGAAATACATGGCAATAGTAAATACATCCTCCACGTGAATGACAATCAGCTCTGCCCCTGTGAGGAGAGAACCAGCATCGAAGCTAGGAAATGCATCGCTGTGGAGAGGGCCAAAAGTTTATATGATCAGCTGAAACTGCAAAGAGCACAAACTACCACCAAAGGTGTTCCCATGTCAGATTCTGAACATTTATGGGTAAATTCAGTTTACAGTGAGTAAGTTCTCTCGTATTGTAGACAGAACAAAACAAGACAAGACAAAGTGATGACAGTGTTAAGGCTAAAAGAACAAAGAGGACGTCCTCAAGATAAAAAACAAGTTAAAACATCAGTAGGCAAAAAAAGGCCTAAAATACGTCAAGAAGCCAAATGATAAAGATAAGCCATTCATAAAACAAGCTGAAAGAAACAGTACAAAGAATAAAAACATAAGTTATGTTATGTTGCAGTTTCTTTCATTTGTTAATGGCGCGGACGGCCGCTGGTACAAAGCTGATGCTTCCTTTGAAACCAACCATTAAGAGGGTGGGAGTCAACTCTTACAACAGAGTTAGCTTTCCTCTGTAGCTGTTTAGTGTATTAATAATAATAAAATAATAAAATAATAATAATGATAATACTTTTATTTTAGGGTGCCTTTTATGACACTCAAGATCACCTTACAAAAGATAAAAATAGTACTAAAATAGGTGTAAAAACAGGTCTATAAAGACAAAACAATACAATGGACAGTGCAAAAGATCAGAGGGAGTAGGAAAGCTTGAATGGGTTGTGTTTTGAGTCTGGTTTTAAAAAGGGGTAAGGACTAAGTGTTGCGGAGGTCAGGGGGGAGAGAGTTCCATAACTGGCTGAATGCTCGACCCCCTACGGTGACAAGGCGAGTGGAGGTGCACAGGAATTCTAGGTGAAGCTGAGACTCTCCGATCAGCTTGCTAGACCGTTTCATGCTTTGGTTTGAACAGTTTTTGTTTTTTAAGGACGCATTTCCAAACCTATAAAACAAGACAAAAAGATAAAACTGATTAAATAAAAGCACGATAAAACACACACACTTGAAGACATTCCTTGATCCATATCCTCATTTTGATCATCATCAATCGTTGTAGCATGATCAGCGTTCCCTGAACACGTCATCAAAATCCGTTATTAACTTTTCGGTGGCGCAGTCTGATAGTGGTCATTAATCAGGTGGTTGCAGGTTCGAGCCCAGCTGCGGGTGTCAAATGGCGATGACACCTAACCCCAAGTTGCGTCCACTGCTGTGTTAGTGGCGTATTCATATGTACGAAAGGGCATGAATGTCTTAGTAGATACTGATGAATAACTAACATAGAAACTCCAACCATCAGTGAGGGCATGTGAGAGCAAATGGGTGTAAAAGTGCTTTATAAACTCAAGTCCATATTTACCATTTAAACTTTTCCGTTACTTTCAGACAGACTGACAACTGCTGACAAGCTGCTCTTTCTGCTAACAAGACACGTTTGTAGCTACTTTGACAATCCACATCGCCTGTGTGCATGTTTCAGAAGCACTACAAAAACAAAGTGTTGCTTGAGAAATATTAAATCATTGCAAATAAGACTTGTGATTGAACTAATGAACAATCACCCAGTTATATTAATTGAATTAACTGCTTTTATCCAAAGTTCTCAAAATCACTTGGAGCTTCCCTACAGCAAAGTTCACTCTTGCGTCTCTCTTTTTTTTTTTTAAAGTTCTTTTTATTGTTAAGAGTGGCATCATGAAACATGTCAACCAGAAAAACATTTTCTCTTCCTTTTTTATCACAACAGTACAGCAAAAATGAGGAGGGATACTAATTATTTGAATTAAAAAAAGAAGAAATTATCCTTTCTAAAGTGAACACAGAACATAGAAAGAAAATAAAGGGAAGAAAAAACACCCATCCTTCCACTCAAACCCTCAACTGCCTAATGTTACACATTGTGTGGCTCATATACAGGATTTGAAGTAGTTTAGCTTTACAAAAAGGAGATCAAATGGTGCCAAATCTTATAGAATTCCCAGTTTGTTTCTCAGAAAAAAATCTAGCTTTTTCTACATGCAGGGAGACTGTTAACTCAGTAAGCCAGTGTTTGACAGTGGACACTTCTTTCTACTTCCTAAAAAGCAGAATAAACTTTTAAGCGGTGGAAAGTCCATGAAATAATAGGCATTGCTGAGCTACCTTCAGCCTCCTCGTTGCCAACAGATACTCCTAAAGTTATCAGTATGGTGTTGTAAATATTCCCAATATCCCTGACCAAAAGTTATGCAGGTTGGGACACAAGACATGGGTCAGGTGAGCCACATTTATCTGCTTCTTTCTTTACAGGGACATAACTAATTGCCCTTGCCGTGGCTGGTGCTTTCACTAGACATGAGCCTCATAAAACCCTGCTTTAAAAAATTCAGAACTGTTTTATTGGATGTAAAGTTATCAGAATATCAGATATTAGAGCTGGGCAATTAATGACGTTTCTTATACTGCTTACACAAAGAGATGAAAAAAATCACTGCACCATAGGATATGATGCATTTCTTCATTTCTTTCCCATTTATCATTTCTTATAGGTATTTGTCACATATACTTTTCTGTACTACCTTAATTTTGAGAACAGGTAACACAAACATAGAGTATAAGTTAAATGAAAAGGTATGGTTTATGTTGTAAATCTTATATTCTTGTTTATTTATTGTAATAAAACTAAATCATTATCTATCAAAATAACCTATATCATGGTTTTTGCCGTGATCAAGCAGCCCCACCAGATACATTTTTTCACCCGTTAAAATAAAACCCAACAATACCTTTGATACCACAGCATGAAAAAAGAAGTCCCGAATATTTGTATCTAATTTAAAAAAGCAGACAAACTCCTCCACACTGTATAAATAGTATGGTGCAACTGGCATTTTTAAAGCTTTCAAAAACCATGTATCAGAGTAATAAAATCCAGTCTTTTAATTAACATGTATATCAATATTTGCAGGCATATTTTAGGACTGTACAATACTGACCTTCTGCCAACATCCACTATATCAACATATATAAACTTATATTTCTATGTTTATATTATTGTTAAGAGCACAAAGTCTCATTTTAAGTCAAGTTGACCGGTTCCTTTTATGGTGGCAGTCTAGCTGTAAAAGAAAAAGACGTGAAACAAACAAAAAAAACTATTCTTCAATAAAGGGTACTTTGATTTATAAGTGGACATTCAATTTGAACATTCTGCCAATATTATTGCCAATATGTGGCCAATTTGGATGCCAAAATGTGAGTCATAAATAAAGGAAAACATCTTCATGTCTGCCAATGCCACTGTTCATCTTTTAAAGGCAATTATATTGATACAGTTTTAGATCATAGTCTCTTTTTTGATCCAAACAAAAGAGAGGATTTTCTAAATTTCACAAATGTTTTGACATTTTAAAAAGTGGATCACAGGCAAGAGCTCCTCATCAGTTCCACATGCTTCGTAAAGTTGCCAACGTGTTTGCACAGTTCAGAAAATGCAAAATCCTCTAGTCTTTGCTCGATCTACCTTCATCTGAAAATGTTACAGAACACAACGTTCACTATTTGTTCAATATGGAGACAGTGCTCTCTTTCTTCTGGTTGAAAATATGACAAACAATCCTGCAGTGCCAGTACTTTTTGAGATGGACATCCATTCATCCAATATGTCATTAATTCTAAATTCATTATCTCCAAAAACATATCAATATTATATTTTTTTGTATAGAGTGAAAAGCCTCCACTTCACTCACACTAACCTGTTCCTTTCCTGTCACATGTACAGACAAATGTTGGCAGAGCAAACTTTGAATTGCCTTAACAATAACAAAAAAAATTGTTTTAGCTAAAAACAAATTTACACAGAACAGTGTAGACAAAATAAATATGACAGTGTATGTATATGTCAGAATATTTGTTAGAATTGGATGTGAAACAAGGAAAACAACATTTAAATGCTAAATACTTTTGATTATAATAGTGAACACTGTGAGAGGATAGGGCAAACTTTCATGGTACATTTGTCCTTTTTCCAACATTACAGTCAATATGTGGGACATATATGGCCAGCTTTATAATATGTAAATATATATATAAACATATTTATATCTGCAGATACCTGTACTCCTATTTACAGGCAAATCTCTGCCAACATTGTACATTTTTATGATTAAAAAGTCCCTTTTTGGGTGCCTTTGTTGCAGTGGTGTTGAACATAGAATAGAATAGAATAGATTAGAACAAACATGTATTCATCCCACGCAGGGAAATTTGCAGTGTTACAACAGCAAAGGGGACAGCGTTGATAAAAACAGAAAAATAGACTTACGTAAAAAAAATAGCAGTATGTACATTATTCTACCAATATAAAGAGGGCTTGGATACGAAACTAATAAGCAATTTTCCAGGATAATTTACACATTCACTAAGTAATTGCATGAATCCCCAGTATCAGATTTTTCACAACCAAGTTAAATTTTCCTTAATTAAATACACACACCAAATAAAATAACGATTCCTTATTTAGGCTCAACTTTACAAAAACATCTTGTGGTCAGTGAGAACTTTACAGTTTGTATCACTCTACTGAGCATAAGGATTGACATCAATATTCCTTTTAAGTCTATAATAAATTGGTAAATGCTATTCCCCTGATCTCTTGATTATATGACAAAATACGTCTTGTGTAGCCTAGTTAGGACCTCAGGTGATCACGCTGCCTCGCTTTCCTCCCCAAACATACCGCAGCTTCCCCCGCCTGTTACACAAGGGGGGTTTTCTTCTCTCCTCCAGTCTGACAGGGCGGCGGGATGCTAAAAATAGTAACCTTGGATGTTACTGGATGTAGCAGTGGTGGAAACCTCTGGCTACAGGCCCTAATTCATTTTTCAAACTCGCTCTGCTGCATGCCGTACTACTCAGGAAACACCGTGTGCCCTTTACTTTCCCTTTTCTTGAAGTGGGGGCGGCTGCTAAATCTGTGATGAGTCAGAACCCTCCTGATGAGAGGCAGCCAATTCTTTTTTTTTTTTTTTTAAAGAAAAGCACAGCAGCCAGCATCAGCAGAACAGGGAATGATGAAATGTGTTTTTATGTTTGGGTGTTTTGTCCAATCCATGTCCTAAAGCCACCCCTGCTGCAGCCCACTTGTGTAATGTGATACCAGTCCTGCTATGCTCTGGAATAGTCAAGTGTAAAGGCTCCATATGATCCTGACCGACATCCTCCTAATGAATATTTAATCCAGATCACTAGGTGTGTGTGTACTGCCTGGGATGAATCTTTAATTGATACACTGAAGTCACTCACAGGCGAGCACAGATTGCAAATGAGTCAAAACCTGCGCTGATTGTACTGTAATGTGCTTTCAACTACCTGGTGTTATCCCAGAGCAGCTCCATTCACTTAGTCTCCTACCCGAGGAATCCAACAGAAAACAGCCACACTACTTCACACTACGGCTTCACTTTATTATGCTTAAGGAGCCCAATTTACGGCTGGTTTTACCTCCACTGCCGAAGGAGCCATTGTGTCATTTATATTCCAATCCTGTGGCCTCCTCTATAAGATTGAAGGTGTGACACGTGTGTAGGCGTTAGGTATTGTTTAATGTCCCTTGAGAACGGCCCAGTTAGCGACACTAAAAGACACATACCACTGTGCTTCAGGGAGCAGAAACAACATCCAGTCATGAATTTGTTCCAGTAGATTGCTCACCCGGATAACAATATACATATAAAGAAGGAAGGCTCTGCACACTAACCACCCCTGCGAAACATCGTAATAAACAGAATAACAGTTTAGAAAAGCTGTATGTATGCTTACTCAGTTGTTCAGGCGTGCCCTCAAATACATTAGAATTAAGCCTACTATCAAATACTCTGCAGCCAGTTAGCTCAGACTTTTGCAGGACAAACAACTGAAGCAGCATTATTCTGTCTGATGGCCTTTAAAGAGCTTGATTTTTGTTTTATACAGAAGACTGAATGGAAAGTAAACTAAACTGACATCTATTAATGTTTTTCAATGGATATACTGGGACATTCAGAAGCCATCCAACCAAGACTGCCAAAAAGGAGAACAGTAAGTTAAATCAGAAATAAATGTTTGTGGTATTTGTTAGCTATAAAAAGATTGGATGGATTTTTGTTTTGCTCTTGACACTGAGAGAGGAACAGTTTTTTTGTCTATCCACCAGGGTTTAAAGAAAAAAAAACATCAGGATATCCCAATATTTTTTTGGCAAAGCACTAAATGGATATTTTTTGTGCAGTACTGTGATAGCTTGTTTTGGCTTTTTGTTTTGTATTTTAAATGTGACCTCCAGCCACTAGGTGGCAGAAGACATTCTTGCCATCTCCTTTTAAATGGCTATTATTCCTAAAACTGGGAACCACAAAAAAGTTTCCAGCTGTTGCAGGGACTATGCTTTATATAAATAACACTGATTAGAAACATTTTTAATGCACACAGTATTGTGGGTACTTAATGCTATAAAAACGTTTAAAAAGACTTTTAATGAAGAATCATTAAGTTTTACCCTGTAAACAGGATATAGTATTACAGTATATATCCTGACATATCGAATTGTCTCCTATGTATCACAATACATATCATATCACCATATTCTTGCCAATTCACATCCCTACTTTACCGGTAGGGAAGTAGACCTCTTTAGCCAAGAGCTAGCGCGCTTGGATATCAGTAGGGAAAACAGCTAGCTATAGGCTTTACACCGATCATATCGGCTATATCGGATCGGCCGATATTTGGCATTTTTTGTAATGATCGGGATCGGGCGTCTTGTCATAAATCACCGATCGATTAATGACGTCATGGTTGTGTTGAAATTTTTTAAATCTGTCTTATTTACTCCAAACTAGTTTCACAGCAGCGACATGTTTATTTGTTTGTATCCGAGAGCTAATGATTCATGATTAAAAAAAACTTCATTTTCGTCTTCGTGCCTCTTTGAGTACTGTCGCTATGTGACGGACAATAAAGTTTCTTTGAATCTTCAGCAACATCCGGGCGACACAAACAAAGATGTCCGAAGTGTGGAAGTTTTTCAAAGTGAGAGAAACAGACATAGCACAAGCTATCTGCAGTATATGCAAGGCTACAGTACCTCGCGGGGGAACATCGGCAAAAAAATTCAACACGACAAATTTAATCAGGCACTTGGAAAAGAAACATCCGGAGGAGCATGTCGAGTTCAAGAAACGCAGCGCGGAGAAAGAAAAAGAAAAGCAAACTCCAAAACGGATGCTAAAGCAAACAACTTAAGACAGTGCTGCTTGTCCGTATAGTCGGGACAGTGAGAAGGCAAGGGGTGGCACAGGGTGGCTGCTGGAGTTCTTTGTGCTGTCTGACCTGCCGTTTAATGTTGTGGAGAACCCTGCATTTCAACGGCTGCTATCTTACTTTGATCCACGCTCCACGCTACCGCCTCCCAGGGCACACGTATTGCGGTGAGACTATTAATTACATTGATATGCTGCAGTATGTTTGAGGCAGCATTACTGTCCTTAATTTGCAGTATTTACTTGTTACGGGAAAGTAAATAATTACAATAAAGTAATTTAATTACTATAAGTTGTGCTAATTATTTTTGTCTTGGGTTATATTTTTGATTGTCCAGACTGAACTTAACTGAACTTGTCAGTCCTTTAATGCCCTCCAGAGGTCATTGATGTTTAACCCTTGCATCTCAGTCAGATTGGGGCTTGGCAAGATTAATACTCTGGAAACAGCACATAAGTATATAAGTACATTAACAAGTAGTTTGAATATTGCCCCTCACGTGATCGGATCGGTGATCGGTTATCGGTTTATTTAAACTCACTGATCGGTGATCGGCGATCGGCCCAAAAATCGTGATCGTGTAAAGCCTAGCTAGCTAAGAGATTCAAATAACTTTGTTTACTGGGCTTTAAAGTAATTACTTGGATTTATATTTTTACTCAAAAAACTGGCTGACGTCAACTTTTATTCACCCATGATATACCACATCAGCAGCTAGGTAGCTAAGACTTCTAACGGGGGCAGGAGGCAGCTAGCTTAAACACATGGTGAATCTGTTTTCTAGCTTTAACTGGGATTTTTGTTTCACTCTGAAGACAGACTGAGAAGTAAAATAAAGATCATTTTTATTTTAAATCTGACAATGTGTACCACTATACCATTCCTGGCTAGTTGAAACTGCTAGCATGAGGAACAGCTTTCTGGATAGACTGGTGTTAGCGCTTCAAAATTGTTTCTGAGGTGTCTTGTTGCTTAACGTTAAACCAAAACAATGGGTTAACTACCAGCTTTTATTTAGCATCACAATAATACTTGTTACCTAGCTGTACATGTAGGTACATGTATTAAAAATGTTACTGATAGCTGCTAGTTAGCTTACCAGCAGGAGATAATGTGTTTTTACTTGAACTCAGGTATAAGGTATTGCAGTTGTCTTGTTTCTGCTCCTTGGAGAACTCCCATAAAAACCTACATACTTTATCATGTAAACACTTTATCCTGATTTCTGCATTAGTTTAAAAACTGAACCTCACCAGTAAGATACAGGTTTTTGTCAAGTACACAGGAAAAGTGATACACAGGTTTCTCTGTATTCACGTAAACGCCATGTCACGAACATGATCAAAACCAGGAGACTCAAGTCCATGTGCACGCAGTCATTGACAGTTAGCCAGGTTGGAGTCTGTTCATCAGCTCCTCATGGAGTTGTTTTGAGGTACATTTTTACCTCATAGCATGCAAGATTGTGGGAAAGTGAAATGCTCCAGTATTTGTTTGATAAATAGAACGACAGCAACAGCTAGCTTAGTTCAACTTAAAATTACCAGAACATGTTAAATGCCCCATGAAGATAGTCTGTCATATAACCTCTCGCGAAATAACTGAAAACTGAATAAAAACATGAAATAAAGTTTACATTTTGTAATTACTAAGCTTTTAAACAGGGACCCCAGGCTATTTTTTAAAATGATCTGTGGTTTATCCTAAAAATAAAGGGAACTCTGGTCCAAATGAGGATGTAAAGTTTGATTTGATTGTTTTACACGTCTCAGTTTTTCATAAAATTGAGGGAAACATAAATGGTAAACATATTTATAAAACATCAAAACCTTGATTCTCTGTAAATGGATTATGGCAGCATACTAGCAGGAGTAGTGTTCATTGTCTCCACTTTCAACTACATCCTAACATCCACTTCAGACAACATATTGGCCAATTTATCTCGAGGCACTGACACTCCTATCGAGTTTGGTAGCTTTGAGCAGTTTATGTGAATGCTGAATTGGGCTTTAAGCGTCTTTTCTCTCTACTAAAGAAAGCATATGCCTACTTTCAATTAGAGCTGGGCAAAAAAATCGAGTAAATCACATTATTTTGTGCAGAAGATTTAAAAAATTAAAAATCTAGATTTTTTTTCTTGCCTTAGTCCAATTGTAAGTAGTTGCAATTTTTGAAAAAAGAAATTCATGATGGTCTGCCTTGTAGGGTTTGCACAAGCACTTTTATAGGCTTGTATTTGTTATTTAAAGAGACTGTGATGAGTTTTTAAGTAATTAAAAAAAAAAAAAAAGTCTCACTTTTAGATGTATGCCTGATGGAAATACACACTTATTGATGAGTTTTATAGCATCTAAATAGGTTATCTATAAATGCTATTCTTTAGCCTCCTGGTTGGGTCGGACAGGGCTGGACTGGCCTGGATACTCAACTTCAGGAACCAGACAATTAAAACTAGAGCAAATTTATATTATTTTATTATTTATATTACACGTCTGAGAGCGCCGGGCTGTAAGTAGCGATATATAGCCGTCTACAACTACGATAATAACTTTTCCTCGCATTGCTTGTCATCACACATCAAAAACTACCGCTACGTAACTAGAAAGAGATACATTACCTCGTGGCTTTGCATCCTGTAAGTTGTTGAAAAAGAAGTTGTAAAGCAATGCAGAGTTCCGACAAAGATCCATGCTGCATTTACCACAACAAACAAACACATTTGGCTTCACGTCTCCGGTGCGTTCAAGTTGTAGTCAGAAGTAGGAATTTTGAGCTCCGAGTGGGAAACTAAAACTGGAATGTCCCCCAAAGTCTGAATTTCCTACTGGGAACTCGGTGAAACCTCACCATCCCGAGGTGTCAATGGAAGATGGATGCCCCCAGTGTGAACAGTTATTTAGCTCCTGTAATAATCCATTTATTTGCACTTCTGACTGGGGTGTGTCGCTCTAGATCAGCTGTATACATAGTATTGTTAGACTTATATTTACAAAAATGCTGCCATAGTGATAATCACAATCTTCATACAACAACGCAGGGCGTGCTAACAACAGCTAACAATAGCCTGGTAGTTAGGCATGTTTTTTTCTGACTTCAACTGGAACGCCGATAAGTCGGAGATGATGTCACTCCCATTTCCGAGGTTACAGGAACGCAGCATTACGCCGGCGATAAATTCTCCTCATAGCACCTTTAAGTAGATAAAATATTGATCACAGAGTTCCATGCTAATACTGTTAAAATACCTCAGCCTTTTAGTGTTTATGTAGACAAACCTGCCAACATTTATGCTACATAATCAACCTTTTATGACCCAGACTTGACTTTAAGAAGGAAACATGTACACAATATAAATGCAAAACTTGATTTGTTTCATTTTTATGTCACTGGGAGTTTTTTCTCTTTTTGGGAGAGAAAAATCAATTAAAATCGTAAATTGAGTATTGTGGAAAAAAATTGGGGATTTTATTTCTAGGCCATATCGCCCAGCCTTATCAATGCAGAAGTGGATCCAGGCCTGCCTGAAATCTTGTAGGCTGCCCCGAATTCACCTGTGATTGCCAATTTGCCTTGTCGGGCCGCTAAAGAAAAGCTGTGATATCTGCTGTTTTTACATTAGATTGGTTTTGCTAACTTGTCTGCCCTACAGATGAGGTGTGATGGCCCAGCTGCCATCATGTTATTCTTATCCTGGCCCACAGTGAAAAGTTTGGACACCCTTAATCTAATCCTCAATTCAATGCTGTGGTACACTAGCTGGAAATAGGATGTACTCAAAAGAAGCAGGAGTGATATAATCTTTTTGCTAGCTTTCTGAAGACGGTGAATCAAACCACCCTAACGTTTCTAGCATCTCCTCGTGTCCTTTATTCCACAATTCCTCCGTCACTCGGGTTGTTTTTCTCTGAATCTCATTTCAAAGTAGCGGGATTCTCTTCCTGAGTCTTCCCTCGGCCTCAGCACCCGAGCCTGATAAGAAACTGGAGAGGAGGGGATAATATAACTGCCTCAGACAGCAGCTCTCCTCCGTTTCCCCTCCAGTTGAATACACAATCAATACAACAATGAATTAATAATGAAAGATGTAGGACAACAACCCGGCATGGGCCATCTTGATTCCAGGCTCTTAATGCTCCAGTCACTTCCTGTTTGGTGTGATGATGTTGACAGAAGCAAGGTGACTTGTTTTGAGATCATTACGCACCTGGCATATATGAAGAGGGGCAAATCTGAGGCGTCGCTTCTACACGTTTGTTTGTTTGTTTGTTTGCAGAAGCGCTAAACAGCTTATGTGACTTGCTGGAGCAGAAGTGTGCTCACATGTGTTGACGATACATCGACCTGTTGTTTCTGTGAAGGTGTAAGAAATCTCACCTCTCAAACTTGGTCTCTCCTCTTGATGTCTGGTTCTTCGGCTGCACTTGAGTCACAAGGGAGCCAGTTAAAACCACACAGAAAGGACAGGCTGGTATATTTTTTTTGTTTCAGCGTGGAGTGTTAGGCCTTTTGTCTGAAGCTGAGATATTCTGGGACAATTATCCTACTTGGCAGATCACTCGGATGAGAAAAACTGGTCTGAACAAACACAAAGGGATTCAAAAGTTCCATTGTATTTGGGCCGATCAGAACAAAAAAATGGTAATTTAGATTGTGACTGACACTGAGATCACAATCTACTGAAGAGCACTGGAGCCATTTTAGATGGAAAAAAATATTTTTTTGGCAGGTCGAGATTGAAGTCAAAATGATGAGACTAAAGTCCATTTTTAGCTTTTAAAGTCGTAATGATGAGATTAAAGTCAAAAGTTGTTTTTACCGTATCAGCCCTCAAGGACCCTGAGGTCCTCCGGCACTGGCCCTTTAACCATACCAAGAGTTAGAACTAAGACACACGGGGAGGTGGCTTTTTATTATTATGGCCCCCGATTGTGGAACAGCCTGCCGGAGAATCTCAGGGTGCAGAGTCTGTTGATACTTCTAAAAAGAGGCTTAAAACCCATCTTTTTAATCAAGCTGTTAATTGATTTAGTCAACTTATTTTCCTTTATTATTTAATCTTCTATTACTTTACAACTTATTTATTCTTGTAGTAAAACTTTTTATCATATTTAATTCTTAATTTTTGTTTGTTATTTCAGTTATCCATTTTATGTAATTTTATCTCTCTTCTTATATATTTGTTATTGTTTAAGTATGATGGTTTTTAGCTCCAGTGCTTCCTCATGGGGGCTCTCCACACTGGGAGCTCTCCTGGTCGACTTCTGGGGCTGCTGCCGGGGGACGGCTCTGCCTGCATGGCCAGAGGCCCTTGCACTGTGGTGTGGGGCCTCATGTCTGTGCGGGCAGGGAAGCCTCCATATGTCTATGTATTTGTGGGAGGGGGATAGCTAGGTTTTCTGTTTTTATGTTGTTTTTAGCCTCTGTGAGGCACTTTGTGTTCCTTTTAAGTATGAAAAGTGCCTTATAAATAAAGTTTGATTTGTTTTGATTTGAAATGTTGACAATAAAGTTGAAATACAATTTCATGATAAAAGTCAAAATGATGAAATTAACGTTAAAATTACAAGAAAAGAAATTAAATTCGAGAATAACATAACATAAAATGTATTTCGGCTTTATTCTCCAAATTTAGCCTTTTTGTCGACATTTTGACTTTTATCACAAAATTATGTTTCGACTTTATTCTCATCAGTTAAACTTTATTCTCGTCATTCCTACTTTTAACCTGGACTTTTTGACTTTAATCTTGACTTCCCCAAAATTATTTCCTCCATCTATCACGGCCCTTATACTCTTCTGAAACAATCAAATTAGCCAGTTTGCGCTTCAGTAATCTATCATTTATGTTGTGTTGCCCTGTGGTCACAGCTTTTCAACAGATTCCTTAAAGTTGTCAGATTCAGCTCTGACTTTAATACGACTGAAATCCTAATTTTTTGTTGACCAGCAGCTGACTTACTGTGGCCTTTGCTCTGTCACTTTTCACACTAAGGAAGTTTAAGTGTGAGCTCCTTCTGCTCCTCACTTACATAAAAGTGAGAGCTCTTTTGGAGGGAGTGGCAAAAACACATGGGCAAAATGAATGTGATACTTGTGTTCACTTTGGCAAAGTATGGAGCTTTATTGGGCCTTTTATTTGTTATTTTTCAATGTACTGTTTTGTTATCTCAGCCAAGGAGGTCATGTTTTGCCAGGGTCTGTCTGTTTGCCTGCTAGCAAGATTATGCAAAAACTACTGCATGGATTTGCATGAAAATTTTACCGGAGGTGTGGTTTAGTTCAAGGAAGAAACCAACACATTTTGGTTGTAATCCGATCCAGATTAATATCACAAAAAACATTGAAGTTTATAATGGCAAATCTCATTCATTTCTTCTCAGTTACTGTGAGGCATTATGGGAATTGTAGTTTACTTGCATTGGAGGAGTTCTCCACATCAACAGACATGAGCAGACAAGCCACTGCTGTAACTGAGCTGCTTTTCAAGTTTCTACTGCTTTTTTGTTTCTGCTTATTTTATGGTAAAGCACTTTGGTAGACCACTGTTTTAAATTTGCTACATAAATAAAGCTGACATACATGCACTGTAACAATTCAAACCAAACTGTTTTGGTTGTGTAATCATCAGAGTCCAAAACTGTGATTGGAACGGCAACTTGTTTAAGCACTAAAAACTATATTTTATAGAGCCATTCATTTGTTTTAACTTAGGCAATCAAAAATTGCTGGTAAGGATAGTGAAAGCTATGAGGCAAATCAAGCCATCTTTAAAGATTAAACATAATATCTAAAAGGACATTTGCTACATTCTGACAGCAGCAAATGTTAGCATTTATTTTGAATAAAGGGAAGGATATCATAAGCTGTTACTGTTGTGACAAAATGTGTTATATTCTCAGCAAGCGTGCAAATGCCAATTTAATTTGACAAGCTTGTTTAGCAGTGCAAGCAAGCCAGCCTCAAGTATAGATGCATTTAACGCGTTTTTATTGACACCAGTGTCATGATAGATTCTGCTTATTGGGAAAAAAGCCTTTATAGCTACACAGTGGCAACAATGTCAAACACATGGCACTTCTGATCATCAGTGACATGATGCATGGATGGATGATTCTGCATGTTGCTGGTGTTTCCATCATCTAAATGTTTGTGCAGTAAGCAACTTTTAGTCAAAAGCAAAAGCACAATAATGACAACTTCTGCCTCATGTCTTGCATAAATGACATATTTGTTGTCATTTCTGCTGGCTTACTCTGATGAGAGCGAGACATTCCTGATTACAAGTGTAAGGGATTGATAGGGGAATTGTTAATAATATAGCAGACCTCATAAAACCAGCAGAACCACATCATAGCAGCATTTGAGCTTTACAGCTTTACATCGACAGGCAGAAGGACAGGAAAGTGTGCAGAAGGCAGTAGGTGAACATCGTCTACCTCTGTAAAACACTGATTAAAACACAGACTATAGGGCTTCAAGGCTTAAACTAAACTCTGTGGTAAATTAAACTGCAGAAATTTGAAAAGTTCCAACAAACAATAATGTGATTTTTTTCCATTTTTTTCCAAAGGCCAAACAGGTTCTAATTAGGCGGCAGAGTCATCGTCATTTATGCTTGGCTAGGTGCCTCATTCTGCTGTACAAGCAGCTAAAGTCTGGACGGGCAGGCTGCTGTGGGACGCCCTACCGTCTAACAGAGCGGGAGGTCTAACACTCCTGAAGGAGCCAAAAGCAGCTGCTTCGATGGATAACATCCAGAAACTAATGGGAAGGAAATCCCACAGTTCCTTGGGCAAAGTATGATGATATCTGATGGTAGACGGAGATGAAAAAGAGCCAGAGATATACGATTTCAACAGAGGATGAGCTCTATGATGCTTTGGACTTTGCTTTAATTAGAACTCTACCTGCGACGACACTAACTGCTTAGATTTTCCACTGACAAACCCTGAGCAGGTGGGGGTTAAAGATCCCTAAGGTGCTCCGTCTCTGCACAGCTGACGTCACTGGGACACCTCAGCTCAGTAAGGTGGCCTGTCAATACGCTGCCTTCAGACAGTAAATGTCAGCGTAACAGCAAATTCATCTTGCAGCCTTTCCGGCTCTCTTTAAAGAGATATTACGCTCTCTATTATACGGCTAATGAGGGGAAAAGCTCAGTGAATTTTATACTATTACTGTGATGTAATTCGGCTGCCTCTCTGAGGATTATAAATCTGTAATGTTGTTACTGTAGGTTTATCCTGCTGTAATCTGCAGGGTATTATGAAGGAGGCTGGAAACAGAGAGCATTTCTGGGACTGAAAGTCTGCAAAAGAAGGGAAATTAAAACTGGCTTCTCTTGGGAGTTAAATTATTTGATTTTGTGGAGAGAAGATGTGAAGTTTGAGGGCATTTTGGAATACTTATAACAAAAACAACAGACAGAATGAAGGATAAATAAAAGAACAGTTTGAGAAGATAACACCGTTGTACAACTTTAAAAATCTGATCGTGAATGCACTGAAAGTTTTGTGCAAAAGAAGGTGATATCCTACGGGGCGTCGGTGGCGCAGTTGGATAGTGTGCTTGGTCAGTGATCGGGAGGTTGCAGGTTCAAGCCCAGCTCCGGGCGACACATGGCGATGTGTCCTTGGGCAAGACACTTAACCCCAAGTTGCTCCTACTGCTGCGTCAGTGGCGTGTAAATGGGCATGAAAGGGCGTGAATGTGTTAGAGATACTGATGGATAACTAACATAGATACTCTGAACCATCAGTGAGTGAATGTGAGTGCGAATGGGTGTGAATGGGTATGAATGGGTAGGTGTGACCTGCGGTGTAAAGCAGCTTTGAGTAGTCAAAAGACTAGAAAAGTGCTATATAAGCTCAAGTCCATTTACCATTTACCATATCCTGTTTAATTTATCTTTCTATATTCTAAAAAATGCCTAAACTTTTAGAAAGAATGCCTGAGGTTTTTGAAGAAAGGACACCTATGTTGTAAAGTTGTGCATCCTTTAACAGTTAGTGAAACAGTTTTGATTAAGATTTTAAAATGTGGTCTCACTTCCTACAAACATGGAACTTGTGGTTAAACTTTGTCATGGCTTTAATTGGTTTGTCCGAAATGCTTGGGGACCTATATTGTTGGCATATTTTCATTAGACATATGTGGACAGTAGATCAGAAACAATGATTCAGGTTACCCATCACGGAACTGACCCCATGTGGGGAACAGACTGGCGTCTGCGGCTCAGAAATAAAATGTTCACGTGGTACTTTAATTACATTATTGAAGGGTAAAACAAAATGTATAAAGCAAACCAGCATTGATAATCTGATTAACAATGCAATAAACAAAACCAATTCCTTTCCGAACTCAACTCAACTTAACATGACACTGTACTTAACCAGTTTCTATGCATTGTTAAGATGTTATTTAAATATTGCACTTTATTCAACATATCTCTTATCCTGATGTACTACCAAAAAATACTTTAATTTGAAAATAATTTGCATTGTTACAATGTCAATGTCAGCTTTATTTAGAAAGCACATAAAACAGCCAATGGCCTACCAAAGTTCTTTACAGTATAGATATATAGACAGAAAACAGTAAAAGTAATAAAGTCAATTAAAAACAATAAAAAAACAGAGTAATACAAACTAAACATAACAGAAGACCCAATAAAAGCTACTATACTCCACCAAAGGCCAAAGTGTACATGTGTCTTAGGCCATGTTTTAAAAGTATAAAGGCTTTTCACAGTCTGCACGGCGAGTGAGAAAGCTCGATCTCCTCTGGTTTTTAAAAAAGAAAACCTAATCACCTGATCTAAAAAAAAATGGATTACTCCTACTAATAGTGCCGTTATTTGCGCAGAATTAGCTCACGCAATCTGCCCTGTTTTAGCAACTCATCCTCAAAAGAATTTGCTCTAATCATAACACGCCCACACAGTTTGGCAGCTGAGGGCACTTTGCGCCTAGGATTGCAAAATAAATGTAGGAAATACGACTTAAATGACCAAAAATTTGTGTAAATCACCAGTTTCATGACGATATGATACGATATCGATTCTTTGGACAACGATACGATATTTGCCGATATCACAAAGTCTGTCACGATACGATACGATACGATTCAGGGGCCTTCGATCGATTTAAGACGATATTATGTCCTCACTGAACACAATCAGCTACATTTCACCTGAAACAAGAAATGAATACAAAACAATTTCGATAGTTTTATTACTGAAATGTGGAACGATGTGCTGACCTTTGGGTATGATAGTTTATAGAGGATTATAACCATCTGTATGATCCAATCATGTTTAAAATTAAAACTGGTTTAAGGTGCTTTTTTACCCCCACTATAACCTTACGGGTCTTATTGTTCCATTGTAATGTTTGTTTATTATATCAAGTATTGATGCAACACTATAATAAAAATTGAATTATTATTTAAATTTCATTATTTTGACCTCCAACATTTGACCATGCTCTATCAAACCAAAAATGTGTAGTTTGATTTTAATTAAATCCAAACATTTCTAATGTTCAAAATAAGAGCTATTAACTTAACTAACTCACCATTGATGACTTTTGTTTTATTGTGATGACTGGTAACCACAGATTGTTTGTCAATGTGATCAGACTTGTTTCACTGTTTAATGGTCGATGTGGAGGAGGAATGACACTAAGCTCTCACTGTTTTAGTTTCTAACTTTATGAAATTTCTTTAATCAGTGCGCTACAAAATCAAATGAGATAACTCACTGCAGTCGTGTGATGATGCTCTCCTGTCTTGCGTGCAGCATGCACCCTCTGCTGTCAGGTCAACCGTATTTTGACACTGTAAAGTGTCTTGAGATAACACTTGTTATGAATTGGCGCTATACAAATAAAGATTGATTGATTGATTGATTTTACCCGGATACAGCAGAGCTATTTTATGGTTGGCGATGTACAGCGGTGTTCGGTGGGCGCTTCACAATACATTTTACAGCAGGAGAAATATCAGGCATGGCGTGTGAGAGAGTGAAAAGGTTCAAATGTGTGTCTCATACGCTACGGGTAAGACTTGAGAGGAAACTTCAGAAGGATGTGCGGTTGGCCGGAAACGGACACGCATGTCCGGTCGGGATTTCAAAATAAAAGCGTACATTAAAGCAGTCATTCTCAACCTTGGGGTCCTGACCCCAATTGGGGTCGCGAGATGATTTCTGGGGGTCGCCAAATCATTTAGGAAAAATATAAATGCGCAAAATTAATGTGGCGTCCCACCGGACGTTAAACAACAACGATTGGGTGTTGTTTCAGCACCGCGGACAGCCAATTTCCATTGTGTTCCGGGGGAGGGGGGGTCGCGGACAGTACTGAACGTTAAATTGGGGGTCGCGACTTTGAAAGGTTGAGAGCCACTGCATTAAAGACCACGATGTTGATCGATGTTTTGAGTTTCCATCGATGTGATTGGATCATTGCTTAACCAATCGATGTATCTATATATACATCGATGGATCCTTACACCCCTAGTTTTTAACAGACTGTATTTAGACAAAAATGATTCATGTTTACTTAAAAATGGTGGAATGGATGCAGAGATGGACACAGTAGGCTATACTACTGACATCCTTGATGTCATCTAGTAGTGCAAGGATCATGCAGCCTGGTAACCGCGATCTGTAAATGATTTTATTGTCACTGCAACCAAAAAGTGAGACTCTCCTCCGATAAATCCTTTCTTGTGCACGCCTGCCACGGTGCCTTCGCCTGGCTACAATCATTGCTGCTATTAGTCCTGGCATGACAGCCCTTGTATAGGGTCTGCTCCACAGTTACCACCAACTCAGTGCAATTTGCAATCATTTTGAGCAAGTGAGAGAGAAAGAGAAATTGCGCAGATTTAATAGACAGATCTCACTGGCGGTAAATAGCACCGCTTTGCTGCCTGTGGCAATTAGGTCTTTGTAGATTAGGTGGTATTTGCAATGAGGCTCATTTGCATATAAGGGGGCAATTTTGCGCTGAGTGTATGAATATTCCATAATTTGCATGCATGCAAATAGGACCGGCATAACAAGGTGTGGCAGTGCGGTTTGCGTGCATTTCACCCTTTGCTTATGCTTTGTGGGGGCTGCATGCAATTTTTTTCTGTCATTTGCACAGGTTTAGTGGTCGCAAAAGCAGTGCAGTCCTTTTGAGGATCTGGCCCTTACTCTGCTAACTTTTAATTCTGATAACTGTAAATGATTAATCCATTTTGTTTGCTTCCTATGTGTACAGTTTATTGATCTATATCTTTTATGTTTTATCTTATTTTATTGACCTTTAATCCATGCTACTTACCCTTGTACTTACCCCTGTAATGCTGCAACACCTGAATTCCCCCTCTGGGATCAATAAAGGTTCATCTTATCTAATTTTATCTCATCTTATCCCAAAATGTAGCACCTTCATTTTTGGACTGTGACAGGAAATTAGCAAGCTAGTAGGTGCTGTTTTTTAACAAAGGATTTCCTCCACAGTTGTCAGAAATAATCTTTTCCTCAGTGGTGAGTTTTTAAAAAACATGTTTATCCCCTTAAAAGCATTGAAACATACTGCTAAATATTGTTATTTACCTTGTAACGATGTCCATGCAGTTTTTTTTGTGATTCAAATGCAAAAGTAGTTTTATTTTTTTAAACTTATTTTTATGCAGTAGTCTGACTGGTGTTATAGTTGCACACGTGGCTGAGTTTGCAGGTGAGAGTAGCAAATATTTCTTTGTATATATTTCAATTTATGACAAATCTGATAATCATGATCAAATTATGTTATTAAAAAGTTTTGTGGGCACTTTTGTTGGTTTCAACAACTATCATAACCACAGCAATCACAGCTGGAAGCGGCGATGAACCACCAGTCAACACGGACACTTATGAAACCTTAACACCAGGTCTCGCCAAAACGCGAGCAGCGTCCGTATTGTCAGATTGTTTCAATGCAGCATCATAGAGAGGAAGCATCAAAACATTTGTATTGGCTTGTAAATAGTCCAGTTAGCTACAAAATCTGCATTATCAGTGAACCAAAAGCCAGTTTAGCTGTGGACAGAAGGAGAAAACAAGCAGGAAATGCTGGGTTTTAAAATTACGGGCATATATGTAGACAGCATAAATAGGTGGCAATATTGATGATGTGTGATTGGTCCAGTTGATAAAAATAAAACAATGTAACTTCAAGAAAAAATAAACAGGTTGTGGTGAGGAGCTTGATAAGTTGTTTAGAAGAGAGTACCAGTGGTAAAATGCAACCATGCAAATGTTCTTCGACTTGGTGCCTTTTATTTTCTGATTTTTTCCACTGCTGGGCCCCAGACTCTTCATTTTGTTCCAGCATCTCGCCACAGAACTCAATAAGATAATTCAGGCTGCATTAAAGACTAGAGTCTCCCCCCAGCAGCTACACTCAGATATGCCTCAGCTCGTCTTCAGCTTAATGCATTTCCATCACAAAAGAGGTATTTTTCTTTGGAGGTTTGCTTGTTCTGTGCACTCTCTGTTCTACTGCATGAACTGTGCCCTTCTAAAAGGACAGCAACGTGTTCTTGTCTGGATGTTGGGGCTGGAGGAATGTGCATGCAAGTTCATCTGGGCGTGCAAGTCTTCTGGCTACAAGGATAAGCTTAAGGATCATGTTTAAGCTCCAGCAAGTCTTCCATGGTCACCTCTGACTTACATTCTTGGTTTATCTGTGCGTTGTCAGTGTAGACATCAGGGCTTATTTCTTTTACTTCAGAAGATTCAGGCAGGTTCAATCATTTGCAAATGTATGGTATAAATATCCCACTGCTACAGAGCAAACAACAGCAACAATCTAAAGCAGAAGATAAAATATGTTGATGTACAAACCCACCAATGTAACAGAAAATCAATGATAAGATGGACTTTTAAATTCAGTCTGACAAAATAATGTATATTGAAATGTGCATCCTATTTAAGCAAAGGGCATTTTCTGCTTAAGGCTTCTTTAACAGCAGCTGTTGGAGATTATGGCTTGAAAATATATGATGTTTTTGAGGGAAGTTTGAATACGAATTTATATCACAAAAAAGGTGAATAGAGAATATTGTTATTATATGTTGTGGCCCAATGCTGAATTAATATGTCCTCTGTGAAGGACAAATGTGATAAAAGGTACGGTTCTCTACAGAGCAATGATGGCATGGAATTTATTACCAAGTTTTTTAATCTCTGACAGTAACAGAAGTTGCTTCAACAAGAAATTAAAGATGTATTTGTTTACATATGGCTTACCTGAAAGATAATAATGTTAATTACTTCTCCCTAATGATGTGAATTTTTCTTGTAGTCCCAAGAGGTTAGGAGAGTTTTGTGGTTTATCTCTCCTTTTTTTCCCTTTTCTTTTTATAAACTTTTTCTGGATGGGTTTGCTTTTTGCAATCAAGTGGTGAATAATAGAGCTACCATATGAGTGGATTGTATGAATGTTATGAGTGTAGTGTATACAAGTCATGCTCAGAAGGATGATTTTTTTTGTTGTTGAAGGTTTAATTTCTGGACCACAGGAAGAATAGTGACTGCATATTTGCTGTAACTAATGGTGGATACAAAATAAATCAAAAATCCAATATGTACAGTGCAATATGATGATATTTTATTATTCAATAATTTATAAATCCAGGACTTTTGTTTGGTATGTTAGTGCAGCCTCCAGCTGTAAGTAAGTGGAAAACATTCACCATGTTGACTCTACCTCTCTGTTACATTACTTGCCATTATTTCTGTCAACTGGACAAACAGTGAAGTTATAAATATAGGGATTATGCTTAAATAAATAACTGTACAGAATCTGTATATTTCTTATTTTCAATAGTGTTGACTCTTGATGCAATTTTCAGTGAAAATAAATTATTTTTTTGTTTAGTTCATAGAACTGTGATATAGAGCTGGACGATACAGCATGAAAATAAAATCCTTTTTTTCCCCCCATAACAATGAATTTACGATTTTAAGCATTTTTTTCCTTATGTTACCAAAATATAATCCAAAACCTAAATAGAATTACCCTCGTATAGTTAAAGTGCCTGTCATAAAATGCTGATCATACAGTCAGCAGGCCTGTCTAAATAAATAATAATAATAATAATAATAATGCATTTTATTTAGAAGCGCCTTTCAAGACACTCAAGGACGCTGAACAAGATTAAAAAACAACCACAGTAAAATCAACAATAAAAATAAAATCAACAATAGAAAAGCACAAACAGATAAGGACCGGTGGGGAGAGGAGGTAAGCTATTGTCCAGTGGGGTATGCAGCCCTGAACAGGTGAGTTGGTATTAAACACTGAAGGCTGAGCTGTTTTCACAGTAAATTAACATGGAACTCTCCAAACAGTATTAAATCTTATTTGAAAAACAAATACAAGCCTAAACATGTGCATGTGCAGAACCTAACAGGGCCTTTCATCATGAAACTGTAAATTTTCAGCATTTATATTTTTAAACATTGCAAAGAGTTATGATTGGAGTAAGTCAAGAAAAAAATAATTTGAATTAGCTGATTAAACAATAAATTTAGCCAGTGATGGAGACCTGCTGTACATCTGTACAGAAAAAAAGCTGCATGGAAGCTGGGGCCTCCTCCCCTCTGTCATTTAAAGAGTTTTGGATGAAAACAAGCCAACAGAAATAGCTTAGGGTGATTTTACGCCAAACTGAGCACAATCACAAAAACATACTTTTCTTTCTGCCAACCAAGCCGCTTCAATGTGGCAGTACTTCAGTATCCAGCTCTTTCTGTGCAGATACAGAGTTAATCTACGTCACTGTGGCAAGTGTTTTATCCCAATGTGATCCCATCTAAAAAAATCAAATGTTTTTAAATAAGGAAATTATCAATATTAGTGATTCAAATAACATCTTGAACATTTAATTTTGAGTTTAGTTTATTGTTTTGGTCCTAAAACACAGCAAAACCCACTTAAGTAACATGTCTTATGCTTACATGAATCTAGCCTCCTGCATGCAGCTAAATGGACAAATGATTATGCAAGACCATTTTCCAGGTTTCAAAAGAAATGTACAATTCAGATCCTGCAGGCTCGATGTTTGTATTCCCTCTTAAAAACATCAAAGAATGACTTGAACCAAAAAGACACGAGGGGGCCTTTATTTCAAAGATGTTTCAAAGAAGATATCCCTTGTGTAGCCTATGGACAATTACCTCTGTATATCTAGAGTCAACTTGGTAATACCAGGGTTCACATTAGCACCGTCTGACTGGCCTGGTTGAAAGACCAGAGCCCCTGCTGGTTGGGCACTCCTCTCTTTGCCGGCCTGGCCTTTAGCCCCACAAAGAGCCCAGGATGAAAGGAGGGAGCATCCAGTTTCCCGGGGCACCACTATCTCCTGCTCTCTGTGATAATCTCGTCTTTATGCCCGCAGGTCTCGCAGGCCACCATGATACATCTGCCGGCGCTCCTCGTCAAATTACGCTCTGGTCTTTGTGCACGCCTTTCCAAGCGTACTCTTTTTTTCTGCATGCTATTTTAAACGCCATATGTCCACTTTGGCTGGGATGCTAAATATTGCCTGGAGAGTTGGAGGCAGAAGAAAACAGAGCAGGAAAAATGGGCGTCTCTTCCAATTTCACATAGAAAAACCCAAATGAATATGAAAGCCCGAGCTGCCACAGAGAGAGAGACTCTTTGACGCACCCAAACAAATAGTCCTGTTCTTTTGCTGCATATGTTTCAGCGGACTGTGTCTTCCCTCTTATTACATAACCAAGAAATGGAACTGAGGTAATTTCTCAGCAAAAACAACCAGCAGTGCAGCGAAAAACAGCGAGGTCAGTTTGCCCCGAGGCAGAAGCGGAGCAGCAGTTATTAATAACAGGAGTACAGAGGCAAAGAGAGCGCTGCACTTGCCTGGAGTCCACAGGGAGAGGGATACAGTAAACCAGCCCGTGTACACCTGGAGAACATGCCACACCAGCACTATTTGTGTTTGTGTGAGGGAGAAAGTGAAAGCTACATGGATGTAGGTACAAGCAACCCCTTAGTGCCAATGCTTGTACTTTCTGTCAAATTCTTTACCCAAAAAAGCACTGAAATGTATTTTAGGATTAAAAATGTAGTAAGGTGTGTAAATAATTCCTTTTAATGTATACTGTTGCCTTTTGTCACAGATTTTTTACTCAGGCCTGATGCTAAGTTCTTATAGTTGTTACTGTATTTGTTAGGTAACCTTGAGTGTCCTGAAAGGTGATCATGAATGAAATGTGTTATTTTTATTACCCGGGATTCACAGCAAAAGTGACATAATCCCCTGTGGAAGCTCTGGTCGATCAACATATATATATATACATATACATATATACATATATATATATATATATATATATATATATATATATATATATATATATATATATATATATATATATATATATATATATATACATATATATATATATATATATATATATATATATATATATATATATACATATATATATACACACATATATATATATATATATACATATATATATATATATATATATATATAAAAATATATATATACACATATATATATATACATATATATATATATATATATATATACACATACATACATACATACATACATACATACATACATACATACATATACACAGGTAGGCCTGTATAGATAAATTAAGGATGCACCGAATATTTGGTGGCCGAATATATTCGGCCAAATAATGCAAAAAGAGTCATATTCAGCCTTCGGTGGAGTGAGGTAACAGCAAGGCCGTGTGACCCCCCCCAGTAAGGTACAGAGACTCTCTTATCCACCCCAACGAAAAAAACACAGTCACACGGGGTTTAACTCTTGACAAAGCGCCACAGCACTCGGCCGTATAGCTTGGATGAAAAGCCAACGGCTGAGCTTGCAAATAAGTGGAGGACGAGTGACTAAAATGTATTTCACAGAAAACACAGCCTGGTCTTCGATTTTAAGTTTGCCATCAACGGTGTAGAACCAAAACTACTTCCACACAGCTCTCCTCAGATGATTCGGAGCTGTTAATGTCCGCTCGGAGTGGAAACTCTTTGTTTACTGAGGTCAAGAGAGCAGCGGATGTGTCTGACGGTCAAGCTGCGCTCACAGCGCCCTCTGTTGGACTGACTGGTCCACTGCTCCAGACCTGATGTGTCGCCACACTCAATATTTTACATTCAAATATTTATTGACTATTCGGTTACGGATATTTATTCCCATATTCGATCGGTTATTCAAATATCAAATATAAAGTGACAGCCTTAAAGCAGACTTGTGTCAAAAGGACAATTATTTATTTGTTGGTATTATTGGTTTATTGGTTTATATCCACTTCAATGCACTTTAGTATTTTTAATGCATGCTTTGTTTTGTTTGAAGGCCTAATATGAATGAAAAACTTTGTTGGGCTTTTTTGAAAAGCAGAGGCTACTGGAATATTAAAAAATGTCATAATATTCAATAAACAATTACTTTCTTTTAAAAACATGTCTAAAAATGTGCTCTAAGCTATTAATGCACTATTAAAAAATATAGTGAACTACTTTGCCTCCGCATTGGATATTCGGTATTCGGCCAAGCATTCATATTTTATTCGACTTCGGCTTCTGCCACAAATTTTCATTTCGGAGCATCCCTATTCTGTACACATATTTATTCTATACACGTTAGCATATTCTGTGTCTATGGTCATACAAAGAAACATCTTTAATTTCCTACAGAAATATATCAAACATTGACATAACAACTGTAAATATCACTTTTATATATTTCTTCAATTTTTATTTGTAAGTTTTATTCTTTATATTTCTTTTCATATTCTATCTCAGCTGTAATTTCCGAATTTTGTTTTGTGAATTGTTTGTCTCGGTGTCCAGGCATAGTAACATCACACAAATGTTTGCTCGCAGAGTTTGTCTTCAAAAAGTTTGTCTATTATTATTTCTTCTTCATCTTTCACTAAAGCTATGTAATGGTTAGTAACAGCAAACATAAGCATTTTCTACAACTGAAATAAACAAATAAATCAGAATGAACAGCTTGTATAGGATGTAGAGGAGTTTTTATATCAGAGATTTTAGATGCAGGCTGATATAATCTGATATTTGTTTTTTTTTTAAATAAATATCGGATCGGGACACCTCTAATTGGCATCTTTTATCCAATGCTCAGGATAGCAATCTTTTATCATTATGTGCATTCCTAAATGAATAAAATCACCACACCAGATTAAGATTTAAATTTTCAAATAAACTATCGTACTGTCAATAAGCCTATTACTGAAAGTAGTTCTCTCTGTAAATCATTTTAAAGCAGAAGGCCTAAATTGGAAAAACTCATTTAGCCCACAGGACAAATGGCCTGAAGACATTAGTGTTATTAAATGCATATCAAGAAATATTGTCCATTACTCATTTGGAAATATATCATAGGAAGCTGATACATGGCCCAGCCTCTCTGTAAAAAGATAATTTCTCCTCCTAACAGCAGATACTTGAGGTGTGATAAAGGAAACAGGTGTAACACTGAAAATAGCTCCCTCATACATCATTATCATTCTTGCTCAGGGTGATGTGATTAATCTTATCAATTACACCTGCAGCATGTCAAGATGTCTGCCGTTAGAAGGGCCTAATATAGATCAGTAGTAAGCTTCAACTGTACTTTGGTTCCTGCTGCTTTTACATTTTCACAGATTGTCACCGTCGCACTTCTCTGGGCTTTATACCGTTTCTTCTTTAATCAGGGGAAACTTGAACTCCCTCATCCCTGAAGTGATAAAGCAACAGTGACAGCATCCTCCGACGCTTTCTGCCCTGTGTCTGTTGTTTCGCTAAGTCACCGCAGGATGATGCTTTCACTGAGGCGGCACTATGGATGCCACTCTCTCTCTCTCTCTCTCTCTGTGTCCTCAAAACTGAGCAGTAGACGGGACAAGATGTTTACACACCTCGCTGTCATAGCTTATATCAGCATACGTCTGCGTTTTCTCATACCTGGAATTAGAATAGTGCCATTTCATAAGTGGAATAATACTCTAGAAACCATTTAAAGATTTCTGACACTGATCTATCCTCCTGTCTGCTGGGGTTTCTTCTTGGGGAAATTAAGTGTATGTTTGGGCTGACAGATGGATGCTAGAAACCTAGTCCTCTGCCTTTCTAGCCTTGAGCAGGAATTCATTATCTTCCTACAGAAAGAGCTTCTCGCTATGATTTAACTTAATGTGTCAAAGCATAAACAATTAGATTAGATTAGACAGAACTTTATGCATCCCTTTGGGAGACTCACTCAGGGAAATTAAGGTCATGTTCACACCAAAAGGTCCATTTTCTAATCCGAACTCAAAGCGAGGATAATAGATTGTTGCAATTTCTCAATTGGTCCGGTTTGCGTTCACAAAGGTAAAACTCAAACAGTCCAAAAATTGTCACATGTGAGCAAATACTAGGGCTGGGACGATTCTCTTTATTGCGATTTTTTTAGGTGCAGATTCAATTTAAATTGCTATTCTACGATGTTAGTTAGCTTTTTTAACACCAGCGAAAAAGATGAATGAATCAATGATGATGCCTCCAGACTATGTCAGGAAAAACACACATCACATGTGAGTCAGTTTTTAGGATATATCCAGCAATATATTTTAAGCAGCTGTTTATACTCTCTCTTCAAAAGCCTGGATTGCATATAAAAGTTGCCTATTAACCCTTTAGGCACCAGAGTTTTTTCAAGAAAATATTCAATTTTGCTATCAAGATTTAAAAAGGCGAGAGTTTCAAAGTGGTTAGTTTTCCCACCCATCATCATCACTGTAATTTACGGACCGAGCATGAACGCCTCTGCTGCCTTCACTGTGCTTTTTACCCCCGGTTTCTCCCTCGTTTGCCCAGAGCTCCGCGGTCTTTCTCGTTCCCGCTAACACCGTTACTTTTTGCGGTGTTTTGAGCTTCTCTGCATATATATATATATATATATATATGTGTGTGTGTGTTATTGATGAATGTTCTCCCTGCACCTGAGTGGGTTTTCTTCAGGAACTTCAATTTCCTGCTACAGACCACGAACATGTTTGTTTAATTGGTGACAGTTAAATATGAATGCGAGCATGAATGGCTGTCCATCTCTATATGTGGCCATTGCCCAATGTCAACTGAAGTAGGCTCCAGTCCCCCATGACTTCAAAATAATATTATCTAGATGTCCTCTCTGACATAACCAGGCCACTGATAAGTGCAATGTTGACTAAATTTAAGAAAAGATAGATGGTTCTTGGTCAAAAGATCTTTTATTGCAAGAACCACTAACTATGGAACTATAGTACTTCATTATTACTGTTGGTAAAAATTAAAACCTGTTTGATTTCAAGACAATACAAATTGAACTTCTAAACACCCTATATATGGGGTTATTTAACATTTTTTTTTATTAAAAAAAAAAAAGAAAAAGTCTTACAAACTATTTGAGTTGGGTAAATTGGCAGCAACTGGGAAGTGGATAAGGGGTAGGCCTGTGCAAAAGGCAATACAGCACTTGACATCACAATCCCCTTGAAGATATGTGCATTGATACAGATTTTACAGAACTAATACAGCCCCAGATGCTGTGACAGCAGTTGGAAAAAAAAACACTTTTGGCAATATTACCCATGGTGCACCTCAAAAGGTGGCAGAAGATGTCAAACTATTTGATGTAATAAAAGAGAAGTCTACAAAATCTTAGGATCCTTTAAACGTAATCATTGCATCTTTTGCTCTTGCAAAAAATGATGAATTTGACAGGAAGTCTGTAAACGTATCGTCAATGTCCACAATCTCTGCATATCCTGATACATGTTGTGGAGTTGCTGGAAATATCCAGCTCCAGTGTGGTAGCAGGGTGTAAAAGGATTCTGTTAAAATATAGCTACATATAATGCTGTTCTTGTACTTTTTAATATAACTGATCGAACTTAATGATACTATTTAACAAGCTAAATCAATGCCAGCAATTGCCAGTGAGACCATTTCTACCAAACAGAACTTGTGTTTGCCTCTCTGTGTAGTCTTTCATTAAAAATGTCCAAAAAGAACAAGTTATTTTTCAAAGAAGTGTTAGTGAGGAAAGCAAAAGAGTTTCATATGCTGTATTACTCCTGCCTTTGTACCCAAATAAGTCTATTTAGGTCTGGTCTCTATCTTTGATCCTATTTTGTTTGTGACCATGCTTGAGGTGACCAAACCCATTTCTACAAAGCCACAGACAATTTTGAGCCACTCACTGATTAATCGTCCTTGCTATTATGTCTCCAAAATACACCTCAAACATAATAATCAGCCTAAATGCATTAAAGCCTTTTAACAACAGGGACTTCACCATCCACTATCGAGTAATTCATTAATTGATAGTTGATCTTATTGATCGATGATCGATTAATTGATAAGCGGCAATTTTCCTGCAAAGCTGAATTTCCCTCTGAATCAATAGGTTCCTTTCTATGAAAATACTATCTTTCTTATGAAAGAGAAAATGCAAATCATATTCCTTAATTAAAGATTTATTCTTCATGGCAGGGAACAACACATTCACAAATGGGACAATGCAATAACAAGGCTACTTTGAGGCTACTTGAAACATGAAAATAAATAAGTGTAGATAGAATATGGAGTCACACTTAAATGCAAAAAAAATTTGCTTTGGAAGGATTTTGTTCATGATACATTGTAGTAAAGTGTAGTGTTTGGCTGTGGGGACAGGCAAGAAATGCTCTGTATTAGTGTTTTGGATGCCATTTTAAAATATTAAAAAATTATATATCTCTAATTTCTACGAATATTAATGTGTATGGTGTTTAGTAAAATAGTAAAATACAATTTGTAATATATTACTACTTGTGTTTATACATTTAATATACAACAATATGCTGGGGACAGAAATGTCACTCTCTTGGTGGAATTGCCCATTTATTGGCAGCATGTCTGTAGTAACCATGTCACATATCTGCTGGGTAATGCCCTCTGCCTTCGTGGGGTCACATACTCGTCCCAACGCTGCGGTGATTGTAGGCTGAGAGCTACTCGCTCCTTGCAGCACGGCTGAATGTGACGTATTGAGGTGATAATTTAGCAAAGTTGTGGAGGAGTTGTACTTTAAAATACTTCCACAGATTGTGCATTTGGCGTCTTTGTCGTCATTAACCAACTTAAAGTGGTTCCATACCGAACTCCGTCTTGTCCTCTTCATCCTGCCAGCTTACCGCCTCTCGTTTGTCTTGTTGTTGTTGTCGTCCTCTTCTTCTTCTAATAAAGTTCCGGCAGGCTGAACGCAATGAAGCGTGATGCTGCCCCCCTCAGGTTGGGTTATATTGGCTCTATGTTGTCAGAGGCCAGCTTCTCTTGTGTTCCCGCGAGTGTGTCAAGGACGTCTGGCGTCAAGCGCGCCCCCATGCGGGCTTGAGGGGAATTACGGGTTCAAAACGCAATTAATTGCAATTAATACACTTTAATCGAGTAATTTCTTATCGACAATTAATCGATAATCGATTAATTGTTTGCATCCCTACTACTAGTACTGCATCAAAGTCTACAGTTCTGGTACTGTGGTGATATTTGTTTTTTTTCTTTACACAAATAAAACACAGAGGTATGTATTGGGTATCTCAATTCAGATGTAAAATATGGAGGAATGTTGTTTGACCTATGTTGTCCAGCTACAGTATGCATGAAGAATCACTTATGGCCCTTTTCCATTAGCCCTACTCTACTCTACTTGACTCTCTACTCGCCTTGTGCTGCTTTTCCATTAGCCCCAGTCGCCTGGCCAACGGGGTGCAGTGCCGCTGAGCGGCTCTGCGGGGACGTCATTTTGAGCGTGACACAACAATCTGTGGCTTTTTGTCACAAACTGAGTAAAAAAGGAAAGCAGGAGACGGTTGCAGGTGGCAAGAAGAAATACCCCTTGAGAAGCACAGGAGAGTTTTGGAAGCTATACATAAAGTCGAGGACGAGAGCTATCGAGCTGCAAAGAAAAGACATATGAGGGTAAGCTACGGTAGCTACCGCTAGCATGCTAAGTCGTCGCGCTCATGACTCATCGATGATGACATTGTCTGACCAATCAATAGCCGGCAGTCGGCGACGTCATCTTTTAGTATCGACTCAGCTCGCTTGGAACCAGAGCGGAGTAGAACTAAAACTAGCTTTTTTTAGGTGGTACCAAGCTAGCGGAAACACGCTGCAAATCAAGTAGACCCGAGCACAGTAGGGCCAAGGTGTGCTAGTGGAAAAGGACCATGCGGCTTGTTTGTATTGCAGAAATTGAGTGTTTGAAAATTGCTCCCTGTTACACATGACCCCAGTCTCCCCTACTTCAACAAACATACTAACTGTATTACTTTGCTGACGCTGTCATGTCAGACGCTTGATAAAATAAAATAAAATAAAAGAGACTGACCAAACATATCCAAGTTGGTGGCCCTCTCCTCTTGGTGGCTTGGACAGTTAAGTAAGTAAATCCTCCAGGCTCCTATTTTGGAAGTTTTTCCCCTTGATTCGGCATTTCAAGTGACTTCTGGTGAGATGTTTCTTGAGAAGAATATCTTCTATCGACGTTTCACCTGAGAAAGACGCAGGGAAATGAAAACTTTAAAAACAAAACGCACTTTCGTTTAACACTCAGGACAGAAAAAAATTCCAACATAATACTGGAACACACCGTCATATGTGCAGCTTACAACATACTCTTTTAATTAGGCTCACAGAAAAAAAATAAATGGATGCCGTCCACAAATTTTACGTTGTTTGTCTAAAAACTGGCGGTTATTAACAGGAAGTCGACCGTTGCCCAATGGAGACCCATAGAAAGACCGTCAGTTAGCTGTAGGCCAAACACTGCTGCCTGCGTGTTTTATATCTTGTATTTGTCATTATTTTAAGATTTTTTTTGGCATTTTGACTAAGCCGAATTAGCAAATAAACGCCTATGTTTGTACAAAATGCATTATTTTACATGAACATGACGTTAGACTACATTTTCATCGAAGACAACATAAAATGCAACCTTTTTCAGGCGAGTTCTGCAGTGGTAAGGAGGACATCTTGCTATTTTCTTAAACGTCATCATCGATGCATATGCAATAGTATGGTATCCAAGGAAACTGTAAGGAACACTGAGTTTATACGTTTAATATATCGGTTAATTAAGATTTAAACCAAGTAATTACTCCAAAAATTAGGAGCTAAAGATGCCTTAATTGGCTATTAGGCTAGCTATGTGAAATAGCTATATTCCCTTTCGCCACTATTTCCTTATGTTATGGCACAAAATGGCTGACAAAATTATACCTGCATTATGTTACAGTTAAAAAAGGTGTTTCTGTGTTTATTAGATGTGCTCATTGACGAATTTTACATTTATTGTATGGGCTAATTTCCATGCAGGCCTTATGACTTATTGTCAACAGTTTAAGAAAAAATGTATGGAATCAGGAATGATGATAAATCTGCCCTTTTTGCGATTTTAATAATAATTATTTAAATGTAGATTTCATGACTGGTTTTTACATTTCAGTAGATAGACAGATGTACTTTGATTAATGTTTTTTTTATTCATAGTCAAAGCCAGTAATTAGATACAAAAATAAAGGTCAAATCTGAATGAAATTGAGCGTAAAAAAAGATATTTTTAATATTACCTGCCCCTCTTTTACACAACACTTGTTAGAAAACTTTAAGTAATTGTCTTCAGGCCAAAGAAGTTCTCACAACCCACTATAAGGAGGGATTACACTTACCTTATAAAGAAGGTCACAAAATAATGAACTGTTTCCCCATAAGACAAACAGAACTAAAATTTGTTGTCATACTTTCATCAGATTTTGCTCAACATTATGTTTTTTGTACTTTTACATTAAATTAACATTTAGATTCTTTGATTTCTTGTCAGTTGTGCATGATATTAGCAGCAACGGCCATGTAAGAAAATTCACTGATGGCTGTGCTTTAAGGTCCGGCTTCCCCTTAAAGGGGTTTCCGTGTTATTGAATATATAGGAAAAAGTGCTTTCTTATAGGGTAGCATTTGGTTAGGACAGTCTGGGAATGAGCAATCCCTTATACCTACCATTGCTACCTCCACCTTTACTGGCAGTTGTCCTTTGGTAAACAATGCTGATATAATAGCAACTGCAGTGGTTATGTAAAGGAAAGGACAAGCATCATTGCTACACACACACACAAAAATAGCAACAGAGACACTTCAAATAGTGGAAATCACTCCAGGGTGTGATGACATGTTTTGTTTATAAGGGCTTCTGCACTAAACTCTGAAAAAATATCCGAGTGTAACAGAGGGAATTGAATTTAGAGCCAGGACACAAAGCAACTAAAGCAAAAGGTCTATTGGAACCGAGGCAATTGATATTCAAATCTGCTCATATAAACTTGCTCAAGACTCAATAAAATGCTCCAATCATGAGGTAAGAAAATTTATGTTTTAAGATTGTTACATACTGTGGGAGAAATGCAGAATGGCTCTATTGTTGGCATAGTGCTAAATGACCTCTCCAAGAAAGAGCTTTCTACCAATACCCTGACTCCGAGAGTAGGGATGGGAATCGTAAACCAATTCCAGTTGAGAATCATAAACAGAGAATCAAAGTATCGATATCATGAGCCTTTTGGCTAATCAATTTCCATATCAATTCCTTCCACTGTCGGGGTTCAGAAGTGGTCAGAATTGGGACTTTTTTTTTTTTACAAAAGGCACCTACTGGGGTGCTGGTTTGGCGGAGTGGTTAGCAACCAGGCACGTCCCATATACATACTTCAGCCTGCCCAGGTTCGAGTCCAACCTGTGGCCCGTTTGCAGGGTGTCTTCCCCTTCTCTGTCTCTCACCCCCTTTCACAAGCCTATCCACTGTCTCTCTCCTATCAATAAAGTTACAAAATGCCCAAAAATATATTAAAAAAAGGCACCTACTGCACAACTTGTACTGAGTGGAAACACTAGCAACTTGCAGAAGCAGTTATCTATGCTTTGATGTGTGTTTGACATTGTTGCCACTGAAAATCTACAGGCCAAATATTTGCCCACATGGGAAATCTGCAGGGATCAATAAGGGAATCGTTAAAGAATTTGATCCATTAGCAGGATTGTTATAATATTGGTATTGATAAAATCTTCAATTCTCTTTCCTATTCAAGAGTGTATCTGCTATTTTGAATTAACAAAACAATGCCTTTTGGACCATTCCTTATTAAGTCTTTGTTTCACATGCATGTTGAAATACATCATACACAATTTAGAGATCCAACCAACTCATTATTTCTCCAGTTAAAAGTGTTGAAATGTTATGATTTAGTAGATTATTGTATCTTGCAATTTATGTTTAAAGTGCATGAAAGATTGTTACCCATTATTCTTCAGAAAAGATTTGAAAAAAGAGAGAGTAATTATAATTTAAGAGGAATAGAGATTTTTAAAAACACAAAATTTAGGACAAAAATGATGGGTTTCTGTTAAAGGGACTAATTTAAGGAATAATCTAACCAAAGACATTAAACAATCCATATCAAACATTATAATTATTAGTATTATTTTGGTGGTTGTTGCTTGTTGTTGTTGTCATTGAGAATCAAAAAGATTTTGAAACCAGCAGTGTTGATGACGGCTGTTTTATTTTATTATTATTGTTGTTGCAAATCATGTTGATCATTGTGTTGTAGTTTTGTTGTTTTTGAAATATTTTTTTAAGTGCCTAAAAGGGGCAGATAATATAAGATTGTTCTTCTGTTCCTTTTCATTCAAATATATGCTTATATGCTCGTATGAAAATGTTTTATTTCAGACGTATGAATGAAATAATTCATTAACTAAATCATCTGTGTATGTGTGTATTACCTTATCAGACTTTATAGCTACACATGTGCACTCTAACAAACAGCATGTGTTACTTGTTTTTGTCTTCATAATGTTTGTAAGCAAGACTCCAAGGATCAATCAGTACAGCTATTTTTTAGCACCGTATTAACAATCCTTAATTGTTGTCAGTTCTATTAAATCAGTCAATACGTAAAACTGCCTTTGTCATTTAAAAAGTGGCTAATCATTTCCAAAAACTTGAACTGATACAACTTGTAAAAGTGCAGCTTCCCTCCAAGTGTCCTGGCATTCTTCATTCTCCAGCAGCCAGGTTAATGGTGTCCTTCTGTCTTGCAGGGGCGTGGTGCGCGTTGACATTAATCTACAGGATGTTGATATCGACCAGTGCTCTGCTGACGGCTGGTTTGCTGGAACCCATCGATGCAACCTGACCACTATGGAGGTGAGTGTGCAGAACATGCGGATTAGACAGGAGATTGATTTGCTCCGGAAAACTGATCTGTAACGTACACGCTCTTAGTCACATCTTCACCAGGCACTAAACGGAAAAGCAGTAAATCACAGCATCTCCTGGTGAGGGGAGCAGATTCTTCTGTAATGGTTCTTTTGCAGCCTTTTGCTACTTAAAGCAAACACTGTGGGCTGTTTTTTTAAAATACTGTGCATAAAAATCTTCTTTGCACATTTGAATGAAACTTTCAGTTGATCAATACTTTGCAAGTAGTGGCAGCCAGATGATCTATTAGTTTGTTTTTCTTTTATTAATCAGTCATCATGGAGTGCGGATATATGTCCTTACAAACGTGATCTCTAGGACATCAGGAGATCAAAAATGTGAAAAATATTTTGGTCACACTCTAAGCCAAATATACCAGCACTTTCTTAGGCCATGTTTATATCTGGAACATGTTGTGTTGCAGGTAGGCCTGTCAGTGTCACGATAATCAAAAAAATCAATAAACCGCACGATAAATAAAAACGTCCTCTGTAAGTTTGCTGGCCTTGTTTGTTTTCTTCCCCTCTCTCTACTGAACAGGCTGGATGAGAAGATGGTTCACTCCGTCCATCTTTCTCAACGCCTGGGCACATTGGTTATATAGTGGATTTTGCGGGGTGAGCATCTGTCACTCATTCAATCTCTGTGGGGAAGGCGGGGCCGCTCACGCTGAACTGAGCTGAACTGAGTGTCCTGAGGAGTAACAAGGAAACAAACACTAATATGAATGATGGCACAAAACCGATGGTTCCTAAGCCGGCTGCCACAGTCCCAGTGTGGGAATATTTTGGTTTTAAACAAAATGAACAAAGTGTGAGCCCATGAACACTGAAGAGCGGATATGTTTCATTTGTTTGAAAGTAGCGGCCTCAAATAAGGGGAGGTGCAGTGGAGTCTTCATCCTGGCAGTCAGCGCTTACTGAGTCGATTGGTTTTGCAAAGTTAATATTAATAAAAGTGCAAAATGGTGCACGCTCACAGACAGTGTCGCTCGCTACATAGCAAAAGAAATGCAGCCCTTCAGTACGGTTGAAAAGCCAACAATGTTACAAACATTTGACAGAGAGAAAGCACATGTTACAAAAAATTTCAGACGCTGTATAAACTCCATTTTATTTATTGTTTTTATTGTGTGTGATTTTATTGGAGTTTTGTTTTTTTCTTTACAGAGAAAGGGTCTTTTTAAAAAAAAAATGATTAGTATAATGATTTTTATTTACATGCAATGTTTCCCAAAAGAGAGTCCATTTCATTTTCATTGTTTTTTTTTTTGTTTGAAATTTATTCTATAGTTTGTTTCATTTATTTTATTTCAAAGCTCTTGACCTTCCAATTACAGTTAAATACTCTTAAGAAATTAAAGTTCATTGCTTTTTTGCACAATTATCGTCCAGCAAAATTTGTTATCATGATAGACCTAGTTGCAGGGTTACAAATTAGCACCCAGACAAATTTGGGTGCTTTTGTTCAGTGTCTGGTAAATTTGCTCGGTCAGACTGACAGGAAAATAGAAGTTACACAACAGAGAGATTTGTGACAGAAACATCAGAGATAAAACCAGGTCTTCAGCTTGTTCCGCTATGACTTATTAAGCAAAGCCACACGTTCACTGGCTGCAGCCATTCACCTCGTTTTCCATTATATTATAGGTTTTGTAAGGACAACCTTAGGTAGGTGGGGTTGTCATAGCATTTAATGCCCAAAACAACCTTGTCAAGGGAAGTCAGTCAAGCACAACACAGCAGAGATTTCCATTTCCAGCAGAGGGTTTACCTGCTGAAGGAGGGTTCAAACTGAGGTCAAACTTGTCCTAAGATAAAGACGATCTAAGGACGTGGGTTGAGACTCTCAGTTGTGGTAAAAAAAAGAGAGCCATTGGTGCTGTTCCTTATTGAGAATCTCAGTTAGCTGAAGGCATGCCGATCCGATATTGATATCGGATATCGGTCCGATATCAACAAAAAACAAATACAGGATTATATCGGCCTACATCTAAAATATCCGATAGAAGCACCCCGATACAAGCAGTCCATTCTAATTTATTTTTATTTATTAATTTAATTTAGTAGTAGAATATGCTTCTGTTCAAGTTAAACACAGTGGTTATTTTACAATTAAAAATATATATCTTTTTGTTTTTATTGGACTTCTCGAGGTTACTTTTAGGGGTCTTCTAATTTATTTTTTATTATATTATTAAATTGTACTATATTCTTTTTCTCATACCTATCTTGCTGACTTGATCAAGCCTCTTCTTATAGTCCATGCCACAAAATAAGTAATAAAAGTGTGCATGATTCCTGCTCGTATTGTATTGGATCGATATCAAATTGGCCAATACTCAAGGCTGCGGTATCTTGTGGAGGTGAAAAAGTTGTATCGCGACACCCTTAATTATTATCTAACCAAATTTCATTACATCAGCTGTTGGTTAAAAGTGGCTATTATATTTTTTATTCATCTGATAACAGTTGTAGGTAGACCAAAATAAATGATGTGTTATGTTACTATGAAATATTAATTGCATTGAGTAACAAAGAAAACACTGATCCGAGACAAAGTTCACTTAATTTGTAGAATATCCTTTAGCATATTTAAAGTTTAAAGTTCCTTTAGAGATTTAAAGTTGTTCCAGTAGAATTTCTTTTTTGAAATACTCGGAATCTAAAAAAGATGCACCAAAAAAGATTTGGTTAAAAAAATATGCCACCTTCATAAAAAGTACAGCTCATATTTTTTTCATATAAATCTGAACTAAAGTGAACATGGAGAGTTGGAGGAGTGTTCAGCATTGGCAGTGGAGAAAATAGCCCAGTTATATTCATCCTGATAAAATATAGCCTGTCTGAAGGCCTTGGAACATGTGGGCAGAGCTCTTGGACAAGATGGCGAAACTCTCAGTCCTCTTCTTTTTCTATCAGGGACGCAAATATTAACAACCTTGATTTTTAGATAGAGATTTTAGCCACTTGTTTCTATATTCAACACTAATCTAGAGGAAAGAGAGCAACTTTAAATGGAAAGCTGAGTCAAGCCAAATCACATCACATTTTAGATTAATGTTTCAAAATTGCTGCTGATTTATAAATCTGGCAGTGAGAGTGAAACACCATCGTTCATTTTGAGTTGTTTATGAGGTCTCCTGGCTTGTTGAAGTCCAACATTTACTCCCTTTAAGCTCGGCTTTTGTTTATACCAACTTCTAAGGGAAAATTCTGGCTGAAAATGACAGATTTTTCATTTGGTGGTTTGCTGCCTACTGTCTGTTTGCTTTTTGTTGCCGGGCAGAACTGGTCTGAGGGATTTATCAGTGTTTTTTTGTTGATAAAAACTGTTTTCTGCTGCAGGTAATCATGTTATGTGTAGTTTGGTTGCTTTGGTATACTGTCACATGTTTAATTTTTCCAACAATACCCTTAAAGATGCAATGAGGAGTTTCTAAGTAATTACAAAAAAGTCTCACTTTTAGATATATGCCTGATCGAAATACACACTTTAAGATGAGTTTTATAGCATCAAAATAGGTTATCTATAAATGCTATTCCTTAGCTTCGTGGTCGGGTCAGACAGGGCTGGACTGGCCTGGATACTCAACTTCGGGAACAAGACAATTAAAACTAGAGCAAATTTATATTATTCGGACACATCTTAGAGCACCGAGCTGTAAGTAGCGATATATAGCCAGCTACAAAACTACGATAATAAGTTTTCCAAAAATTGCTTGTTGTCACACATCAAAAACTACCGCTACATAACTAGAAAGAGATACATTACCTCGTCTCTTTGCATCCTGTAAAAGAAGTTGTAAAGCAATGCAGAGTTCTGAGGAAGGTCCGAGCTGCATTCATTAGCATCACAGCAAACGCACGCTTTGGCTTGGGTCACGTCTTTATGACAGTCGCCGCGCATGCTCGTGTGTAGCAGAGTCTTTATGTCGCCGGAAATAGATTCTCCTCATAGCACCTTTAAGTCATGAAAACAGAAGAAGAGCTCATGTAAAGATCACCATCAACTCTCATTAACTTGTTTTCCATTAAGATTAATTGTAGATCATCATATTAACATCATTGCATGTTTTCAATTACTTGTGGTTGATACACTGGTGTCAAGGGAAGAACTACTGCTTACATCAACTACATTAATGCTAGCCAACAAATCGCCAATAGATTAGCACTGTGAACCTCCTTGGTGAAAGCAACAAATCCTTTAGCAATTCATGGATCTGGATTAGGTTCAACACAACAATGTGATACTTCTTCCCTGCGCCAAGAACAACATTCGCTGGAAGTTTCACCAAAATCTGTGAAAAACTTTTTGAGTTATTAGCAAAAATGTGAAAAAACTCCTTGTTTCTCACTTATCATGTTTACATGAGAATGTTATTTCAACTTTGAATCTGAATAAAACTTAGATCCTCTTTAAAAAGATTCAAAATAGCCATGTAAACACCTAATTCTGAATGAAAATTATAAATCTGATTAAAACTTAATTCCAAAGTAAGTGGCTGGTTTATTCTGATTTTAAATCTGAATTGATAATTGCTCCGTCATGTACACGCTCATTCTGCTTTAAATTAATTCTGGTGGTTCTGCACATGCTCTTTCCCGTGTCCTGTTGCTATGATGCAGGAGATGCTGTGGGGAAGAAGATGGCAGCCTGATGCAAGCGTTGGACTCGAGCTGAGACAGTTTATTTAACCAGAGCCTTAGAAGTTTTGGAAATAATTAAAGAGTGGATGGACGTAAGCATAAAAATGTGGACCTTTTTAAAGTTGTAGCTCCAAAGTCGGATGAAGTTTCCCTGACAGAGACGCTTGAGATGCTAAACTGGAATTTTTCTTCCATTAAGACGTAAATACGTCACTATGTCACGTTCACCCCTGTCCAATCAGAACCATGAACAACCCTCAGGCCTTGAATAAAGGCCAATAAACATGTTTCCATGTAAACCTTTATTCGAAACTATTATTTCCATGTATTATTTCCACAAAATAGAAAACATTAATTCCGAATAATTTAACTCTGAACTAGAAAAGCACTTGTGATTTTCACTTATTGTGATTTTCACCATAAATATCAGTCTTCTTTTATTTCATCTAAATATTTAGATTCCTTGACCATAAAAACATACAAATTTGCGCTAATGCTGAGAATGGTCCTATCTCGCAGTGTCAAAGAATCCTTTAAAGGTGCAGTGTGTAGAATTTGGCATTTTAGCGACATCTAGCTCGCTGAGCAACGGAACACTGTGAAGACCAAAAGAGATCGTGAACACGGCATCATTTATGAAAGTGACAAGATTTGTAACCATTATTTTTATAGATTTTAGGTCAGTTGTTAGCTGCCGATTGTAGGTTTTGTAAACATGTAGTAACACAAAATTAAACATAATAAACACTGTTACAAAATGCTATAAAACTGCATATTGCACCCTTACCTGTCCAGCAGAAAACAAGCAACTTCAGCGTCAGCCTTCAAACATAATTTTGTAAACAAGGCTCTCCACCTTGTAAAAGCACCACCAATGTTTACCCTTGTTTTTGGTGTTTTCTATCACGATTCCGTTTCATTTCATCATGCTTTATTTATTAACTGTAAAATACACACAATTTAAATCCCTAGTGCAAAATAACAACTGTCTATACATCCACCGCCGTCCTCTCTCCTCTTCTTCGCCTGCATTCCAGGTAGATTTCAGAACGGCAGACAGATTCGCGTTTTGTTCTTTTTGTCCCTAAAATTCACCCGTAGACAACATGGCGGATCATTATGTCGGCCTACATGAACGCAGCCCGGGGTAATGTAAATTTTTTAAAGCTTTTTCTATCTAAATAAAAATAAAACAAACGTTCTGTAGGGATGATTGTACTCCTATTTTGATTGACTTTACATACAAATAGAAACATTATATCCTATATTCACCGTTTCTGTTTGGCGAAATCCTGCCAAATTCTACCCACTGCACCTTTAAAAAAATCCTGGATCCAGACGATGATCCGGATCACTTCCAAGATCTAATCATTTGTTTCTTGTCCCAATCCTTACATTTCCGGCAAATTTCATCGAAATCTGTTCATAACTTTTTGAGTTATGTTGCTAACAGAGAAGCAAACAAACAAACATAAACAGACGCCAGCAATAACAACAGAAGTCTATCTTAACCTGAGAGAAACAACTTTCAAAAGATAATAGTTCTGAGTGTCAACTTTACAGCATTCTTGTTTAAAAGTTTGACTCCTAACCCTGATAGTTTTGAACCCTTTCTGCCTTTTCTCACAGTAACCTTTCACTTTATTAGTGCGCCCTGCTCTCCAGCCCGCACTCGGCCCCCTGGTCGATCCTCCTTCCCCTGCCTGTTCAGTCTCGTTGTTAAGAGCGATAGATTTTGAAGAGGTGCTGTAGATCAGACTGCTTCATAATGCATGTGATGTAATGGATTGCAGTGAGCCTCTTTGAATAATTAATCACTCTCTTTGTCTGAGTACTTCCACCTCTGCGTGGACAGTCAATGCCAGAGACATTTGGCATGGTGTGTAAGTGCAGAGTTGTCTATGTGCGTTGTCCACGAGGGGAGAAATACATTGTTAGTGCTATAGATTTTAGCTGCTTGCAGAATAATGATCTCTGCGTGCCCACAGTGCAGGGTGTGTGTTCGCAGAATGCTTGTTTACAGCTGTATGATGAAAACTGGTGTGATCTTGATATGTTGCAGGGTGCGTCCTGTCTCGCATGGCAGCTTTATCATACAGCAATGTCTCATTACTGTCACATCTGCTGGATAAACAACATGGATAGGAAGAAGAATCGAGGTTGACACATAAATACGAGGAGCAGCAATGATTTGAACCACCCTGTTATCTCCAGGGAATGTGTGTCCCAGAGTTTGCCTCATAACTCATACGCATATAATAGCAGCCTTGTGCAGCGAGGAATTACAGCGAGCAGTCTCAGTATCTGTTACAGTTAACAACCCACCATCCTGGGTTTAAAGTGCACCGCCAGGTAAATCAGAGGTGACGTGGGAGGTGGATGTCTCTCCAGCTATGAATAGAAATCTCAGCTGCAGTGCAATAACGTCTTGTCGAGCTGTGTGTGGTGTAATGTGATTAAAACAGCATTTGGAGGGATGCCCCATTTGTGCAGACAGGGATTCATTTTGTGTTATTGCTGTGCTTTCCTACTTCATGCAGGTATTTCCTCTGCATGTGCTGCAAATTGTCATTTAATGGGTTTTCTTTTGGGTGGTTTAAATAAGAAAGGCACCATTTCAGGGCACTATAGATCCACATCAGCAGTTTTGCTGTTATTGGTACATAGCAGTTTGTTTAGATGGTGTTAAAGTGGGATTATTTGTTTAAGCGATTCATTATCATGGCAACATGTTTAACCCTGAGTTTAACCTGTTCAGCCCCAAAGTACTCGATTTCAAGAATGCTTGCATGCTCTCCAACGAAAACGTAAGAAAAAGTGAACTATACATTTAGAAACTTAGTCGTGCTGCACATCAAATTAAACAGGAAATTTTCAGCTACACAACCATATGAGCCATTTTTACACACAAACACAATGTCAGCACAAAGCAAATAAGTTAACAAATAACGAAAGCTGTTTCACTTTGATTTCTTTTTTTTTTTTTTTTTTAATTTCGGTCATGTCAGCACACTTATACAACATCACACATTGTCAATAGATGATCACATTGTACATGTCCGAAAGGGAAGACGGAAGAAGCAGAGCTTATCTAGTCCCGTCCCCATTTCCTCAATATTAGGTCTCCTCTTTTTCACTTATCATCAGATTATTATAAATTTTTATTCCATTTACAGAAGTATGACATAATTCTTGATTGTCTTTTAGTGTCCATATTTGATCTTCAACGTCCAATCCTTTGTTCCACGTAAGGCATAATCCATCAGTGTCTTTTAAGGTTCCTTGATTTCCATCTGGGCATTTTGGTTCTCCCGGGCCAGCTTGACCGGTTGAGAAAACCTTCTCGATTGCGTTGAGAGCCCAACTTAGTGGATCCATTTTGAGACTGTCCGTCCCTCTGCAGTTAGTGGGATATATTCTGCTACCTCACTTGTCTTACACCATCACTTCATTCACTATCATTGTTTTGGTACATTTGGTCTTTCCTGCTGTCTTACAGACCAAACAAACCCACATGTTTACGTTTCAGCATCCTTCAGGTCTTGACAATTTTTAAATGATACACACTTAGATATTATCATCTTCGTATCCGTTAAAGGTCATTTTGACAATTTTTTTCTTAAATATGTTCAGGGAACCGCTGCACCTGGATTCAGACTTGAGTTGCTGTGTATGGATTTCTTTGAATTGGAAAATGTATAGAGTTCTGGTTGATTTTTCCCCAAAAAGAAACCAAAAAAGATATATATTATTTCATTTTTTATTTAATTATTTTTCAAAAACAGTCAAAAACTGCCACAGATAAGCAGAAGAATACAAAAACTGTTGTAATTGGGTGTAATGAACAACAAAGTGACATAAAAGTGAAATGTAAAGAACTTTCAAATGGAACTAATGGTGCCAAGCTATGCTAAAATTTCACCTGACCACTCTGTGGTAAAGCATCTCTAACTTTGCTCTGCTTGCTCTTGTTAGCCGTTAGCTTGACTACCTTAAAGGAATATTTCACCCAAAGAATGATATGCCTTCATTTTCTACTCACCCTCATGCTGAGCAACACTCTGGAGCACTTTTTTGATGTCTCAAATGCAGCCGGAGGTCTGGGGGGATTTTCGCTGTCAACAAACTTCCATCTAACAGGGGACAATGGCATCCGAAAGAAAAAGGTCCATAAAAGTCCACAAAAACGTGCCTATTTTCCTTCATACTGCTCGTCCGCTGTAATCCAAGTGTCCTGAGCGAGTAACGTCCATAATTAATTCGAAACAAGGTCATTTAGTACATTTTTCGAGCCTAAACAGTGCTATATCGTACCTGCAGTGCACGTCTACGCGCGCTCCCTGCACTACGTAAGCCGTCTGGATTGGTCTGCTGCGGCTTACGTAGTGACATCAAAAAAGTGCTCAAGAGTGTTGCTCAGCATGAGGGTGAGTAGAAAATGAAGGCATATCATTCTTTGGGTGAAATATTCCTTTAAGACTGTCGTTTCGCATTTAATTATACCACCCAGATGTATCATTTAACACTTTTATGTGACATGAACCTCGTCAAAGAAAATCCATATGAAGAAAACTTATGAGGAGAGCATATTTCGCGTATCACTGAGTAACCATGATGACCACAGGCTAACTGACATTAGCTGCCATTATTTGTACAACAGGAAGTGTCTTGACTTCCTGTCAAGTCACTTCCCTCTGTTGTCATGTCCGCTGCTCCCACTGCTCCTGCCTCTCTTCCCTGATTTGGCCGCTAAGCGTTTAGCCGAGTGAAACTGTTGGACAAAGAAGGCTGGCAGGATGGATATGCATGATTTTAGAATAAGGCAGGTCCGTCTGCTCTGCAAGGCTACAGGCTTCCTCCCACAGACCAAGAACATGCTTAGTAGGTTGGTGGCTCCAAATGACCCTAATGCCCCAGTCACACATTCCCGTTTTTCATGGCGATTGTGCACGATTGTTATAATCCTGATAAAACGTGTTTTCGTCGTGGTGCATGCGCTACTTGGTCTGGATCAGCGTTGTATAGTCGTGGATTAACGGCGGGGAAGGTGGAAGGGTCCCGACAGTTTTGAACTGTTCAAAACTGTTGTGGAAAATCGCCGTTCTCAGTATAGCGGGGTGCAAGCCTATTGCAGTCCTAATGCAAATGGTATTAGCTTGGTATGTACGGAGCTCAGTCGGGCTGATCGTGGCTCAATCCTGAAAGCTTTATGAGGATGATCTACAAGGATGTATCCGTTCTTGCCCGTTCTAGAAGTGCTACTGACGGTTATTTACGGGGTGTATCGGGGTGAGACAGTCATTTCATCCTGTATCATAGCGATCACACCAGCCTCCTCAATCGTGTACAGTCGTGCACAGTCACTATGAGAAATGGGAATGTGTGACTGAGGCATTTGGTATGAGTGAATGGTTGTCAGTTTCTCTATACTGCCCTATGATTGGCTGGTACCCCACCTCTCGCCCAAGTCATTTGGGCTAGGCTCCACTTATGGATGGAAGGATGGATAGAAACACACAATCAATTTTTTTAAGTGAACTCTTCAAGTTAAGGCAGTTTTAAGTACACCAATGGAACAACAGTATTTTCTCTTGTTTTGGATGCTCTTATTTAGGTTTTAAGTTCCCTCATATTCTGCTTCTAAATAAAATCCCTTTTCTATCTCTTACTGAGTGATAAACCATTGGCATCCTTCTGCTTTAATGTGGGTTGTATCCTGTCTCTGTTGTGCAGCCACAAACACTTCTGTGGTTGTCCCAAATCTCTAAAGTCCTTTTTTCACACGTCCAGCCTTGTTCCTCTGCTTCCTAGCTGCATTTTTAAGTGCCTCCATTCCAGCAATTGAATTTGACAAAATGCATTCGTACCACCCAGCCAGGCAGCCAGCCGGCTCCCCCGGCCTCCCCTCACATCCTGCCTCTCAAGCTGCTGTTTATCCAGCCAAGCATGCAGGCAGCCCAAACTCTGATGGAGGCAGCTGCTATGGATGACTGATTCAGCAGGCAGGCACAGGAAGAGAAATGGAATGAGGCTCAGACAGTTGACAAGAAAAATACAACACAATAACACAAAAATACCCATATGTGCTTTAGGTAAAGCTTTTTTAAATGTCTCTGCATTTTCCCAAGAGAGTTCGTATATGCTACCAAATGATTGAACTTGCTTTTAGTGATTATAACAGAATCTTGTGCTTTACAACATGCCGTAAACTACAGTGCCAGTCACCCTCTGTGCACAATCATCAGCAACCGGTGCAGCCACTTCAACCAAAGACTGCTCTAAGTGCAGGACTAAGGGATGGGAATTGATAAGATTTTATTGATACCATTGCTTTAACAATCCTGCTAATCGATCCAATTCTTTTACAATTCCCTTATTGATTCCTGCAGGTTTCTGTGTGGGCAAATGTTGGCCTGTAGATTTTCAGTGGCAACAATGTCAAACACACGTCACAGCATAGATAACTGCCTCTGCAAGTTGCTGGTGTTTCCACTCACTTATAGTAGGCAGTAGGCACCTTTTGTTAGAAATTGAGCCACAATTCTGACGCTTCTGAACCCTGTCAATGAACTGATAAGGGAATTGATTGGCAAATAGACTTATTATATCAATTCTTTGATGGAGCTGTTAACGACTCTCAACTGGAACTGGTTTTCGATTCCCATCCTTAAACAGACTAAGGCTGTCACTTTTCCTAAAAATTAAAGTCGAACGATTTTTGGATATGCACCAAACTAATGGAAGATATTTGATTATTTGATCATTATTATTCCTCTATTATCCACCCTTTTTGAAAAGACCTTGCCGAAAAGAACACAGTCACACGGGGTTAAACTCTTGATGAAGCGCCGCTGCACTCGGTCGTATAACTTGGATGAAAAGCCGACGACTGAGCCCGCAAATAAGTGGAGGACGAATGACTGAACTGCATTTCACAGAAAACACAGCCTGGTCTTTGACTTTTAGTTTGCCATCAACGGTGTAGATCCAAAAATACTTCCACACAGCTCTCCTCAGATGATTCAGTGCTGTTAATGCCCGCTCAGAGTGGAAACTCTTTGTTTACTGAGGTCAAGAGAGCAGTGGATGTGGCTGATGGTCAAGCTGCGATCAGCGCGCCCTCTGTTGGACGGAACGGTCCACTGCTCCAGGTGCCCTGATGTGCCGCCGCACTAAATATTTTACTTTTGATTATTTATTTACTGTTGGGTTACGGATATTTATCCCCATATTCGATTGGTTATTCGAATATCGAAGATAAAGTGACAGCCCTAAAACAGACTTAAAACTCCTTTGTCCCTCAGGCCATCAGACTGTTCAGCTCCTTAGTAGGGAGGAGGAGGAGTAACAGGAAGACAGGAAATGGGAAGGAGCAGTCACTAGCCTGTAGCCATGAAATTGTATTTATATTTATATTTATATTTATCTTTATATATATATTTGTTTGTATCTATCTCTTTTTTGTATTTCTTCTTCTCTGCTATAAACCGTGCTACTGGGATTTTAATGTCCCTAAGGGAGTCTCCCAAAGTGATAAAGTTCCTTCTAATCTAATTTAAAGCATTCTCAACTGAAGGAAACTGACGTTACAATTGGGGTGAGATTATCATATACAAGCTCATCCCTGGTTAGTTAAAAAAATACTTCTATCATCCACCATCCAGTACTTTTGATTGGTATAGGGTAGGGCTGAACGATACAGACATAATTTCCTATCTCAATATTCATGCCAGATATGTTGATACGATATAACTAGGGGTTCAGTGAAAACCAAGCGGTGCATTCAAGGGCAATCGTAACAATGAAATTTGTTCTGACTTCCAGAGCTGTACATGCAAGGGCAAGCGCGGGGGAAATCTATATCGATTATATTGTTGCTTTTTCGATATTAATATCTTGAATGTTCATATTTCGATATAGATACGATAACAATGTATCAGTCAGCCCTAGTATCAGGACATCCCTACTTGAACCACATTGACTTCAACAGGAGAAAAAAGGTCATACTTTTGCTGCAGATTTCCTGCTGTGATATACAGAGAAAATGTATATTATTGGACAAAATCATATATTATTATTACATGAATATTTTCAGTGTGTAAAACACCATAATAGTAAAGAGTGTTGTAAACCTTTGTAACAAGTAGGGCTTGGATGATACGCTTTTCTCCCGATTCGATCTTTTACGATTTTTTAGGTGCTGATTCGATTTAAATTGCGATTCTACAATATTGCCGATTTTTTGCAATCTTATGTTAGCTTTTTTAACACCAACAAAAAAGATGAACGATGATGATGCCTCCAGACTATATCAGGAAAAATTCACATCTCATATGAGTCTGTTTTTAGGATTTATTCAGCAATATATTTTAACCAGCTGTTTATACTTTCTCTTAAAAAAAAAAAGCCTGGATTGCATTTAAAAGTGGCTTATTAACACTAAAATAAAGCATTTAAATTTGGGGGAAAAAAACAAATTTTGAACAAAAAAATGATTTAAAAATCATCAAACAAAATATCCCCATACTTATATGAATCGTTTTTTTTCTCCCACCCCCAATAACAAGAATAAAAAAAAATCTACCTAACTTATCACCTAACAGTGAATAAAGTAAAAGTGTCTAAGAAATAGCAATCAATGTCTTTTGACTCTGACTCAAGTCACATCTGTGCGTCTAATAAGCTTAAAGCAAACTTTACATTATGTATGGCTGAGTTTAAATGCCAGTCCTGACTAATACCAGGACATATAAGACTGGATGAGTCATTTAGTATCCAAGCACAGGGCCCGACTATAATCATCAACAGCACATCTTGACATAATTTCCTGGTTTTTTTTTAAAGGGGTAAACATGCCCTCAGAGGCTGACACTTCCCTGCTGTCCCTCCCCTCATGTCTCAGTGACAGCATCTCCATTAGTGCGTTTCATCGTTCCTCAAAAGTACAGGACTTTTCTGCCCCGGGGGGCGCCCTTCATGCAAGCACGTGGCCCGTGGATGATGATGAATGTTTCAATCAATTAGCTTATTGTTCAGAACAAGTGGTGGAGCCCCGGGGGGACTGTAGCCCATGAAAAGCAGTGACACATAACCTGAATGATTACTCCAGCAGGAAATGACAGGGACTCCTGACTCTGCGTTGTTTTCATGTTGAGAGCTGCTGAGTGAGGGCCACTGTTAGGAAATAAACATTTACGGGCTGCAAAATCACATCAACACATCCAACTTTGAGGATAAGAGTGGATGGAGTTTTAAATGTCTCATTGAAAATTCAATGCGCAAAATATTTTGTAAAATCAAGGACAATACTTTATAGTATATTAGGAATAAATGAGAATCTGTTCCAGCTTGTTTTTGGGGTCAATATACTGTTATGTTCGTGCTTGATAATGTTTTTTTTTAAATGAAATAAATACGTGTATAAATAAAATAATACAATAGCATAAAATAAAAGTTAGAAAATGAGAAAGCGTAACATCAGATGCATAATAAAATCAGATAAAATAGGATAATGAAGAATAATAAAACAAAATGTCAAATAAAAATCTGATCTGAAATGTAGGAATAAAACAGAATAAAAGGGTTAAAATAAGTTAAATATAAAGTAAAATAATAATGAATACAATCAGCTAAAAGCCATATTAAAAAGGGGTCTTGAGTTTTCTTATAAAACTATGAACAGTAGGTGCTGCTCTCAGGTCTTCAGACTGATCCACAGATGGGGTCCATGATAATAAAAAGAGGCTTCACCAAATGTTTTAGTTCTTTGGGAACAGTTAAAAGGCCACTACCTGAAGACCTGAGGGCTCTACTGGGCTCATATGGGAAAAGCAAATCAGATAAATAGGCAGGAGCAAGACCCTTAAGAGATTTAAAAACCAATAAAAGAACCTTAAAATCAACCCTAAAAGATACATGAAGCCAATGTAGAGACTTTAAAATTGGGATGATGTGAGTTACTGAGTGTTGAAGGAGTTTAACCTGTGAGATATTCTTTGTTGGAAGACCAGAGAGGAGAGCAGTACAAAAGTCAATTCAACAAGTAATAAAAGCATGGATAAGAGCCTCTGCATTGGCTTGAGAGAGAAACTGGCACACTCTGGAAATGTTCTTTAAATGATAAAATGGCTTTTTGGTAATATCTCTGATGTGCAGTTAAAAACTGAGGCCTGAATCAGATAAAACACCAAGATATTTGACCTGCTGACATGAATTAAAAGACGGTGCTTGGAGTTTGCTCTCCATTTACTCTCTCTGGACCTGTACCGATGACTAAAACTTGAGTTTTGTCCTGGTTGAGCTGCAAAAGTTGTCCGCCATCCAAGACCTGACATTTAATGGTCCTTTTCCATTAGCCCTACTCTACTCTACTCTACTCTACCTGGCTCTACTCTACTTGCCTTGTGCTGCTTTTCCATTAGCCCCAGTCGCCTGGCCAACGGGGTGCAGTGTCTCTGAGCAGCTCTGCGGTGACGTTATTTTGAGCGTGACACAACAATCTGTGGCTTTTTGTCACAAACGGAGTAAAAAAGGAAAGCAGAAGAAGGTTGCAGGTGGCAAGAAGAAAAACTCCTTGAGAAGCACAGGAGAGTTTTGGAAGCTATACAACAGAATGAAGCCGAGGACGAGAGCAATCAAGCTGCAAAGAAAAGACGTATGAGGGTAAGCTAGCGGTAGCTACCGCTAGCATGCTAGGTCGTCGCGTCATCACTCATCAATGACGATATTGTCTGACCAATCAGTAGCCGGCAGTCAGTGGCGTCATCTTTTAATATCGACTCTGCTCGCTTAGAACCAGAGTGGAGTAGGTACAAAATCTAGCTTGTTTTAGGAGGTACCAGGCTAGTGGAAACATGCTGCAAAAAGGAGTAGGGCTGAGTAGAGTAGGGCCAAGGCGTGCTAGTGGAAAAGGGCCATAAAAAACAGTTAAAAAGGGCATCAGCAGGCCCTGTGTCATCAGGAGATGTATAGCTGCGTGTCATCAGCATAGCTGCATACAGTCAGTCAACAACATAAATATATTATCAGTCAATCTCAACATATTTAAGTATGGGACAGAAGGAGGTATCGAAACATTATACATGGCCTATACAAACAAATCATAGAGCAAGATAAAACAAGATAAAAGATAAAAGCAAGTGAGGTAAAAACAGTAATAATATTAATAAACAAATAAATAATAAATCAGTAAGACATGAATTTAAATGAATTATGACCTCTTAATAAAAGTCTTTAAAAAATGGGTGGGGTCTGTGTTTAGGAGCTTAATAGCAGATGGAATGAAGGAGGTAGGAGTGAGTGAAGCAGAAGGTTTGTTTCTATATTTGTTTTGCACTAAAGCTGAAAATTTTTGCTAACGGTGTAGTGTCCTCACCAAATACACAGAAATAAGGTGCTGCCCCCCCTGTGATGTGGTCTGTGCCTTACTGTGGTGCTCTCTCTGCTGTTAAAAGCTGAAGTGGGTATTTCAGCTCTGAGAGTTGAGTCACTGCTCCATCTTGACCTTGACTCACAAGGTCTTCCTGGCCCGGCCGGCTATCATCTCAATCACACGCTGATTCTTCCGCCGTGTAGCTTGTGCTGCTGAATTAATAACGCCATCAGTGTTAAACAACTGCTGCCTCCCTCCTGCTCGCACCTTCTGTCTCTCTCTGGTTTGTCTCTCGCTCTCCCACTTCCATTTTTGCAAACATGAAAAAGAACAAGAACATCCCAGTCGTTCTCAATTGTAAGCAAACTATTCCGACTTAGACGTTGTCTTTGGAGGCTTACAAGCCCAATCTGTGAATATTACATTACCCACAAATATTTAGTGATGCATGCTGATGGGTATCATTCAGAGGATTAGATTGGGTTGCACAATGTTGAATTTTTGGTGATTTCTGATATGCTGATATTTCCATACTCAATAGCACAGATAAAGATTCAAATATGTACACATTAGGGCTGAATGATATGGACAGTATTTCACATCTTGATATTCATGACTGATACCTCGATATCGATACTGCACGATACGACTACTAGGACTGCCACAAATGACTATTTTTGCAATTAGTGGACCAGTGGCATCACGGCTGTCCCAGATTACCACTACCGTGCATGTATGCGAAGCATTCAAGGGCGATCGTAAAAATACATTTTACTGTGACTTCTAGAGCTGTACGTGCAGGACGAGCCCAGGGGAAATCTTTATCGTTTATATCATTGCTTTTTCAATATTAATATCTTGAATGTTCATATCTCAATATCGATACAATAAAGATATATCTTTCAGCCCTCGTACACACTTTTGTCACGAATATCAAGTCTCCTTTTCCAGACTGACCTGTTCCCCTTATTGAGGTGGTCCATTTGTATCAGAAATAGGTGTGAATTAAAAAAATGGTTGTGTTGCAATTAAGGTTATAATAGTTAACTAAAACTAAAAACTAAAACTAGAATTTAAAACACATTGCAGTTAACTCAAATTAATAAAAACTGAAAAAGAAAACAAAAACAATAAGTAAACTAAAACTGTATCTTGTGTTCACAAACCCAACTGAAACTAACTAAAGTTATAGAGAAAATGTCCTTCGTTATCGTTTTTGACAATATTTATTAGCCTTTAGGATTTAAATGAATCCAACACATTTTCCCAACCAATTTTTCGACAGTTTTCGGCAGTTGTCAGCACCGTACGGCCCCATCATAGCGACATACTGGGATATGCTTCTTTACTGCACTGACTGGCTGTGCTCTGTGCCGCGACGAAACGTGTTGTTGGAACAACTTGGAAGAAATGGCTAAAGTTGGGAGGAGGCGGCAGTGTCCCATTTGGGATTTTTTTGAGACAAACAAATGCAAGTGCCTGGCAGAAATTAAAACTGGTAAGATATGTGGAGCGCTTCTTAAGGGGAAAAATCCCAGTGTGATTTAGGTTGTAATGGTGTAACAGACTGCCATCGAGTATGTTTTGTTTTGGAGCAATGAATCAGAGCATCCGTAATAGTTTATTGCATGTGAGTTTGCCTTTAATTGTATTTGAGTCTGCCTTTATTGTTACAGAGTCCAAGTTTCTAATTATTTAAGTCCATATTATATTGTTTAATATAATTTATGTTTATATTATTACCTCCGCCAAGGAGGTTGTGTTTTCGGGAGAGTCCGTCCGTCCGTCTGTCCGTCTGTCCATGAACAAAATAACTCAAAAAGTAATGAATGGATTTGGATGAAATTTTCAGGAAATGTTCAGCATGGGAAAAGGAAGAACTGATTCGAATTTGGTGTTGATCCGGATCAGCGTCTGGCTGCCATGGCAAAAAATGTGATTTCTGTGAATAACTACTGAACTAAAATAGATGTCATTATGAATCCAGTTGCTAATGGTATGTTTTCATGGTCAAGGAATCTAAATATTTACACGAAATAAAGGTAGGACTAATATTTATGTTAAAAATTACAATATGGCTGAGGACTGTGGCGCTGGCGGAGGTCTGCGCTCTCCGAGTGCTTTCTAGTTTTTATATAATTTATGTTTATATTATTTTTATATAAGTTATGTTTTTATTTTTTATATTAAGTTTATATTATTTTCTTGTGTTTAAGGCAGCAGCCAACAGTACAGTATCAGCATTGACTGAGCAGTGAGCACTATGTTGGACTTGAAAGTTAACAGTATTACAAAATACTTACTTTGACCTTTTTGAATCCTGCACCTGGCAAATAAGGTATGAAAAAACTAAAACTAAACTGAAACTAAGCCTTGTTGCAAAAATCAAAACTAAATAAAAACTAGAATGCCCACTCTAAAACTAATTAAAACAAAACTGTAATGGAAAAAAAAAGGAAAAACTAACTAATACTGAACTATAATTAGAAAAACAATGTCAAAGCTAACTAAAACTAAACTATAATGATAAATCCAAAACTATTATAACCTTGGTTGCAATCATGATGTTAGTGAGATGAAATATGGTCAGGATTTTGCTTGTGCTCATGTATAATACGCAAATTAGAGCTTATTTAAAAACAAAAACACATGTTGTAATTGAGAAATTATCAATCAGCTTTATTTATAGAGCGCTTTAAATACAGAGTTTGAGCCAAAGTGCTGTACAATCAATCAATTAATCAATCAATCAATCAATCTTTATTTGTATACCACCAGTTCACAACAAGTGTTATCTCAAGACACTTTACAGTATTTAGCGATGATAAAAATGAAGCCTTTTGCACTGGTGCATAAGCACAGCCTATATATGAGCTATATATGTGTCAGGTTTATATCAGCTATAAATATTAGCAGTAACTTTCATATGATAATCAATATTATGAGCAATTAACTGCAGGTATGGATGTTGTTCTGATAAGTTTTCAACATTTTTTTTTAAAACTTTTTCTTAAATTTTTTTTGGGACTTTCCTTAACTCCATTATCAGATTTTGAGACTTTGGGATTTCTTTAGCCGTGAAATCTGATCATTTTACTAAAAAAAAAAAATACACAAGGTAAAAAATTTTTGATTTGTCTCCCCATCATACCTGTGTTTGACATAATTATTATGCTATTAGCAGATATTTAGTTCTTGGAAATAACAGGTTATAGAGTAAATCAAAAGAGGACTGATCACTACTGCAAGGTAAATGATAAAGAGAAGCATGTAAAATGCTTTAAATGATGGAAGGAACCTATAGAGCATAGTTTATTTGCCTAATTAATTTGATTTTCAGCCTAAAAGCGTTTTCTCCAGTGCTTGATCTTTAAGTCTGTTTAAGTTAACTGCTTGTCTGTTATAATTCCATATATTTCATCATAGTTTTTATTTATGTCAATGATGCTAGATTAGATAAATTATGTTGCGGAGTTAGGATATTTTGCAATATGAATTCTTCTTTCTGGCAGCCCTCCTGCCTGAAACAATTCTGTGATTTTTCCCCAAAATTGACCACATTAAATGTGGATAGAAACTATAAATCATGAAATAAAATCCTTGTATCCAATTATGTGTCACTGATCCTAAGTGGTAATTTGTACCTTTAAACTAGAGAAAGGGCAGTTTTCTCAGTTCATCCTGCCTTCAGCTGACTGTAATTTTGCAGAACTGTGGGCAGATTAAGAAGACAGAGAAAAATCTGATTGGCACTGACCCTTGCATCGATGGACAATCTGAGCTGTCTGCATGTCCATTTATTGTCTCTGTGATTTACATCTTTTTCTCTCTCCGCCTGCAATCTTTACTCACAGCTGCCCATAACCTACAAAGGTTAAACAAAGGCCACGTCTTGTATTGGCAGCTATAATCAGACCTTTATCTAAAGAACATGGAGCCTGTTACAGGACAACACATGTTCACTTCAAGTGTAACACTGGTTTTGGGTTCATATGCAAATAACCTGCCTCTTTTTCTGGCTCAATGGCTCAACGGGATTCATTTTGGAACATTCTGAAATATGATTGCAGACTGAAATACATGAATCACTGTGTCATAAAAGACTGACAAGTTGCTTAATTGACATGCAAAACATTTGACTCTTTTTTTTCATAATGTGGCTGCCTTTTGCCTTCAAAAGACAATAAGTGCGTTTCCATTACCCTTGGATATGAGCAAAATGTAAATAGTGCAATAAAAAACTGGAAATGGAAACACTTGAATTTCGAAAAAGCACTAAAATATTGCTAAAAAGTTTTTACGCTTTCATGAGGTGGTTTTTTTAGATGTTTCAATATTCAAATATGTCGCAAAAGCGCAATGGAAACACTGTTTCCACAATTATACATCACGTACCTGGTCACATGATCACTCCTCTCTGAGTAAACATGGCGCGGTACGTTTGGACAGAGGAGGAGACGGAGACTTTTCTTCGCCCGTGAACCATCGCCCGTAGTCTTCATCTCTTGTTCAAAACTGTCAAGACAACCTCAGTCGATGTAAACATAACAGCTCCTACACGCAACAGGTTTTGGGCGTCCATCTTCCTGCAGTGAAATCTCGCGGGATGATAATTTACAAGAGTTACAACGCTCCTGCCTAGAACAACCTTCAATGGGAACATGTTCAAACCACAAATATACTTTGTCGAAATGTTAGGAATATAGGTTTCATTTTGCGAAAAACTGCAATGGAAACCCAGCTAGTAAAACAATTATTTCCTCATGAATGACAGGTAGAGTTGATCAGTTACTAAAATGTAGGCACAACAGAACACCTGTTAATGAAATTCCCTTGCTAATCAAGACTGAATACTAAAAATTTACAGTTTTCATGCTGGTAGACCCTGTCAGATTTTGCACAAGCATTTCTATAGGCTTGTATTTTCCATGAAGTAGTGAAAATTTGTAGTTTCTTAGTGTGAAAGTGTTCCTACCATCCACACTGAAGTTACATAGTGCCAGTAAAGGTGACACAGACCCTCAGACCATGACAGAGGTGCCATTCAACCTGTTGTAAGTAGATATACCATCACAATAATTCTAGAACCATTATATTATATTATAATGAAAAAAACGATGTCGCGTTAGTTTAAATTACATTAAAATAAATGATCAGAAAAACATCAATATAAGCAAGAATTATTTATTTAAACAGATATCGGAATGAGCCTGATGTTTAAAATTGATGCATCACTCATAATAACAACAATTATGAGTAAGCTACTTCGGTCTTGTTGCTGTAGCTGAGCCTGCTAGTTTTCTCAAGGGTGTAGCTTTTATATAATTAGAGATATCCCGATCCAACATTTTCACCTTCGATACGATACTGATATTGACTATTGGCTGATACCAATAACAATCCAATACGATGTCAGTGGGAATCACACATACTTTTATTACTTATTTTGAAGTATTTCGACGTTGGACTACTAGTTATTTTACACATCTTCCCAGCATGTGTCTTCGATAATAACATTCATTTCTAGCTCCCATTTCCCTTTTATGTGAAGAGCACCCCCCGACATCATCAGGTTTAAACATTTATAAATTCTTGAAACAACCTAAACATATATTTTTAAATGGCAAAATAACCACTGTGTTATTTAAACATAAGCGTATTCTACAACTGAAATAAATACATTAAACAATAAATTAGAATGGACAGCCTGTATAGGTGTTTTTGTATATCTGAGATTTTAGACAGGCTGATATAATCCGATATTTTTTTTTTTGCTGATATCGAACTGATATCTGATATCTGTAATGAAGCCTTTTTTCCCGCGAGTTCATGTAACTGAGCTAAGCTCATAGAAGGAGGTCTGATCTTGATAGGGGTTTTAACTAGGGGAGAAACATAATTTCGTGCCACGAAATTTCGCAAAATAAAAAATTGACGAAATAAAATTCAAAGACGCAAGAAATAAAAACGCGAAGGGGTGCCACGCACGACTGGTGATTTTTTACCCTCCTCGCCTACCGTAGCAAAACACTCTCTTCAATATGGAGGAAGACGAAGTGGAGGAATTAGCAGACACTCCTTTGTCAAATAAATCGGTTGTGTGGACCTATTTTGGCTTCCCATGTAAAAGACGAGAGAACGGTGAGAAGAATGCGGACAAAACAACAACCGTGTGCAAAATATGCTGCTACAGTTCACCGTATACTGCGGCGAGTACAACTACCAACTACTTTGAACTGGAGACAGGCAGCAACTGTATGTTTGTGTAAGTCTGCATAAAAAACAATATTTGATTTTTGCATCTACTGTTGAGTTGACAGAATTTGATCATACTTAAAGATCAGAAGTATATGCACTGTTATAGGCTAAATATTATAGTTCACAGTTCAGACATTTATAGGTCTAAACTGCAGCTCTGAGGACTGCTATTTGTTTTCCTTTTCATTCAAGAATGTACTTATCCTGATTGTTACAACAACAAAGCACTTTTATAGAGGTTTTATGTTTGTATTTGCACTGTAGTCTAAATTGGTGGAAAAACTACAATTGTGTTTTTTTTCAAAGAGCATTTATTTTGTACTGATGCAGCAACATTTTTTGTATGTCTGTATTAGGAAGAAAATCAAGAAAATGAGATTTTTGCAAAACTTCCTACTGTTGGGGATTTTCTATAATCTTTATTTTGTATCCTGACTATTTCGTATCGTGATCCCTGTTTTGTATTTCTTATCGTTTTGTGAGTTGACCATTTCGTTACACCCCTAGTTGTAACAAATTAAAGAAATGGTTTGCTAAGTGCAGGATTTTGGAGAAGAGCTGTTTCTTTCAATCCCTTGAGTGGGCATAGCAATGACATATCACTCAGATCTGTTTGACAAAGTACTGTCTCTGTAAACTCTTATCGCCCCTTAGGAGGAGTGAAATCTATCGGGAGTCTTCTCCGTCAGTTTCTCTAACCGAGCATTCCTCCCAAAAATCCTCCAACAAAAGTGCTTACCCATCATCTGCAGGCTCTGTCGCTTTGGAAACACGAGACTTCTGCTGCACCTCGAGTTTTCTCTCATCTCTTACTAACATGGGAGGAGCAGGGCTTCCCTAAAGGGACCCTCGTTGGGTGTTTTTTCACACCAGGCCACAGCCCCTTCCCACCTGCTGCTCTGGTCTCTGCAGTCTGTGCAGAGAGGAGCCTTTAAGCGTCCTAATGAAGCACGTTCTTCGCTATGTTGCCTATTAGGAGTATGTTCAGCAGCCTATAAATAGGGTAATTGCTAATTATCTACAGTGATCTCACCAAAGCTGTGATTATGCTTCAGAGCTGATAAGGGTGCCTGATAGGGAGGAAACAGAACTGCTGTGCACCCGCAGATTTAAATTCACCCTTTAATTTGAGCAAATCCTTTTGTGCTTTGTGAATTAAACAGAACTGTAATGACGTAATGGAGAGACGAGTCAAACTGAAGGCAGAGAAATGAAAAGAGTTAATAAATGTGGGTCCGCTCTGTTGTTGAAAAGAAGGGAAGAAGAAGTTTAAGGCTAAACCGAGAGTGACATCTGCAGCTCGCCAGATGGATGGAGAGATTTATTTTAGAAACACTTCTTTGAAGTTTTCATTTCTGGAGGGAGAAAAACAAACATTGTGTGGTTCTTAGAAGACATAAAAAATGAAGTCTTCAAAACAAGACGCTGTGCCAAAGCAGTCTGAGTAGGAACACTTGAAAGTATCTGTGATATTGCCCAGTTTTAGCCGCAGTATCCCAAGAAATGTTCAGTTTTAAATCACTTTTTATAACTTAAGAACAAAGCCAATTAAATGAAAATTTACTAATGCAGAGCGACTGTTTGGTTGTGCTACCAGGTATTCTTTTAAAGGTGCTGTGTGAAGAAGTTGGCAGCATTTCGCCGAACAGAAACTGTCATTATCAGATATAATGTTTCTATTTGTATGTAAAGCCCATCAAAATAGGCGTACTCATAAAACTTTGGTTTTCTTTTTATGTTAGAAAAAGATTTTTATATCTATGTACCCCTCTGTGGAGGCTGACGTAACGATAGTTCATGTTGTCTACTGGTGAGTTTTGTGGACAAAAAGAGCGAAACACGAGTTTTGAATACGAGTCTACAAAAGTTTAGAAAACCTATAATCATCATCTTAACTGACCTATAATCTATCAAAAATAATAGCTACAAATATGAATGAAAAAACCCTCACCTTGTAACTGTTGTAAATGATGCCCTGTTCGCGATCCTTTTTGGTCTTCACCAGCTTGTGTTGCTTAGTGATGTTTTAGAAATGGACGGGCTCATTCCAAAATCTGAACACTAGATGTCACTAAATTGCATATTTCTATACACTGCACCTCTAAGTAATGTAGTAGGTCCAGATGGCTAGGTAGGGTTCATTTTTTATAGTATTTTTTGTAGAAATGTCCTGTCTGTCCTGGTTTAGGACCATGTTTGTTATAGTTTAACATTACAAATCCAAGTAGGTGTATGAATGTGACGGTTAGGAATTTGGGGGAATTTTAAAATCTCTTCTTCATCATAATCGTACATGCATAATCATACTTTAATTTGTAGCCCTTGTCTTTACCTTGGCTGAGAAATTACAGTCTTGCATTTGTTTTTTAAAGACATTTAAGAATAGTTTTGCAAAAAATAATAACTTCTTATGAAATGGACTGATTTTTGAAATAACATATATGCATCAAATCATCACACCACTTTTATTAGTTAAATATTGTGGATTTTATGACGGACAAAACAAAGTGATAAAAAGTTTAGTGCAAAGTAATACAGATAAGAAAAAAAATAATTTCAGTTGGGTTCATCAGAATTTAGAATTCTTATTATTAGGTTAACACCAAAATGAATATAGAAACTTAAATCATCTACTAGGTAGAGCTTGACGCTTAGCATTTTCCTAAGAAGCACGGGTGCTACCAAGTTGAAAAATCTAGTAGCACACAAATATTTTTTGTGGCATGATGAAAAGTTACCAAGTAGTGTGTATTTCTTTAATACCAGACATGCGGTCAACGAGGAAACAAACTTGTACCTCTTATGACTGGGAACGGCAGCGGCGTCATTAACTGTCTCTCCGGCGTCTTGAGACACAGCGTTTGAAACACTAACACTAACTCTTCCTCCCCGTCAATTTCGCCTCCTTACTCCTTCGCCTCCTTTTGTCCTCTTGCCTCAATTCAGAGTCCACATGTTCTGGTTTTGTTGGCCTTTTGAAATAATGACTGATAGACTTCATAGTTATTTGGTTATTGCTTGTTTGGTCTTTCTTCTAAAACAGTTTAAAATGCCTCTCGCTGTTCCGTCAGTGTATGTTGCCCGGCAACCAGTCCCACTGATGCGCTGTGATTGGTCGAGATGAGGCTTTGGGAGCGCTTGCTTATGTCCGTCTGTACCTCGCGCAGGGTGGTGCAGGCATGTCGGGTGTACCGAAGGCTAGCTAGCGGTGCAGTTAGGTCAATAAAACAAACGTTTCAAAGCCGAACATGTTTCCAGCTGAGGCTGCGTTCAGGAATACCAGCAGCCACAACTTCCAACATATTCAACACAAGTTAAACATGTTTTGAACGATCATTTTTCATAGTCGCACAGGTGCTACCAAAATCACAATCACACTGTATTATTTTTAGCAGCAAATGCAAGTACCTCCTCACGCTGTCGAGCCCTGCTACTAAGGGGAATATTTCTACTTTCGTTTATAAATGGAGTTGTATTGTTATGCCCTAAATTTGAGGTATACCACAATTTGAACATGAACCAGAGTTTGAACATGAGGCTCAGACCATGACCTTTGACTTTTAAAAATAAGCAACACCATTCATAAGTCAGAGTGGATTTTTGAGGAACTTCAGAGTTGGAATCAGCTTTATTGGTCAGGTTTGTTAGACTTACAAGGAATCTGATGCTGGTTTACTTCACTCTCCACGTACAGACTAGAAACACAGGTAGTGTTTAAACAATACAAACAGAACAGATGCAGAAAAATGAAAAGCAGAATTAAACTGTTAAATAAAAATTAACTTATGGTAAGGAATAGAATATGTCAGATATGTACTAGATAAAAAACAAGAAACAAAGTGACACAAACAAGAAACAAAAAGCAAAATGCACAGTTGCATGTATGTACGGTTAGTGGATGATATGTGCATTGGGACTGAATGTATTTTAAAGAATGATGAAGTATATTTAAAAAAAAATCTCTAAATATTGGGTTAAAAAACAAGGGACAACAAACAAAGGAACTAATGACCTTGACTTTTGTCCCATAATCCCCTAATGATGTTTTAAGAAAACACTCAAGGTGTTTGTCTTTTGATTAAATGGACAACCAGGAAATGTTATTTCTCTCTCACAGGTGTCTCAGAAATCCCACATGACACCTGAAGACACTTTCTGTCCTGTGCTCTCTATTTGGATACTTGATCATATCACGACTTGGCCTTGTGGGCTGTGTCTTTGTTTCATAAGAGATCACAGTCCACTTCTGGTTTTACCTCTGGCCCTCAGCAGCGCAGCCCGTCCTGTACCACTGTTGTGCTAATTGGCTTTGTGGGAAACGCTTGAACTCTGAATTTATATGCAAAAGCTTTGAAGACTTGGGTGCACTTGCCCCTTGGCGCTGTCTTATATCCGTCCTCTCTGCCCAGTCTTCACTGCATGAGGAAAAAAAGCAAACACTGAGTCCGTGGAGGATGGCAAAACGTGGAGTATAGAGGTAACATTTGTGTAAGGACCCATGACTGAAGGACACTGAAAATAAGACATCCTCTTGGAGGATGTAAAACTGAAAACAAGGTCATTTTTCATATCAAACCGGGAAAATCTACACACTTCTGTGTTATTTAGGCCTGTGTAATGCTGACTGAAGGCAATGCAAGAAGGTCAAATATCAATCTTATCAGCTACAGCTCTGCTCCTCCTGAGAGATACTCAGGTCCTTTGACAGACCAGTGGGGATGTATTCTTCCCTGCAGGGAGATCTAGGTCTGCCATAGGACCCCCTCCTTGTTAGACTTGACTGGTAACCCTCAACAGTGAGACTTCCCAAAGGATCAGACACTGAGACAATCATATTCTTATAAAAATGTATTTGCTTTGTCTTTTTTAAAGCATTGCTGTATTGACTCTAAACTCACTGGACACGTTATACACCTTGAACCATCTTGCTAATACGACTAGGTTGGACCCCTTTTTCTCTTCAGAATTTCCTTGCTTCTTTCTGGTCAATACGACGTAGGATGCAACAGTTCTCTAACCTGAAATGCCAGACGGACACTTCATATATCTGCCATGGAACTATTTCTTGGAGAAGAGCCCAAAGAAAATGTTTTCAGAGCGCAAAACCTTCAAAAACAACTGCAGCTGGTAATTGGACGATCGTTCTGCTCATCCCACTCATCACAATCCCCACCAAGTTCTCCCTGTAAACTTCTGAGGAGAACATATGTCACCAAGTTTTGTTGAGTAACCCCGACTCCAGGCTACCCGCGGAGGATTTCCACATCCCTCGAAGGTTTCCAGCAGTAATCTCTGGCTTCTCTTACTTGATCATCAACACAAAAACGTGATTTCCTGTAAGAAAACTTTCAGTGACGTTGTCTGCTCCTCTTTTAAAGAAGAAATTGAGTCAATTTCTGATTAAAATTGCAGATATTGCAGCATCCACGGAGACCACCATTGTTTTCAAACATGTAACTTCCGGCTGTTGTCATGTCTTCAGTTTCCACCTCTTTCCCCTGATTGGACCATCCGACTTTTGGCCAATTAAGTCGTAGGAAATTGGAGCTTGGCAAGATGGATCTGCGTGATTTCAGATATTGAACCCGGCAAGTCCATCTGCACTAGAGAGTTAACAGTTCTCATTTGCTTGAATAAATTAGCAAAGTTAGGTTTGCACATGAAGTTTATCCCAGTGAATAAAACTTGGATGTTTGATCTTTTTTGTTTGCTATACACTTTAGTATCAACAATTATCTCTGGAAAAATCCTGTTGACTTTAAGGTGAAAAGAAACAGCACGCTAACGGGTCTCCAAAATACTGAATTTCCGCACCAGTCTTTGTTCAAAATATCATTTATTGTGTTATTAGCCCACCTTAAAGCTTTCCTAACATTTGTTTTATGTTGAGTACGTACAATACCTCAAATGTTTCCAACAGTTTTGAAAGCTAGAAAAACAAGCGACTACCCCTTTGATACTGGCCAAGAAACCTGTGTAAACCCGGTAACAATCGGCTCCTGTCGGCAGATGTAGGGGTTCAATCAGCATTTTGACCCGGGTCAACTTACCCTGCAAGCAACACGGGTTTTATCGGCTCGCCGCCATTCAGCTTCAGTGAGAACATCACACTCGAGTCAACACGCTAATTTACCATCATGATACAGCCTAGGGCTGAAAGATTTATTGTTTTCAGATCGAAATCGCAATTTTAGACTATGCAATTTTGTGATCGCCAAATCAGCAGTTTTTTGCAGCGCTCCTGACTGACTCAGGATCTGTTGTGTCAAGTATTATACACATACTGTTTTACAAATTTGTAGACAATCTATATGTTAAAAGTCAACAACACAAAGCCTCTGTTTAGGAGTAGAAGTTAATGAAAACAGATTATTTATCATCACTATTGAAGGTGAATAATGTGTTAAGTGTTTTTCATCATTTATTTCCTTACTGTTGTCTGTACTGTAAACAAAGTGAATTTTGCACTGAAGTTTGATTTGGAAAAAAAAATCGTAAATTGCAATATCTGCCAGAAAAATCTAAATCAGATCTTTTCCTAAAATCGTTCGGCCCTACATTTGAATATCTCAAAGCTTGATTTGAAGAAAATCGTGAATCGAATTGAAATCGCAATATCTGCCAGAAAAATCGCAATTCAATCTTTTCCTAAAATCGTTCAGCCCTAATGCAGCCAAACATGCAGATGGCATAATATTGTGCCTGTCCCCTCGGTCTGTAACTTAGAAAACAGCTGACCAACGTGTCCACGGCTTCATGCTCCTTTCCATTGTTTACATGGTCGTGTCTCGGCTCGCTGATGATGTCATCAACGTGATGACATCAGCTTGACGCACCAGAGGGAACAAAAAGAATCCATGCAGCTCGTCTACTGCCGATTAGACCCTCAATTGGGGTCTGCTGGCAGTGGGAAAGAAGTAATTTGCCGATTGTTAGCGGGTTGAAAAAACCCGCTTTGACCCGCCATTTTTAGTGTGGAAGCGACATCAGTGTCGTAGTTTTTTTTTCTTCTTCTAAATGTAGTTTTTGTGGAAGTTTGTGCCTTTATTGATAGGAGAGAGATAGTGGATAGGCTTGTGAAAGGGGGAGAGAAAGTAGGGAAAGACACTGCAAACTGGCCACAGGCTGGATTCGAACCTGGGCCCGCAGAAGTATATACCTGGGACGTGCCTGGTTGCTAACCACTCCACCAAACCAGCACCCCAAGTTTCGTAGTTGTAAGAAAAAAAATCTGTAGCATGACAGCCCTGCCATGATGGACACGGGATGTTACAACAAGGACGCCATTGCATTCTGTATGTCTTTTTGACTGATTCCCACAAGCATCAACACAATAGTGCTTTTTAAAGAACACGGAGTAAATGTGAGCCCCTCTGGTTCACTTTGACACTTACACAAGCTGTGAATGTGATTACAAAGGCGATATCCCAGCGCTGTCTGTTGTGTGTTTACTAGTCCCATCCTGCGGCGAGCTCCCCCCAGGCCAGAGTGTTTATCTCACCAGTGTTTAGGCTGTGGTCTTTGGATTGCACCCAAAGCGAGGCCCCTCTGTCCGGCCAGCTCTGCTCCGGCTAACTCCAGCGGGTTGACCTCGTTTAAAAGGCCTGGCTCGGCTGTGTAACCGTCCCTCTGAGCGTGGAGTCACAGCCAGCTCTCTGCAGTGTCTCTGTGACTGTGGAGGCTTTGTGTGAATGTGTTTGTGTAACGCACAGGCCTGAAATTGGGGTCTGAGCAACATCCAACACCAATTTGTTTGGCTCAGTCTCTGCCCGACAGCAAAAAAAAAGCATGAACCCAAGCTGGAGCAAATACATTGATGTAAACGCACTCTCCTCTGTTTCCCTCACACACATTAATTTTATAATAACCTTAATTTTATACCACTTTTAAAACAGAGGTTTACAAAATGGTTAGACAAACAGGAACATTCAGGAGACAAAGCACAAAGAGCTTAAACCCAAAAAGATATAACAAACAAAATGTACAGTTTAAATAAAATAAAGGCATAATGGACCAAAGCATGACAAGAGGAGAGCATCTGTGCTTCTGGTTTTACCAGAACAATTCATGGAATAGAGAGAACATTAAGTGGGGTACACACATGAAGATTATCAGGCTGTTTTTGTGCAGACATCCCCCTTTCCAACCAAAGACGGCAAATGACAGATTATTTTATGTCCTATAAGATTATCTTGTGGTCTGAGGTGTTAAGAGTAAATTTTTCCCAATAATCGGCTCTAAAATGGGCAGATTATCAGTAAATATTAAACTTGTTCAACAGTTACAACCAAAAATCTTTGTGTGTTGGGAAAGCTTATGACTCCCGAGTCATGACTCAGTGAATTGAGACATGGAATCAGAATGTAGCCAATCAACAAGCGAGCTGACTGAGGAACAAGGAAGCAGGTGTAAATAAGAACAAGCATGGCCGACCTGACACAGAAAGTTCAGTGGACCTCAGAAATGGAGAACCATCTCGTGTGTTCAGGATTTTTTCTTCTGCCTTTTCTTTTTTTAGTGAAAAATAGCCCCAAGACCACCACCATTCCCTCTTCTCATTCGCCCTCTTCCATGTTGAGTGTGTGTTTTCCTGTTGTTGCCATGTTTCTACTTCTTTGTTTTTGTTAGATCTCGCAAGATTTCTGTTTTGGGAGACAAGATTCTTGATCAATGGTCTGTGTTGAAATTATCTAAGCACACCACACAGTGCCAGATCAAAACTATTCCATTCATGACTTTTTATCTTCATGTGTGAGGGTCTATAACAGATAAAAAAATCTCTTCAGATTTAGAAAATCCTTATGTGTGGATCCTACTTTAGAGAAACCTTAAACTCAGAGAGTGGACACAGCAATCCAAGCCCAGTCACCCAACATGACAAACACAGGAGGCCCCCAACCCACAAGGCCAGAAACACCAAAGACCACACCAACATGCTTCCCCCCAAGACAACAACACACGAGAGGCAGTAATGACTCAGTGTCTCACTCTAAGGAGGGCGCGACCCGACAATCTCAGTGACTCCAGGCCAGCGAATCAAAGGCCCTGCTCATATGTCATAAGAACCCAGACAATACAAGAACACAGCGAGAGAAGATGAGACCATTAGGACCAGAGATAAAGATAAAACATAAAAGCAGAAAGAAAACGGAAAGGCAATAAAAGGGAGGAGAGGCAGACAACAGCAGATAAAAGAGAATAGATAAACAATAGGATAATAATAATAACAATTATGATAAAGATAGTAATAATAAAATGGGCGATTTGCTGCCTGTCCATGACCTCGTTCATTAACTAATTCAAAACTTCTTGCTGGTATTTAGAGAAGCATTGATAAAATTAGAGGTGGAGGGCTTGGTGAAAGTGGATCCTGTATTGGATGTTGGAGGAAAGCATTTAGCTAGTTCAAGTCTAGTTCAGTTCTCAACCCTACTCATCATGACACATTAAATACCTAGTTAGCAAAATGTATTATAGCCTCAGTGATAGCCAGTTAAGCACATGGGGATGTTATATTAAACTCCGTGTTGTAATTTGCCTTTTTCAGATTGATGATGCATCTCTAATGCATAAATCCTTGTCTTGTTTTAGAGCTTACTCTGATATGCACCACATACGTTTGCTGCTCAGTGTTTCTGTCACATTGAAGTACCCATATTAAAACTTGATAACACATGCATTACAAAAAACAAAACAAATAAATGTATATGTTATAAATGCTTAAAATAGTGTAATTACAAGAAAGGCAAAAATGGACTTGAATCACACGTCTCTTTCTTTTGCTGGCGACAGCTTTGTATTGTAACGAAATTGAAGTCAAAAAAATAATGTGAATTTTTAAACACAGGTTTATGAAATGCATATTTCTCCTTAATAAGCTCATTAGATAAAATGTTGAGTACAAAAAGACTGTTTTAAGGTTGTTCAGAGGGAAACAAAGCATGATTTTTTCTTCTAAGCAACCACTTTCCTTTATACTTCAAACAAAAGCTGTGCTGTCAGTATACATCTTCTTACTTCACATACACAACCGTTCCATCTCCACAGTGTGTAAATTGCCCCACAGCCAAGTCTCTCCCACCTCACCTCCTCTCTCTTCATTGTATAGCTACATCTGTAATTACTGGACATTGAGCTTTCCTAAGGGTTTGCGTTTCACTCCGCACGATCATTACAACTATCTACAGAGGCCTATTAGTGCTTGATTAGGCGTCGTGCCGGACCGGAAGAGCGTGGGCTTATTTCAAAGCGATGGAGAGTCCTCGGCAGGCCCTAATTAGCCCACAGAATCAAGCTAGTTCCTGGTTTCCTGGTCAGGTGGAGGAAGCCTGGCCTCCACATCAATTAGCGATACTCCTGGAGTTGGTTTATATTCCCCCGCTTCATGTCATGGAGAGGTGATGTAGGAGAACTGTTGTATTTAATATAAGGAGATGTATGAAGACTGTGAGCTTATCTGTATGCAGGGAATGCTTGAAGATACACTGCCTGGCCAAAAGAAAAATTGCCTCCTGGATTTACTAAGCAAAAAGGTACAAGCCTCCTATTGGATAATCACTGGAATCAGCTGAAAACAAGTTATTTAACCCCAGCTGATGCAATAAGTAGCTTCTTATTTCTTAAACAACAATTTCTAAAACATATCCAGTGGTTTTGGAAAAGTTGTCAGTCTGTTTAAGAAGGGTCAAATCATTGGTATCAAGCAGAGAAAACATTTAAGGAGATTGAAGAAACTACTAAAACTGGGTTAAGAACTGTCCAACACATTAAAAACTGGAAGGATAGTGGGGAACCATCGTCATCGAGGGAGAAATGTGGTCGGAAAAAACTCCTGCGTGATCATGATGGGTGAATCACTTAAACGTTTGGCCAAATCAAATAAAAGAACAACAACAGTAGAACTCAGGGGTATGTTTAATAGTGAAAGTAGGGGCATTTCCACACGCACAATGAGAAGGAAACCTAAGGGATTGGGACTGAACAGATGTGCGACCTTAAAAAACCACTAATCAGTAAGGCTAACCAGAAAAAAGGTTTCAGTTTGCAGCCTAGGGAGCATAAAGATTGGACTGTGGTGGACTGGAAGAAGGTCATGTGGTCTGATGAGTCCAGATTGACCCTGGATTGGGGCTGAACAGATGTGCAGCCTTAAAAAACAACTAATTAGTAAGGCTAACCAGAAAAAAGGCTTCAGTTTGCTAGGGAGCATAAAGATTGGACTGTGGAGGACTGGAAGAAGGTCATGTGGTCTGATGAGTCCAGATTGACCCTGTTCCAGAGTGATGGGAGCATCAGGGTAAGAAGAGAGGCAGGTGAAGTGATGCACCCACCATACCTAGTGCCTACTATACAAGCCTGTGGGGGCAGTGCTGTGATCTTCAGTTTGTTGTGGCTGTTTTACAGGGACCCTGAATCGTTTGCTCCACCTCTTTAAGAAGACAAACTCAGTTATAAGGCTTCAAGACTTTTCTTGTAAACCAATGGGTTATCTCACTAAGATTGAGTTTATGTGAACACAGTTAAAGAAGATTTAACAAACTTCATTTGCATAACATAAACGGAACTTTAAAAAATCTGAATGTTCTAGTTTTTACAAAAATAAAATGTACTGACAAGTGTATCGAGGAGTCATGCCTGAAAATGTGCTTTGTCATTCTTTTCAAAACCAAAATTGTAGAAACCTGATTTAACGTCCATTTCATTCTTATCCACATGAGTGCAATGTTGTTTTATTTCAGAAACATGTACTCCCTGAAGAGCTGTCACAATGATATTTACTATCAGACATTGTTATCTTATTGTCCTTATATGCATTAAAGCCGCTGAACCATAACACAATAGCATGATGACAGCGAGCACACTTTCTGACAAAGGTCAAGCACTGTGCAATATCAGAGCGTTTTTAAAGGCAGGTCATCAATGAAGCTCTCAAAACGGTCTAAAGTCATAAAGCAAAAGCAAACCAATAACTAGAATTCAGCACAAAGTCATAATTCTCACTGCAGCTATGCGAAATACGTCTGCTGGTGTTGTATTATGTGTTAGCAAAGGTCAAATTGAGCATGATGGTCAATGTGATGTGTGTTAAATCCAAAACACATTCCTTTTGACTTATTTATCATTTGTTTTTTTTTGTCTTTATTTTTTCCTGCCTTCTATTCCCTCCTTTTTTCCTGTTGTATACACAATCATTAGTAGTCATTAACAACTATAATTGTTATTATCTTAGTTATGCATTATCTATTATTTTCTCCTAAACTGTAAAATTGTAAGACTGTCCTGCTTGTATGTCTTTTATGTACATTTTTGTCCTGTTTTTTGTATGTCATTTACATTATCTGTTTTGTTTTGTCTTGCAATAATAATTATTATTTAAAGGAGACATATCATGCTGATGCATGATTTAATACTTACATATAATATAATAAATTTGAAAACAAGACCTTACACCCCCTTAATTTTCAAAAAATGAGATATTGTATTTTTTCTGATATCCTAGAACGAGATTTGATGCCTCTGAAAATGTCCGCGAAATTTCAAATGTCGTGACGACACAAGGTACCTTTCTTTTTATTGGAGTGATCTGATAAAACACTTCCTCCTCTGTGATGTCCGTTAGCCACAAAACCGTCACCAAGGAACACATCCACCAGCAGGGGTATATAGATCCCTAGCTCACATTCCCTCATTACCAGCTCTGGCCTGTAGGGGGACTCAATACGCGGTCGCTGCATTGAGCCCGCCGGAAAATACAGTAGAAGAAGAAGGACAGGCTGGCTCTACCCCCGATAGAACTGACCAATCAGAGCACAAAGGGCTGTGACGTTGTGAGGTAACTTTAGGTCATCCTCAGATCCGAGTGTTTCAACGAGGGCTTCATAATGGCCTAAAATGAGGATATTGAGAACGCTATTGTGGGGCAATGAAGGAACTAAATGACTTGTACTGAGGGCGGAAATGCTTTACAGGCATCCTTGTCTGGCATAGTGAAAAGGAGAAACAAGCATGATATGTCCTCTTTAAAAAAAAATCCAAAACACATTGATAGATCAAATCCAAAATGCCCCGGTGTTTTGAATGGTTATTATTCATGTGCTATCATGGCGTCATGCATGCTTGGTAAAATAAAATGATACGGACACCTGAAAATATTTAAGATACCCCTATTTTGGCTCCCTAAAAGAGCATAAATAAGAAATATTGGATGAAATGCCCCCTGATGTTTGTGTTCCTCTAAAAATGTACATGCTGCAGCCTGCCATATGCACTAATTTAATCTCACACTTACTGACAGATCAATATGAGTGCAGTACTTGTGATCTTTTGTTGAGCATGTGGGAGGACAGCAGGACCCAGATTTATCAGCAATTTGCGAGTGACACTCGTTTTTGGAGCTGTTAATGGCACTCTTTGAGATTTGTGTATGTCAAGTTGGCAACTCAGCTTGTAGATTTAATTCAACCCAAAGGTGCTCGATGGGGTTAGCTGAGGTCAGGGGTGATGCAGGGCTGTCAAGTTTTTATGCACCTTTCTAACAACCTGCATTTCAAGTCCAAACTACAGAAAACTACCAACCCTCACCTGGGATGACCACATGTTAGGTATCCTTTTTATTCAAGCCATCTTTTTTTTGGTCAGTGGTTGGATAGTTTCAAATCAGTTCAGTTTGAAGACCTTTACTGGCATTAATTTTGAAGTACATTATTATTATTTCCAAAGCATTTTATCTAAAACTAGTAGCTCTCAGAGAGCACAAACCTCTACCAAGGAAGCTCATATATTACTGTTTCATCTATAAACAATAGTTCCATGATAGAGTTACCATCATAATATGATTTATTACCCAGAAAAACTACACCTAGCATTCAGAATCATGTTGATATTATTAATAGACAGCTATTGAGCAAAAATAGTCATTTGTTGATATTAGTAATCTGGATCACCACCAAAATGTAATCGTTTTTAAGTTGGGCCATTACTAACATCTCCTGAAAATTTCAGCAAAATGTGTCCTTTAGTTTTTGTGTAATCCTGCTAACAAACAAACAAACAAACAAACAAACATAAGCTGTGCAAAAACACAACGTCCTTGGTCGAGGCAACAAAAAGTAAACACATACAAATAATGTGCTCAAAATGAAAAGTAAGTAATTGGTTACCTCTGCCAAGGAGGTTATATTTTTACTAGCATTATCTGTTTGTTGTTTGTTAGCAAGATTATGCAAAACTACTGGACACATTTTTCTAAAATTTTCAGGAGATGTTGATAATAGCCAAACATAATATGATTAGATTTTGGTGCTAGTTGTGGGTTTTCAGGGCCAATGAATCATATTATGATGTTAATTTTATGATGGAACTATTGCTTACAGATGTAACAGGAATATAGGAACTACTGTTGTGGAGATTTGCACTTTTTAAGTGCTTTCTAGTTATAATATAAATGTTGAAAAATAATTTCATGAAGTTTATATTGCACATGTATGAAAAGTAAGATGGTATTAATATGAAAAACTGAAAACAAAGTTTGTCTTTCATAATGCACATGTTATAATGCGTATCTACAGTTGTCTTTGTTAGTGTTTTTGTGTGTGCTATTTAAGGATATTATTTATGTCTCACACTCTGGTATTTAGGGCAGGATGTGAGGAAGTGAAGCTCTGTCTCTACCTGTTGGGTGTCACAGCAGAGGCAGAGTCTGTCCTCACTGGGAGCCAGCTCTTTTTGTGACAGCCTGTCTTTACAGCTAATCAATCAATCAATCAACTTTATTTTAATAGCACTTTTCCTACAACATATGTAACTCAAAGCGCTAATCTGTGGGCACTGATTTTATAACCCATCAGGACTTTTTCAGAAATCGATCATTAACAGAGCTCAGATAAAGAGCTCCCTCCCATTACTCGCACATTCCTTTATGTTGGTCTAATTTAAGGGGTATTGGCTTCCTGAGTCTGATTTGGAAGAAGCCTTTGGACCAGCAGGTTGAGGGAGCTTTTCTTTGGCTTCAGCTCTCGGCAGCTCAGGGCAGTGTGAATGAAGAACTGGGTTCAGTAGTTTTCAAATGTTGGTAACATTTCTACATCTAAGAGGGCCTTACAAAACTCTGTGAAATGGTTCAATTGTTGTTTGTCCTCATTTATCAAAGTCCTGATTGGATTTTGGTCCCCAGAAATACTTCTGAAACAGACTCTGGTTTGTTGCTACAGTTATTTTTTATTTCAGAGCTGAAGTCTGAAACTAAATTGCGAATAGATCACAATGTGTCAAGCAGCTGACATGTACTAACATTTACCAGAGACCACTGCATGTATGTTGTGTCTATTTCTGACTCGTGCAGCCTTGTTTAAAGTCATCTGTCTTGCAGACTACGTGGCTGTAACGGCATAACACACACCCATAAAAAAAAGCTCTGGCTCCCGGTCACACATGTCACCATGGCAATAAGCATGTCAGGGTGTGTGAGTGATGGACAGCGGCCACAGCTGGAATCTAAACAAGAGGCTGGTGATGGTGGAGGAACCTGGGGGTGATGGAGGCTCAGTACAAGCTCTCTGTGTCTCTCCTACGTGTGACAGTCATAAAAGATAAATGAGGTGGATCTTATTGACTTATGGCTGCATCCACAGGTAGCTGACAGGAATAGATGCACCAAAACAGATGCTTTATTTCTCTTTATTTACTCCGTCTCTCGCCTGCACTGAAGTAATTCTAATTCTGTCTGATTTTATCTGTAGAACGGTCCAGATTCTTAATCAGTCAAATACATTATTCTCAATCATGCAGACTTAATTAATGATGAGTTAATGCAATGTGATTTCTGCTCCCTGGAAGCTCAGTTGATGCCTTGAGCTCATTATGGAGAAAACAATATGGCCGCCTGAGATGTTTACTATCAACAAAACATCATCAACATAATTAATAACAGATGTCATGTATAAAGTGGGTCACCATTTATGTGTGATCTGTTTGCAGCTCCAGCAAAGTATACAGGGCTAAAATTAGCAGAATTAGATCAATGGCAGTATATACTGTAAGCCTACAAGTAGTTTCTTTAGGTTAAAAAACAGATATGTAACAAGAAAATCACAATTTCGTTCTCTAGTAAATAAAATGTAGTGATGATAAGGGGAAACACTGTAGTACATTCATATATTCTTTCAAAATTTCAGCTAGCATATATTTAGCTTTTATATATCAGCAGGAACTTTCATATCTGCCAATCTTGGGCCTGATCTACTTAAAGTTTGTGTGCATAAAAACACATGCAAACTTTATAGCTTGTTCAAATTTGATCCACTAACAGGGTGCACTGAGGACTGCACCTGTCAAATGAGCAAAATAGCACATGCAGTCCATTTAGCGCGTTTGCTCTGTTGAATACGCAGAAAATATTGGGAGGAGGGGATGCAAATGTAATCATTTAGCACCTGCAGTACTATTTATCAAACCCGCAACTGATTGCGTGCACTGTTTTTGTGTCTAAATGTAGTATGTTTGAAAAGCAGGTGCAGGGTGCTGGTATTGCGGAGTGGTTGGCGGCCATGCATGTCCCATGTACATGTTTCTGCCAGTCCAGGTTCGAGCCCAGCCTGTGGCCAGTTTGCAGAGTGTCTTCCCCTACTCTCTCACCCCCTTTCACAAGCCTATCCACTGTCTCTCTCCGATCAATAAAGGCACAAAACGCTCAAAAAATACATACAATTTTTGATGACTTATGGAAAGATTTGGAGGCTGTCTTTGATTATGAAGGACTGGAAAAAGAGGGATGATCCAGTGTGCCATTTAGACACCCATAAAGTAAAGCCACTTTTTTTGCGGAGGTCATTTAACCTGTGTACAAAAGATCACCTTCATATCCATAATCACTCTGTTTGTTACTCAGAGCTGACCGCATGTTTGAAAACTGTAGGGCTGTAAAGTCCAAGTCGACTGGTCGACTTATTGGTCGATGCATGCTCAGTTGACCAAAATTCTGATTGGTCGACCAAATGTATCAATTTATATTTTCCCCTGCAGTGTATGCTTCATTTTATCAGGAGAAATGTATCAAGTGAACCGTTTCACAGGTAACAGCCTGTCTTTTAATGTATTTATCATTCATTTCAATATCAATATTATATTAAGAAATTTTCAATATTCTAGTCTAATACTCCTTTATTCGTTTTATAGCTGCATGCCGCTGCTGCATGCGCTCTGCCCACTGCAGCGTCGGCAAACCTCACCCAGTCCAAAAACGACATCACAGATGGAATTGTCAATTTTATTTCTGAGGGCATGAGGCCCATTGGTGTCATGGAAGGCCAAGAAAAACATTGGAACCTGGATATTGTACCAAGCCTCGCTTTAATATATAATTATACATATAAATATATATCTGGACTACTATTCAGATAACAGATGTGGACGTCTCTTCGAATGGAGTCCTATATGACAGTGACTGCCCATTTCATTGATGAAAACTGGAAAGCAAAGAGTCTTCTGCTTGAGAGAGGTAAAAAAGGAGAGGCGGACACGGGAAGAAACATCGTTGCGGATTACATGAACTAGCCGAAAGGTCGAGCAGAAAAAAAAGTGTCTGTTGTAGTGAACAACGTGGCTAATATGGAACTCTGTATGGAAACACTTAAGGAGTCCCATGAATGGTTTAAGATGCAGGGCATTTGGAGGTGCGCTGGGCACGCCGGGCACACTCCCGCCGTGGCTGCAGCGCGTCATGTTCTTGCACATTTTAATAAGGGGCACAAAGCCAAAACTGGGCTAAAACAGAAGCAGAAGCAGGTGCTGATATAAGTTTAATCTAGCAGCAGCACGTCATTTTGTGGCGCATTTTAGAAAGGGACACAAAGCAGAAAAACTGGGCTAAAACAGAAGCAGGTGCTGAGCCGCGGTCCGCTGAGGCCCCCCCCGCGATTGGTCGATTTTTGGTGACAGTTGCTGTGTTTTGGTCGACCAACAATTTCTTTGGTTGATTACAGCCCTAGAAAACTGTTCCACTTTGATTTGGGGGGGGAAATGACAGCCTTAGTGGGAGCTTTTATCTGCTCATACTAGTATCATATTGGCAATATCCCAATTTATTTGAGGGTACATATTCTTTACTCAATTAATCTCAGTGTAATAGAGCAGTGCAGTGTTTCAAATTTAAGGAGTTTTCTGAACTCCTCAACCCTGTACATGCGGAAAAGCTCCACTTCATGGCCAGTTGATAAGAGTATTTCCCTGTCGAGCCACCGCCTTTATGATCGTGTCACGCAGCACAGGTAGCTCAGAGGCAGGCTGCTCCATCAGGGCTGTCTCTCCCATTAAACACAGTCCACACCCCAGCCCCAGCATCAATCACGGCTTCAGGCAGGACTGGGATGCTCTGCCAGGGCTATTTCGAGCCCTCGCTGTCACACATAGAAGAAATATGCATACTCATACACACACACACACACACACACCTGTCTGTGGCTCTTTCTACTGGTGTCTCTGCATATTAACAGTGGCAGGCAGTGTCTGCAGCACGCCCCACCTGTCCTGAGGAGACAGCTGCTGGGGGACCAGAGATGAAATCAGAGACCTGACTCACGTTGCACCACAGACCGGAGTAAAGTTTTATGAAGAGATATAACCACACAGGGGGAACTATGGCTCTAATATGGTAAAATGTCTATTCTGACACTTCATCCAGCATGCCACAATTAGATTTCAGACTTTATGACCCCAAAGAGGTTTAAACTGTTACCTAAGAAGGCAGTCAGTGTGTAAAGCTTTTTTAACCAGTGTCAGCACTGATCAACCTACTTTTTCTTTAAATCGGAATGGATAATCGTGCAAAGAGGAAATAAAATCCCTCCAATCCTGCTTTAGATATCACAGAAGCCCATAGAAAATGTGTTCAGGGGACAAAACCTTCAAAAACAACTGCAGCTGGTGATTGGACGATCATTCTGCCAGTCACATTCATCACAGACCAATCATATCAAGCCACAGCATGACATGGCAGCTTGTTGTTAGCCATTAGCTTAAACTACAATATCTTTCTTAGACTATCATCTTACATTGAATTATACAACACAGATGTATCATTTCCCACTTACATGTGACCTGTAGCTTGTCAACAACAATCCCCACCAATACTCTCAGAAAACCATGTCTACATACTAGGCCTAATTTTTCTTTACAGTTAACTCGTCCGAGAACATACAATGACAGTCACATTCATGGGGAGACAGAATCAGGAAGACTGTTGGGTCACCAGGAGGACAGCGCCCTGTTTTCTTAGATAGGAAAAGGGAGACATCAGGGAAAGAAAAGGAGAAAAAAGGCAGATTTATCTGTTGTTATCATTATTACTATTAACATAGTCATATTTTTTTCCCTTTTCTCCCTTTTATCATTGTTAAATATGTATTTGTTCTCATTCATTTATTTATTTTCCATACGGGGGAGAACATGCAAACTTCACACGGAAACACAGAAAGGCCCTGCCAGACGGGAATCGAAATTTATTTTTTTGAATTCTTCGAAATATTATTGCTTTTGATTTTTTTCATCCAATGTCTTTTTTATTATTATTATTTGAATTAATGTACGTATTACATTTGTTTTATATGATGTGTTATTTGAAATAATAAAAATACATTGAAATAAATTGTACCTGTGTGAAAAATAAATGCCTTAGCATTAGAATTGGCAACAACTACCATGATATGAAGCTCTAAAGTGTCCAAAAAGTGTAATGTAATGGTTGAGATAGTCCTGAATAACAACTCACAACACAAAACGGCCCTGGCTGTTTGACATCATCCACAAAAAGAGAAGCTGTGATTTTGAGTCCTGTTAGCAGCGTTAGCAGCATTAGCAGTTGAACCACTTTCTGTCAGTACACCAGGTTAAGATTGGAAGATCAAAAGCCCCCATGTCAAGCCTGTCACCTCTGAATCAAGCAGCCGTCTTCAACAGATTAGTGTAGTGCCACTTTAGACGCTTTGCTCTCTTCAGTGGAATTTGTTTGAGGAACTCGTTGGCTGAATGGTAACCTGGTAATTACCTTGTGCTTTCGAGGCCTGCTCTGTCCTCTCCGAGGCTTTGACTGAGGGTCTCCACTCGAGGATTCAGACCTCATCAAGGACCTGGAGAGACGGTCAGAAATAGCTGCCTCTCAAGATGAAGGCAGTGAAGAGCATCATCACTCTGACTGATTTCTTATTTTCGTTGTTGCTGATGGCCTCGCCTGTAGATGTTACGGTCATGTCACAAACACTTCAGAGCATGAAGCATTGGAGCTATTCTGGGACCAATCAGCTTCCTTAGTCGTTATCGTCTTTGCTTGAAAAAACATGTTCCCTCTGTGTAAAAATAAGACTCAGTGCTTACAAATTAAGGCTTTATTTAAATGACCCAAACATGTTCACGCAGGGTAAAAATTGGTTCTCATCCCCCAGAGAAACAGAATAAATGGATTCCTTTAATCATGCAAGCAAGTCTGTTCTTAATTTAGATATTAATTATGAGCTGTAATTTAGCAAACAGCACAGAAAGTCTGCCAAGGATGCCCCCTCGATGCCCTCATTCTGCTTCCTATCAGACTTTTAATCAAATGGAAAAAGGATTTGTTAATTTAATATTTAGTGTGGGGCCGGCCCAGCCAGAGAAAAAAATCTCACAGCTTAAATAATTACACCCTTGTCCTTCCCACAAGACATTTGATCCCATATTCTGCTCGATAATTCACTCAGATGTAGCTCTGGTCTCTCTCTCTCTCTCTTTTACCAGTAATTTTAATAGAACGAGGCGTAGCGACACTCAGTCGCAGCGGTTTACCAAACATTACCAGTAACCGTAGCCATCCATCATGGAAATCCAGGTTAAAACCTCCTCCATAGTCGTTCTCTTAATGTTGGTTTGTCTTTTTTTTCTCTTCACAGTGTTTGCCGATCCATGGTCATGGATTTGTCTTGGACAAGTACACATGCCACTGCAAGAGAGGGTTCTACCACCCAAACAGAGTTGCTGTTAACAGTTTCACAAGTAAGTCAAATTAAGATTGTTTTAATATCACTGATTCAACCTGGAGACAAACTGCATACAGACGTGGCAAAAATTGTTGGTACCCTTCCAATAAAGAAAGGTGGCATCCATAACTGCTGGAGATTTGGCCGTCAGTTTTCTGGTGAGCTACTGAACAAATACGAACATACAAGAGCATATAATATAACAAAGTATAAAATTGATTCAGCTATAACGCAAACACAGCAGCTAAATGGAACTTCCCAAAATATGATCAATAAGCTGAGGAAGAAAGTAGGGATGTAACAGGATGAAAATTTCATATCTTGGTTATTGTGACCAAAATAATCACGGTTATTATTATCGTGGTATTGTTGCAATGTGCTCAAAATGTTCGAAAAGTACTTTATCACAGTCTTGAAATCATTTAACTCCTTCGGTATTATAACTTTATCAGTTCTTTTGTCTTTTTTTGTCAATAACTTTGTCAGGAAATGTCCTACAAGTAAACAATCCTGGAAAGTATTTGTCATTAAGTTATAAATGCTTAAACAGTGTGTAATTACAAGAAAAGAAAACAGTGGATTTGAACTTTAAACAGGATTCTCTTCATAAACAAGTGTAAATGAACATGTTCAAAATTTTGAAACGACCAAAAATAAATGTAACCTATTTTACATACACTCACACATTTTGGTTTGCCTGCAGCATTAGTGTCCATGTTACAGCTCCTTATATTAGACCATGTCCAGGCCTTTTTTGAATGTTTTTTTTGTTGTTGTTGTTGTTGTTTTACTGATGATAGTCCCTGAAGCAGTTAGCCCCTTTCACGACTCTCCTCTGGTCTCCCCTTTCCCTGGCAGATCTCCTCCATATCTCCTCTAATATTTCCAAATTACCATTGATGAAATCTACATAACACGACCTTTGACGGAAAAATTGCAAGAAGAACGGAAAGAACACACTCCAGAATGATACTTAGGCTGTTATTTACAACATTTAGCTGCCTATAATTCACTCAGATATGGCTCTGAATTCTCTCTCTCTCTCTCTCTCTCTCTCTCTCTCTCTCTCTCTCTCTCTCACACAGTCCACTCGTTTACTCGAGGAGTTACAGCAGTTTTAATCACTCTAATTTTAGTCTCTTACTGCAGCTTGGTGTTTTAGACAGGGTGACTGTCAAACAGTTTTCCCTCGACATCCTTTTAAAATCCAAACTTCGACCAGACTTTAGACTTTGCCCGTCTCCAGTGGCAAAACCTGTCAGTGTCTGAACAGAGCTCCAACTGCTTTACTTTCAGAGGCCAAACATTGCAAACTGCGCATGTGCACCTCTGTTTGCTAAAGACGGCTTCATCGAGGGGCAGACACACATATTTCAGGCTTTTCCAGGCAAAGAGCAGCATCACTGTGTGTGGTCATCAAACATGGTTTAACAGTAATTTTAATAGAACGTAGTAATGATTACCGTGCAAAATTTTACAGCGGTTTACCACATTACCAGTAACCGTTACATCCCTAGGGTAAAGTAATAACATTGAATTTGCAGTGGTATTGGCTGCTATTAGAATTAGGGATGGAAATCCAAAAACAATTCCAGTTGAGAATCGTTACAGCTCCATCAAAGAGTTGATATCATGAGTTGTTTGCTAATCAATTCCCTTATCAATTCCTTCCCCTGACAGGGATCAGAAGCGTCAGAATTGTGCCTTAATTTTTTTTCAAAAGGCGTCTGCTGCACAACCTTAAGTGAGTGGAAACACCAGCAAATTGCAGAAGCAGTTATCTATGCTGTGACGTGTGTTTGACATTGTTGACACTGAAAATCTACAGGCTAACATTTGCCCACACGGAAAATCTGCAGGAATCAATAATGGAATCGTTGAAGAATTGGATCAATTAGTAGGATCAATCATAGCACTGATATCAATGAAATCTTATCAATTCCCATCCCTACTCGGAAGGAGAAAAAGTTTCCAGGAACACCAGGTATTTTTTGGAAGATAGCACCTTCTGTCCAGCTCTGTTTAATAGCAATGAAAAGTATTAATGCACAAATTGGACTTAAAACCATTTGCACTCTTGCTAATGTTCTCATTTGTTACTCGATTTTCATACAGTGTGAACAGCCTGTGTTTCTCTGCTTGTTAACTGTGCTGGACAATCTGTTTTCTGCCAACCTTCAGACGTAAAGCTATTTCCTTAATGACATCACAAGATCATTTATGTTTCTCACAAAGAGAAAAAGCAGCATAGCTTGTTTGTAAGAGAAATGTTCTGTATGTCTTTTCTTTTCTCTGTTATGAATGTAGCAAAGGGGCTCAAAGTGTTATCTCTGGCTTTCCTAAAAGTTGCAGAAGCAGAAAACACAAAACAACACATTATATAACTTCTTTACTGAAGAGAGGAAGAGACTAGCACCGGTCCGATGTGAAAATTGAAGTAGCCCGAGTACCTGGGGAGGCTAATCAGGTTCAAGATGGGAAATATCTTTTTAATAGGAGTTACTTTTCTAAGTTTGTTCTGTGTGAAGTGAGTTAATTAAAAAAGTCTTTCTCAGATACAGGGCCCCGGTGGTCTGCACCCGACCTCCTTCAATCTCAGCCGTACTTTAATTTTGATCTTCCTTCCCTCCTGCATCGTCCCACTCCAACCTCCTACAGCATGTTCCTCTGGTCCATCCAAATTCCACATCCTTTCTCATCCGTTTACCTCCCTCATTCTCTCAGTTTTATGTTTCCACTGTCTTATTTTTAGCCTCAAACGTTCCCCTTCATGCACAGAAAAGCAAAAACACTCCACGATTTTTTTTTCCTGAGAGCTGGTTCCCTTAGCTGTCCTCCTCTGCCTGTTTGTGCTGTTTGCTGTGTGTGTTCATGCGTGCAAGTCCACATGAAGACCGTGTTTGCATGTATGTGTGTGTCTTTGAGGATACAATAACAGAGAGGAGAGGCAAGCCTGTTAGAGAGGCGTAGTGCTGCAGTCTAGCCCACCATGGGGCCAATAACAAGCCTGTTAATCCACATGCCTCGCTTAGCAGGACACATTAGCACACACCCAGCCTAATCTTTTTTTTGGCATCTAAATAAATGCCGTAAAGTTACTGTAGCAGAGTTTCCTTTTTTCAGACAGCCAACCGCAGCGGCAAAAACCAACAAAAATAAGCCACAGGATATGAGTCATCGCCACAGAGATAAGTAGTCCTTTTGAAGGGATCAATGATGTGCAGAGTCACAGCTTTGAAAAATAGGCCAGCTTCTTTTTAAAGGCAAAATCCCTGCAAATCTCTGAGACAATGGCTGTTTCCAATAAAGCCTCTATAAAAGCTCTATATAAGGCCACCATTCGTTATCTGTCCAACCATATGGGCAGCTCCTCAGGCAGTTTCTATACAAACCAACAGGCCTCCAGCGTCTTGTTGTCCCATGGGTTTGTTACGGTTTTCTTCCTCAGTTTGCCCCATGAGAGCTGGAGAGCTGTTCCTGACTCAGAATTTGTCATTCAAATTAGAAGTAACTATTCAATGAGAACTTTGAATATTGTTTTATTCTCTTTTCAGACATTAATGCCAACCTGAATGGGTGTTATGTTTAACCTGTAGGAGGCACACCCTTTTTTTATTTTTTTTTTTTTAAATTATCTTTTTATTAGAGAAAAGAAGCATACAAATATATATATGTATGTATATACACAACCTTTTCAGTATTATTTAACATTATTTTACAACATCAGTTTCCTCTTTTCCCTGTTTTTTATGAATAAACATAAAAACTCATGAACCAAGGCGGCTTACAAAGTATATGAACAGGAAGAAAAAAAAACATTATAATAAAATAAAATTAGAATAATAATAATAAGATTAGTTACCGTTACTACATTCATTTTTGTGTCAGGGAAACAAATTTAATCCATTTTGCCCAAATTTGGTTGAACTTAACTTTTTGAAGTCTCAGGCAGTAGGTCAATTTTTCCATTCTGTATATCTCAAAAATTATTTCAAACCACTCCTTCAATGTGGGAGGTGATGGATTCAACCACCTTCTTGTGATTGCTTTTTTACTAGCTGACAGAAGAGCCTGTACTAGTTTTACATCTTTCCCTTGAATCATTAGCTGGGTTCGACCAAGATATTAAGTCTCAAAGTTCATAGGTAGATGGTTTTAAACACATAAATCAATGTTTTATGTATCTCCCTCCGGTATGATGTTAACTTAGGAACTTCCCAGAATACATAGCACACCCTTTTTTTAAAGGGCTGTACCCGATACAGACTTTTAAATATTACCTGTTGACACCGCCATCAATTTTACTAGTTAAACAGAGAAGGATTTTCTAAATCTGGAGATACTTGGTTGTAAATATTGAACAAGTTTAATATTTACAATTGTCTGCCCTAGCCCGTTTAGCAGGACACATTAGCACACCCCAGCCTAATCTTTTTTTCCACTTATTTTTATTGGATTTTTCTCTTTAACAGTTAGAGTGTCAGGGCATAGCAAATTTCACCTCATTTATCAGTCCTCCTCATATCAGTGTCCTTATTGTCTAGTGAAAGTGGTGTTGTCCTCTTCTGTCCTCCTGTAACCAGTCCATTTTTCCCCACTTTACTACTAATTGTGTTTTTTGTGACCTTAATTGTTTGTGAGTTTCTCCGTTACAAATGTTCCCTGACCATCCACTGCTCCCTAGTTTGTGGTTCTGCTTTATACCACAATCTGGTAATTACTTTCTTACTTGCTGATAACAGTATTTTAACAAGGTACTCAACTTTTTTTGTATTATATCATGTGACAGATTTCCCAAATACGACATCTTAAATGTTTTGGCTATCTGAAATACTATCATCTTTTGCAAACTTTGCCGTAGTAGTTTTGGGCATGACCAAAATATGTGTGTGTGGTCTGCATTAACGCATTCACATGATCTCCAGCAGGGCTGCTGCGTAGATACACATTTCTTCCTAATCTTTAGAGTTATAAAAATCAGACATTTTTTCAGTTCAACTCTCTCCAAACTCTGGAGCTAGTAGCCATGCACCGCGATTTACGCATACTTTTTTTCTCCTCCTCTCTCCCTGATGTCTCCCTTTTCCTATCTAAGAAACGGGGCCCTGCTCTGCTGGCGACCCAACTGTCTTCCTGATCCTTTGTCCTCATGCATGTCACTGTCTTGTACGTTCTTAGGCGGGTTTAAATGTAAAGAAAAATTCGGTTGCTCTGTACTTGCGCCATGTGCAATGACAATAAAGCCTGATTGATTCATTGATTCATTGATTGACTGATAATAAACCATTCTTCTCCATTTTTCTCTAATATACAGTGAGGAAGAGTCCCTGGATGACGTTAAACTTTTATATAAAATTAAGATTGCTAGATTTTTTTTCTTCTCATAGGCTCTCTGAAATACCCAAACAATTACATTATCAGTGTTGCATTTCAACTCCTTCTCAAAATAATCCATTAGTTGTGGGTATCAGTATCGTTCATTTTCATGTAGTCCAAATTTGTCCCTTAACTTTTCAAAACTCTGCAGCATACCCTGTTCCACTGCTGTGTATATTGTTGCTATTACCTTGTTTGCTTACAGCTTAACACTTTTATCAATTGTCCCTGGTATAAACCAGCCCAACATTCCGATCTCTTTCTTCAATTTATACCTTTTATATTTTAACTGGGGTTTTGGTTATAATACCCAGCAGGTTACTTATTTTTTTCAGTAGTCCTTTGTGTGCTGTTAAGTGTCAAACCTCCATGTCTGTCGCACAAAGTTTTAAATTTTTCCATCTCGCAACAAATTCATCATTGCATCGATATATCAGAAGTCTGATTTGTGCTGCATATAAATGTTCCTTGAGGCTCTGCAAAACCGGACTGCCCTTTTCTTAAGGGATCGGAAACGTTACGCATCGAATCCTAGGTTTGTTTCCTCTCCATATATATCTTTATATCCATTTATCCCATACTATGAAGTGTTTTGTGGAATTATCCCCGTCAGAGATAGAAACAGATATTAAAGTCTAGAAAATTCATCTTAATTTTTTTCTATACTTGATCTGAAGTCCAAACAAATAGGTGACCATCTCCAAGTCCCTCCTCATTTCTTGGTTTGCATCATTTGCACCATAAGGTGTATCTATTCCTTTCGTAGGGCTGGAACAATACGCTTTCCTCCCAATTCAATTTTTTACGATATTTTAGGCGCTGATTCGATTGAAATTGTGATTCTATGATGTTGACGCTTTTTGCAATCTTTAGTGAGCTTTTTTATGATGATGCCTACAGACTATATCAGAAAAAATACACATCACATGTGAGTCTGTTTCTTGGATTTATTCAGCAATATATTTTAACCATCTGTTTATACTCTCTCTTCAAAAGCCTGGATTGTATTTAACAGTGGCTTATTAACACAGACTAAAATGAAGCATTTAAATTTGGAAAAAAAAACAATTTAAAAACTTTCAAACTAAAAATCCTGATACTTATAATCGAATCGAATTCAGATACTTGTAATAGAACTGCATTTTTCTAAGCTTGGTCAGGAACGGGGAGAGTTAGGACAAAAGCAGCCCGATAATCTTTATGTGTGTACCCCACTTTGTTTTACATTCACTATTGGCTCTAATAATGATCAAAAATGAGGCATTTTAGTTTTAAAGCAACATCACACTTGCAGACATTTCAGACTGGATGGATGATACATGCTTCATCAAGTGCAATATTTCAATAACTGGCAAACTGACACCTCATTTATTAATGTTAATTACTGTACGACGAGTTCCTCCCGTTAACTTCCTCTGCCTTTCTTCAAATTCGACATTAGATAGGAGCCAGCCTGCCTTGCCTGTAGACTCCCTGTTGTCTACCCTTGACAGTATAAAGTCACTAAGTAAAGGCATGTCTCTATGTGTGCTTTTTCTGCAGTTATCAGCCTTGTATGATATGCCAGAGACTGAACAAGGTGCAGCAGTGTTGACTTTTCATGTTCACACATATAGATCCATTTCCCTTGTGTTGACACAATGTCGATGAATCCTTGTTAAGGTCACTGAGGGATAAGCATATATATACCGAGAAGGCTTCAGTTTGTCATAGAGGCACCTCATCTCCTTTATCTTTTAATACCAGTCGCAGCAGATCCAGAGCAAAATCCAATAACAGAGAAACCTGAAAATGACAAGGACAACCGGCACAAGATTACTCCCTGCACTGTAAAAGTCATGCAGTCAAAAGGAGCAACAGTGTAAAAGTGTGACACGTATGACACAACAGAATACTTTTTGACCCATGCATTTAATAGCTGAAGAGATTTTAACTGTATGATCTATTAGATTTTTTACACATTAGCCAAGGAGCTTCAGGAAATAATAACTTTATTTGTATAGCACTTTTAAAAACAGAGGTTTACTAAGTGCTTTGACAAACAGTCAAGAACATTCACTCCAGGCCAAAAGTTTGGAAACACCTTCTCATTCAGTGTGTTCCCTTTATTTTCATCACTATTTATGTTACAGATTCTCACTGAAAGTATCAAAAATATGAATGAACATGTGTGGAATTATGTACTTAACATAAAAGTGTGAAATAAATGGAAACATGTATTATATTCTAGTTTCTTCAAAGTTTCTACCCTTTGCTCTGATTACTGCTGTGCAGACTTTTTGCATTCTCTTTATAAGCTTCAACAGGTAGCCACCTGAAATGGTTTTCACTTCCCAGGTGTGCCTTTCCAGGGTTAATTAATGGAATTTCTTGCCTTATAAATGGGATTTGGACCATCAGTTGTGTTGTGCAGTAGTCAGGCTGATGCACAGCCGACAGCCCTATTAGACAACTGTTAGAAGTAATATTATGGCAAAAACCAATCAGTGAAGTTAAGAGAAACAAGTGGCCATCATTGCTTTAAGAAATGAAGGTCAGTCAATCCAAAAAATTGCAGAAACTTTGAATGTGTCCCCAAGGGCAGTCGCAAAAACCATCAAGGGCTCCAACGAAACTGGCTCACATGAGGACCGCTCGAGGAAAGTAAGACCAGGAGTCACCTCTGCTGCTGAGAAAGAGTTCATCTGAGTCACCAGCCTCAGAAATTGCAAGTTAACAGCAGCTCAGATTAGGGACCAGATGAATACCACACAGAGCCCCAGCAGCAGACACATCTCTACTACAACTGTTCAGAGAAGACTGCGTGCATCAGGCCTTCATGGTCAAATAGTTGCTAGGAAACCACTGCTGAGGAGAGGCAACAAGCATGAGAGATATGTTTGGGTCAAGAAACACAAGGAATGGACATTAGACCAGTGGAAATCTGTGCTTTGGTCTGATGAGTCCAAATTTGAGATCTTTGGTTCCAGCTGCCGTGTATTTGTGCCATGCAGAAAAGGTGAACAGATGGATTTTGCATGCCTGGTTCCCATTGTGAAGCATGGAGTCTTTGGTGTGATGGTGTGGGGCTGCTTTGCTGGTGATACTGTTGGGGATTTATTCAAAATTGAAGGCAAACTGAACCAGCATGGCTACCACAGCAGCCTGCAGCGACATGCTATCCCATCTGGTTTGCATGTAGTTGGACCATCATTTATTTTTCAACAGGACAATGACCCCAAACACACCTTCAGGCTGTTTAAGGGCTATTTGACCAAGAAGGAGTGTGATGGAGTGCTACTCCAGATGACTGGCCTCCACAGTCACTGGACCTGAGCCCAATCGAGATGGTTTGGGGTGAGCTGGACTGCAGAGTGAAGGCAAAAGGGCCAACAAGTTCTCAGCATCTCTGGGAACTCCTTTAAGGCTGTTGGAAACCATTTCAGGTGACTACCTGTTGAAGCTCATCAAAAGAATGCCAAGAGTGTGCAAAGCAGTAATCAGAGCAAAGGGTGGATACTTTGAAGAAACTAGAATATAAGACATATTTTCATTTATTTCAGACTTTTTTGTTAAGTACATAATTCTACATGTGTTCATTCATAGTTTTGATACCTTCAGTGAGAATCTACAATGTAAGCAGTGATGAAAATAAAGAAAACACATTGAATGAGAAGGTGTGTCCAAACTTTTGTCCTGTACTGTACAGACATCAATTACAAGAGCTTAAGCACAAGGAAATAAAAACAAAAAGCTCAAGTTAAAACAAGACACTCTTACAGAAAAACACAAGAGGCATAAGAATGTCATAGGAACTCAGACAATGCAAGAACCCTGCAACATTAAATGTGAACAAGAGGACCAAAATCAAAGCTAAAAAAAAGAAACCAGTAAGAAAAAATAAAAGAGGCGAAAGTAGAAAATAGAAGAACGATTTTAACCCTTTAAGGCCCAAGACCATAGATTATAGCCAGAAAATTCTAATTTTTTTGGAACTGAAATGTTTGTTTCAGTTTCTGCTAAAATCCATAAAAATCAAAATGCCCATAAAATTCAACATGTAGATTTTTTGTATCTCATTTGACACATTAGGTGTTTTTGGCAACTGATAATCTATTTGAGGACATTTTTATCATTTATCTGATTGTATTCAGATGTTTTTTTTTTGTAATTTGTTGATCATATTGAGTAGAAAGAGGTATTATAAAAGTATGTATCAAATGTGATACAATTGGCTTTATAGGGTTAAATAGACAATATTAATAATGATAATAGAATATAGAGCAATACAAGTTTAAAAGGATATTTATAAAATGATTAAAAGTGTAAAAAAGGTGAAGCATAATTAGATAAAATCTGAATTAAAATTAAATAATGGCATTAATTTGGTAAGTCTGCCTTAACGTTACTGCCCTGACACAGAAGTTGACAACCACTGTGCCAGGCCATAGATCATTTGGTGAAGGTCAGCCGGGGTAAAAATTACAATATTTTTTAAGAAGAGACTGAAGGTTTTTCTTATTTTTGAGAGAATGACTAGATCCATGGCCATCTGGGTGCAGACTGTCTGGACTCTCTGACCCTGTCTCTGCTTTAGTGAACAAAAATGAAGGCCAAAACCAACTTGTGGTCAAGCCTTGTGCTAGGCGTGTCACGATAATTACTAAAGCAGTTAACCGCACGATAAATAAAAACGTCCTTGGTAAGTTTGCCCGCCTTGATAAATTGACGTGCATGCGTGTTTGTTTTCCTCCTCTCTTTCTAACAAACAGGCTGGAAGAGAAGATGGTTCACTCCGTCCATCTTTCTGGATGCGTTGGTTCTATGGTGGAATGAGTGAGTTTAGGGATAGTGATCCATCTGTCACTCGTTCAGTCTTTGAGGGAAGGCGGGGCTACTCGCGCACACACACACAGAGCTGAAGTAAGCATTGTGAGGAGTAACAAGGAAACAAAACATCTTAAAGCACTGATGAATGATGGCATGAAAGCGATGGTTCCTAAGCTGAATGCCACAGCCTAAGTGTGGGAATATTTTTGGTTTTAAACAGAATGAACAAGGTGTGAGCCCATGAACACCGACGAGCTGATATGTCCTATTTGTTTGGATGAAGGATACCTGAGAAACACCAGAGCGCTTGAACTACAGATGTAGAAGAGAGACCGTTATGAAGTCAGAACTAATAAATGACTCATCAATAACCAATAAAAACATCAGATCAGCTTGGACTGATGATAGACAGTTCCAGCACTAACTAACTGCTTGCACCATTATCATACCGTTCTTTTGGTATAGCGGTTCAACTAGTTACTGTGTCAACTGGTGACTGCCGCCAAAACAAAAGCAGTGTGAGTCCTTGTGAATGTTTCTTTGCGGGTTTTTTTTGGAACAAGCCTGTAGTTCCTTCTTTGCAGTGATTGTAAGGACTTGAAACAAAAGTAAACTAAGAAAAACAAAAGCTAGGGAGACCCAAATGCAGATAAAAAAACAACAAAAGGCTTTATTATTAACTGTAAATGGATTAAAACAAAACTGCAGCCATTACAAAACTTAAAGAGCCAAACTAAAATCTCAAACAAAGTAACAAATCAAACTATGGCAAACAAAGAAAGGAAACAGCCAGGAGCAAAACTCAAAAAAGTACAATACAAAGTCACGGAAAAGTTGAAGAAAAATCAGACAAACAAAAAATAGGAAGGAACACAAGAAACACTGGAGACTTGCACGGGAAAATGCCACATGGAGGTGGTGGAAACACAAGACAAGACACAAAACACGAAAAAAAAATTGGTAACTTAACTAAGACAAAGAGCAGGAATCACAAGACAAGAGGAACAAAAGGCCTAAACAAGAGATACAAGGAAAGAGCAAATAAAATAAAGAGAACTAGCAGTATCATGACAGAAATGATGAGTTAAACTCTTCTCAACACGTGTTTGTTTGTCACAATACCTCCCCCGTGTAGGCTGTTTTGGGACTAGGCTGTCCAATAGAAAAGTTGTTTAACAGAAAAGGTTAGGACCTGCTGTAAAGATTGTTTTAAATGTTTCATTTTCTGTTTGATTTTACCAATGGCATGAAGGTTTTTGGCATCAGACCGGTTTATTCTACTGTCTTGTCTTTGACAGGAATGGGACAAAAGGGTAAAGCGGCCGACAGCGGTCCAAACGCAGATGAGGGATCCTCCAGCGACTGCCTGCCATGCCAGCAGGGTTGTGCTTATTGCAAAGATGACACCCCCTGTGTGGCGCGAGAGGACGGCGCTCTCCGCATGGCTGTAATCTCCTTTCAGTGCCTCTGTGTGCTGATTGTCTTCATCAGCATGGTGGTCATATACCACTTCCGCCGAAATAAGGTATGCTACAAAGATTCTGTTACATAACTTTGTCCTACTACTGTTAATATAATAACTAATACCATACAGATTTTTAACTTCCATCACTTTTAGGATTCAAAGTTTGAAACATCAGCACAACATTGAATTACACATATTCACCTCTGAGTATCATCGTCACATCAGCTTTGTGTTTGATGTATTCCTCGGCGGACAGTCATCAAAGCTACTTGGATCAATAAACCTGTGAATCCGTATGTGGGTGGTCACAATAAAGCTTTGAAATCATTTCAAACAGCTCATACACGGCAGATCAAGTTAGAGTCAGAAACCTGGACACAGACCAATGTGTGCAAACAGGAGCACTGAAGCTTATCTATCGCCACAGGAGGATGCCGTTTGAGTGGCTATAGAGTCATAGGACTTAAACCAACACTATGTAGTGTTTCCACCCTAATATAATAGTTCTAGAATCTCTTACAACAGGTTGAATGACACCTCTGTCATAGTCTGAGGGGGTCTGTATCACCTTCACTGTCACTATGTAACTTCGATGTGGATAGTAGGAACGCTTCACACTAAAAAACAACAAATTTTTACTACTTTGACAGCTTTACGGCATACGTCATTTCCCCCTCAAGGCAAAAGCTAAACACTGGGAAAAGGAGAATATAAAGCAGTTTTTTTTTTTTAAATTTTCCTAATGCAAATAGGGACCTCTGGCTCACACTCCTGCAGAGTAGGATGCTCCTCTGACACTGGATACCAGCCATGGTAAACAAGAAGAAGAAGCTAATTGTAGCGTTGTTATCATGGCGGAAGCAGCCAAAAACCTGAAGAAAAGAAAAGTTTTATCGGAGGAGATCAAAAAAGAAAGCAGGAGAGTAACCAGCTAAATGCCCAAACAGGGATAATAATTGGCCCGGTGTTCACTCGTTGGTGTGAGCTGGAAAACGAGGAGGGATGTCCGACTGATGCTGATTTAGCCATGTTATCGTTGGACTTGTAAGTAAGGGATGCTTTATACGAATGAAACATGATCAAACTGTACCTTATCAGTCCACATGGTTTATTTATCTCTCGGGACGTTCTGTTGGCTCATTTCTCCTCTCTCTGTATGTCAACAAATGCAGGTTGGTGTACGACAGTGCAGTTACACTCAACGACCATTGAGGCCACTAGAGAGCTGAAAGCCAGAATCTTATATAGTGCGGCTTTAGAATTAGTAAAACAGAAACAAAAAAACATTGAATTACATTTGTGTTGGATTTATGTCATATACCATAATTTCACAAATAAAGCACGCACCCCATTTTGCCCAAACCTCACTCTCTCAGACAACTCAAAAATTACCTTTATTCAAGTCTTAATCAATAAAATTTCAGTATTTCTACAACAAATACGTTACACCATTTTCTCTCTCAACTGGATGCGGGAACACCTTTTGCTTCACACATGCACAGTTACTGAATCTCTGCCTGAGTATGCTCAGTCGTAGTGTACCGACCAATCAGAGAGCAGCTATCAACATGCAGATGATGTCTTCGACCAATCACAGTGCAGCTATCTTGCACCCTCCCCTTGCTCACAAGATGGCAGCGCCCTGTGTTTGCACCCTGTGTTTGCCCCATAACACTAGAGAATTACATGATCATTATTGCATTAGAATAATTTAACAGTCAATTTAATAAGATTAACAAAAGTTTAGCAGTAATGTTTGCAGAGAGACGGAGAGTATATTTGAGCTTTTTGTAACAAATGTGTTGTAATCAGGATGTTGGGAGACAAAATATTTCATAAAATTTGCTTTTGCTTGTACATGTTACACTCTTGAAAATTAGATATTTTTTAAGAGTGGAGAAATGAGTGTTAGAAACAAGAAATTACAGTAATAAAGGTATTTTTTATCAAGCTTACAGTAAATGATAGGGCCTGTTGTAAAAGAAAGAGGCTGGAATCAAACCTTGGTAGCCCATACAAGGTTAAACTGCACATACTAAAGCAACCTTAGCCTCTATCCCATGGCCACAGGTATTTTTGTAAGGTCGCTGTCCATCTGTAAAGAAAAGCATGGAGTGTGTTAAACATTAAAAGGCACCATCTATGTATTTTGAGTTTAATTGGCTACAATATGTCCCCGAATGTTGGTTTTACTGGTCCATAAATTTACTGAATTCACTTCATATCTCTGTAAACTTCCAAGCTTTAGAAATCCCACAAGCTTTGAGTTGTTACTGTCAATTAATTAGCTTAATTAAAGACTTTGTCTCCAGTGCCGAAGGATTAGCCAGAAGATTCGGCACGTTCCTGGCAGGGGAACGTCGAGCTGCTCTATCTCCCACACACCTGAAGACCCTGACAGTTTATTATCAGGAGGTGAACAAAGGATCACTCCCATTAGTAAAGCAGATAAAAGTTTGAAATACTCCAGGGCTTTGTCGTAATTATGTAATCCACATTTATGTGATCCCCATTGATCTTCTCCAACTAAGTTTAAGAGCTTAGCTTCAGAGTACTTACAAGACCTCTACATAAATTAACCTTTTATTTGATTTGATTTGGCCGGTGTTTTTGTTTATTATTATTAGTATTTCCTTTTTGTATAAAGCTCTGTTGTCTCTTGTATGTTTCTAATGGGGTACGCTGGTGCCTTCTGCTCCATAGAAGCCCCCTCAAGCATCTTTTTCAATTAAGGAAAGATACGTTATTAAAGACGTTACATAAGAGGGGCAAACAAAGTGCCTCGAATGGTGGACCCGTCTATAAAATGTCCTTCAGGCAGGAGCTTTCTTTGTACTTTGTTTTCTTTGTACCAACAAAGAAGAAAGCTCCCTTCCCCTTTTTTTAATCCTCCTGGAATAATATGGTATCCCGCTGGTTTGGACTTGTTTGAACTGATACAGTGTTGTGAGGCATGTTTTCAAAGTCATATTTTCATTTGCCCTGGATAAAGATTTATTTAAAAAATAATGCTGTGAAGTTTGTAGCCATTTTAACAGGGTTTTCCCAGAACATAAACTATGTTTTACCCTAAATAATATACTATACAATACGTGTAAACAGTGTTACTTTTGGTTCCCTTTAGATTAATATTGATTTACAAACCCAAAACCAGTGCAGTTGGCACGTTGTGTAAATCGTAAATAAAAACAGAATACAATGATTTGCAAATCCTTTTCAACTTATATTCAATTGAATACACTGTAAAGACAAGGTATTTAACATTCGAATTGATAAACTTTATTTTCTTTTGTAAATAATCATCAACTTAGAATTTAATGACAGCAACACACTGCAAAAAAGTTGGCAGAGGGGCATTTTTACCACTGTGTTACATTACCTTTCCTTTTAACAACACTCAGTAAATGTTTGGGAACCGAGGAGACCAATTTTTGAAGCTTTCCCTTTCTTTCCCATTCCTGCTTGATGTACAGCTTAAGTTGTTCAACAGTCCGGGGTCTCCGTTGTTGTATTTTACACTTCATATTGTACCACACATTTTCAGTGGGGGACAGGTCTGGACTACAGGCAGGCCAGTCTAGTACCCGCACTCTTTTACTACGAAGCCACGCTGTTGTAACACGTGCAGAATGTGGCTTGGCATTGTCTTGCTGAAATAAGCAGGGGCGTCCATGAAAAAGACGTTGCTTGGATGACAACATATGTTGCTCCAAAACCTGTATGTACCTTTCAGCATTAATGGTGCCTTCACAGATGTGTAAGTTACCCATGCCTTGGGCACTAATACACCCCCATACCATCACAGATGTGGACTGGAGAAATGTGGACTGGTCAGACCACAGAACACTTTTCCACTTTGCATCAGTCCATCTTAGATGAGCTCGGGCCCAGCGAAGCCGGCGGTGTTTCTGGGTGTTGTTGATAAATGGCTTTGGCTTTGCATAGTAGAGTTTTAACTTGCATTTACAGATGTCGACGAACTGTAGTTACTGACAGTGGTTTTCTGAAGTGTTCCTGAGCCCATGTGGTGATATCCTTTACACAGTGATGCCGGTTTTTGATGCTGTACCGCCTGAGGGATCGAAGGTCACGGGCATTCAATGTTGGTTTTCGGCCTTGCCTCTTACATGCAGTAATTTCTCCAGATTCTCTGAACCTTTTGATGATATTACGGACCGTAGATGATGAAATCCCTAAATTCCTTGCAATAGCTGTTTGAGAAATGTTGTTCTTAAACTGTTGGACAATTTGCTCACACATTTGTTCACAAAGTGGTGACCCTCGCCCCATCCTTGTTTGTGAATGACTGAGCATTTCAGGGAAGCTGCTTTTATACCCAATCATGGCACCCACCTGTTCCCAATTAGCCTGTTCACCTGTGGGATGTTCCAAATAAGTGTTTGATGAGCATTCCTCAACTTTCTCAGTCTTTTTTGCCACTTGTGCCAGCTTTTTTGAAACATGTTGCAGGCATCAAATTCCAAATGAGCTAATATTTGCAAAAAATAACAGTTTACCAGTTTGAATGTTAAGTATCTTGTCTTTGCAGTGTATTCAATATAGGTTGAAAGGGATTTGCAAATCATTGTATTCTGTTTTTATTTATGATTTACGCAACGTGCCAACTTCACTGGTTTTGGGTTTTGTATATGAAATAGGACGTATCGGAAAGAATGCAATTCTGGTGCCACTCACATCAGCTGAAAGAAAGAAACTTTGCCACAGTTCACACTCAATCATCAGATTTGGACAATTGAAGGTTGTAAAAAAGTTATTGATCCAATGAGTCTGTGTTTCTGCTGCCACATTTAGAGCTGAAACGTTACCACAGCTGCTTCAGCACCAACTGTCCACAACACACCCACCATCATCATATTGCAGCTCCAAATCTGTCTTCATCTGTGCATCTTTAACTTCATTATCCTTGTCATTTATATTGCTTTAATAAAATAAAGCGGGAGCTGTGAAGCAAACACACTTCAGAGCGGTCCACCATTTTGAATGTTTTGACTGTGACACACGTGCCAACAAATGAGAGCTTTCAGCAGTCAGATTTGGGCTTACTACAAAAGAATGCTCATGGTCCAAAAACGTTTTTGGCAACTTAAGTAAGCCTGCATTTTCTGGCTCTAGACTAGAAAAGAAATATTACTCATCCATCATCTATACTGCTTATGTTTGGGAATATTCCTGGTTGTGAGGTGTGGGCCCAAAAGCAGAATTAGGAGAACAATTAGAAGGTGTAACAACCAATTTTTATTGAGGAAAAGCCAGTGGGAAGAGGGAGGGAAATCCAGGGTCCGTGGGGTGGAGTTGAATCCGTGGAGCGATGAGGGTTTGAGTGAAGGGAAGGGAGAGAAGGGAGCAAACATAGGAGTGAGCAAAAAGGCACAACAACAACAAAAAAAAAAACATGGTCATCCAATAAAGCAACTTGACAACACTATAGAGTCCAAGATTTGGCCAGCAATACCACAATATATGCAGGAATCATTAGCAGAGGTTAGTGGTGTGCGATATGACAATATTAAATCGTTAAGGATTATAACGTGGGGATGATCTCATAAAGCAGAAAGATCGTCAGATCGTCTGTGTGGGTGCAGAGACTTTGACGTGCACCTGACTAACTAATAGTAGCACATTACATGCAGTGCATGGTGGGATCTCTTGTTATGTAGCGTGAAGACATGGCGGAAAGAGAAAAGGAGATAAAAGCTTGAAGATGTCTGAACAAAAATCTGTTCTAAAGCAGCTGTATTATTCATTCAGATTATAGACATTGCAGTTAGATAACATTTGTTCTAAATTGTTGCACTTTAAGAGATAATGTTGATATTGTTGTTCATTACCTTTTATGTTTACATTTATTGCACATTTTTATAAAAACTGCACTATTTAAATTAAAACCTGTTCAGAAAGTTTCTTTGGCTTAAATTGTCTTTTTTTTCTTTTAGGGTTTTTACATGTTTTATATGTTAAACATAGGGAAAATGGTCAAACATGCAAATTAGTCTAGAAAAATCAACGTAAAAAAGAATCGTGATAAAATCTTGATCATGATTTTATTTTTACAAAATCGTGAAATGATATTTTGCCAAATCGCCCACCCCTAGCAGAGGTTAAATAGTGCAGTCAGGAGGGACAGGTGTGAGAGTGCAGTTGAAGACTCCAGCTTCAGGTAACCACGTCCACCTGTGAGACCAGAGGCAAAGAAAGATACACCAAGGCAGGGACACAGGGCTGCAGTCAAATAGTCTTTTTTGCTTTCAAAGATTCCGAACTGAGTGAAGTGATCCAGATGTAGTTCAATATAAGAGCTGTTCAAATAGTCTAATGTTTAGGAAATGCTTCCTGTAGCATCTCCTTCAGCATAGGATACTCCGGACCATCCTTTGTATAATAATATAAATATAATAAAAACTAAAAGCAGCTTTACCAAATTCTGTCTTAGGGAACATCAAGCATCAAACACTCTGTTGAACATGTGGAGTACTTATTTCCAAACTTTCAAATGCCGTCAAATAAAGGCATAGAGCACAAAAATACATCCTAGACGGGGATGTTGTTTAACCTCTCCAGATTATCAAGAAGCTCAAACTTCACCTCGTTTACTGCTAACAGTGCCTGATGTCTGTTGGCTAAAATGTTTCTTGTGCCTTGAATGAGTGAGAGCTTAAATTAATGGTTTGTGTTTTTCATTTGCAGAGTATCAGAGCATCAGGCCTTGTCCTGCTCGAGGCCATCCTGTGTGGAGCTCTGCTTCTCTACTTCCCGGTAAGCCCGAGAATCCCGTCTGTGTATGTGTGTGTGTCTGAGTGTGTGAATATTGCATCATTTCCTGTGATCATTCCTTGACGTTCGTTGATACTCTTCATATCATGCTCTTCTGAGCTGAAACAAGAATCTCCTCGCTGACTGAAGTTTGGCATTCGGTTTGACCTTCAGCTCGCTCCACGGCTCGTTCATCACAGGCAGAATCAGAACAAAGTTTGGTATCTGCAGCGGGGCAGGTTTGTTTGTCCTGTCAGATAGCACCAACCTGAGTCCATAAATCATAGCGCTCCGTTGTTTGTGTTTTTTCTGACCGCCGCATGGAGCTGTGATAAGCAGCTTTTCACAGCCGAGGTGTGCTCGTGATAAAACGGGACAGGCAGTGACAAACATCCCGGGGCTTGTTGGTGACCCCCTGCAAACTGTACACAGAGCGTGTTGATGAACCCAGCAGCCCGTCAACATAACCATCTGTTCAGCAGCCAGTCACGCTGATTCATACAGACCAAGCTCATGCAGACTTTAAACACAACAAACTCCATTAAGTTGAGCTTGACCTCAACCTTTTAAGACCTCTAATGCTTCCTTCATTCTCTTAAATGAGGCCTTATCACGGTTTTTGCTTTAAACTGTTTTTATATAAGTAAGTCCACGACAAAACTTTGACGGTCAATTAACCTTTTTACACTAATACTCCGCTGAGGGGCGGCATCCTTGAGGAGATAAGCAAAGCAGTTGTGCGCTACAGTAAGTTTATGCCAAGTTTTTTATTATAATTATAACTTAGCATTGGTTGTGTAATTGCCCAACTTTTGTTGCATGTCTCCCCCCCTTCTCACGATACGCGACGTATCCCAATACACATAAATTGTGAACATTGACTGCACTTTTAACAGAATTCCCAGCAACTTTTGTTTTTATTACAAGAAGAAAAAGAATAAGCATGGGTTTTAAATAATTCTTAAACTTAAGAACTTTAATTCAGGTCCCCAAAGATAGTAGACTTAAGTTGAAATTTGGAACATGTGATTTATCATGTAGCTTGGCTTCTACTTTGAACTGTGCCATTTTAACATTACTTAGGGGTGGGCGATATGGCAAAAATGTCATATCACGATTTTTTAAAAATAAAGTCACAATCCCGATTTTATCATGATTCTTTATTACGTTGACTTTTCTAAACTAATTTGCATGTTTGACCATTTTTTCCCTATGTTTAACATATAAAACATGTAAAACCCTAAAGGAAAGAAAAGGACAATTAAAGCCAAAGAAACTTTCTGAACAGGTTTTAATTTAAAAAGTGCAGTTTTTATAAAAATGTGCAATAAATGTAAACATAAAAGGTAATGATTATCTCTTGAAGTGCAACAATTCAGAACAAATGTTATCTAACTGTAATGTCTATAATCTGAGTGAATAATACGGCTGCTTTAGAACAGATTTTTGTTCAGACATCTTCAAGCTTTTATCTCCTTTTTTCTTTCCACCATGGCTTCATGCTACATAACCAAACAGGAGATCCTACCATGCACTGCGCGTAATGTGCTACGATTAGTTAGTCAGGTGTGCGTTAAAGTCTCTGCGCCCACACAGACGATCTGACGATCTTTCTGCTTTATGACGATATTAAATTGTTATAATCCTTCACGATTTAATATCATCATATAACACACCCCTAACATTACTTATAGTGTATTTACAACAACTGTTCAAACATTGAGGCCGTATCGATTCTGTAGAATCCGTATCGATACACGTATCCACAAGAAGTGCATGACTATATTTTCCGTATCGATATTTTGAGCACAGGCCTACCTCACAGAATGTTTTATTTTTAAGACTTTTTGTGGAGAGACTTTTATGCCTTTATTACATAAACCGGTGGATAGTGTTGTGATTTAACGAGACAGAGAAATGAAACCAGATATTCTGATCTAACAAAATGCTGTACTTTAGTGCAGGTCAGTGTATCAGTATATTAACATACAAATAATGGACAAATAAAGAATCAAGAGTGCAGAAAAATACTTAAGTCACTCAGCTGCAATTTGTTTTTTGTTAAGATGAAGAGGTTGAATTAATAAAGCAGAAATCTATGGTGGCCTGGAGGGGCAAAACAAGAGTACAAGATCCAAAACACTTTTACAAAGCTTGAGACAAATTGACATTTTAGAAAACACATTTACAAGACACAAAACACTTTTACAAATGGTAAAACAAATTTACAATTCAGAAAACAAATTATCAAGACACAAAACACTTTTACAAATATTTAGCAACCGGAAAGGGAATGTACCAACTCTGGCATTGAACCAGAAGTGCTAGCAGAGAGCAGACAATACTAGCCGAGTTGTTAAGTGCATGGTATGAAAGAACAAGAGAAGAAGAATGGTAAGCAAAGATGGACCACCACCAAGTGCCGTTTTGCCAGTTTTGTGGAAAACATATGAGCCCCTTACAGTGGTTTTGTATGCCATGTGGTCGGTCTTAAGAGTTTGCTCACCATCAACTTCTTCTCTTGTTCTTTCACAACTTGCCTCGCATTGGCAGCTCTCTGTAAGCACTTCTGGTTCAATGCCGGAGTTGGTACATTCCTTTTCTGGTTGCTAGAAATTTGGAAAAGTGTTTTGTGTCTTGTTAATTTGTTTTCTGAAATGTAAATGTGTTTTTCGATTCATAAAAGTGTTTTGAGTCTGGTTAATTTGTTTTCTGAAATGTACATATGTTTTGGGACTTAGAAATGTGTTTCCTAAATGTAAATTTGTCTCAAGCTTTGTAAAAGTGTGTTGGATCTTGTATTCTTGGTTTGCCTCTCCAGGCCACCGTAGAAATCCATTAGGGCTGAACAATTAATTACAAATTAGATTAAATCGCAAAATCGCTCGTTGCAATTTTCAAATCCCAGACAGTGCAATATTTTTAACCCAAAATGTGTTGAACATGTTGTCATTGTGTTAAAATTGGCATTGCCTATTTTAACCTTTTTTAACCCAGTTTTTAAAACTTTATGCCTATCTTGTGCCCATTCATCTTTTTTTTTGACCACTGTCAGACCATGTTTGGAATTTTTACATTGTTTTTGAAATTTAATCCCAATTTTGCTGCTATGATCAATTTTCCTTTGTCACTTTTGATTCTTTTGCCTTTTTTTTTTTTTGCAATTTCATACCTATTTTGCACCTATTAACTTTTTTTCCGCTTTCGTACCATTTTTTTTTTTTACCCAGTTTTTACAATTTCATACCTATTTTGCTTCTGTTCTTCACTTCTCCACTTTTCTCAAATCTTTTATCCTTAGATTGATTTAATGTCATATTGGTTATACTATAAAACGATCTACTGCTTATGTTTGTTTAAGAATTCATAAAATGAGGAACATTAAAACAATCGCAGAGTAAATCGCAATTGCAATATTGGGGAAAAATATCGCAATCAGATTATTTTCTCAAATTGTTCAGCCCTAAAATCCATAAGCTGAGAGTTCACTTATGAAATGTAGTCACTGAAAGAAATATCACACTCTACGTCGAGCCAACGATCCATCAGAGATAATATTCAATGCAGCATTACTCCAGCTCCACTGGGATTGTTTAGATATTATTGTCCTGGATGTGCTCTGGAATTTGTAAGATTTTTGGATCCCCAAAGTGCTTGAAAGATGGGAAACAGGTCTCATTTCAGGGCTCCACAGACAGGCATCAGTTAAATTCCACCTCATATTAAATCTAGTAGAACTATTAAAGCTAGTTTCATAAGTTTTATGTAATGATGATGTCCTGCAGGCTTAACAAAAGATCCCAAAAGGTCACACTTCTACCAGAGAAAGTATCAGAGTAGAGCTGCAGTGGATGTCTCCCAGTGCAAACAATCAATACAACACTGCAGTTTTCTATCCTAACTTGTGGTATTGATTTTTGATTGTTTCCTTTGGCACTTTGTGGCTTCTTTGCACTGTTAGGAAAGTGTTCTCTGTATGCAAAGCTCTATGCAAAACTTTTTCTATATTCTAAACCAACAAACTGGATGTATAAACTGCACAATAATCATATGAAGACAAATGTAAATCTATTGTTTATTCGTTCGGCGTCAGCAAACATCAATCCACAAACATCTGAATTCATTAAAACACTGAGTGTGTTTACAGGCATCTGCAGCACCTCATTATTCGTTCACATGACTCGGCTCTGTCTGACACCCACATACCATCGATTTACATGAGTCTACCATCACACCTTCCTCTTGGGTGCTCGGGGCATTGGCTAATTGCAATTTAGTTGCAATTATGTGGAGCTATATGCTTAGCGAAGCAATGCAGGGTAAATGTAATTAAAGGCAGCTGATTTAGAGTTTGCTAATCAATGCAATTTGCTGTGACACGGTTCTGGAAAGTGATAATGTTTGAGTTCTGCAGAGTGAAAACAAGCTGGGTGGCAGGTTATTGGTTGGTGAATGATTGCGGATAATAATCCCGCATACAGCTGGTGTAGCATTGGTGCTAGGGCTGGGCAATATATTGACGTTTTCAGCTACATTGATTGACTGTGACTACTGCGAGATATTATGGAGTTCGACAGTGTTTGTTTTAATAACGTTACAGGGTTACTATGCATACTGGAAAACCTAAAAAATGCTGGACAATTTTCCAGTGATGGAAAATGAGGAAAAAAGTGAATTGTCTGGAAACGTATTTATCTTCCGTCTACCTGTTAGTGAACAGAAACCAGACATAGGAAATAAAATTAAAATGTACTTGGTAACTGATGCACACTTACCCATAAAATATAAGTGGATAAAATAATGCAAGTTAAATCAGTATATCAGTAAATCAACAAAATATTTTTATGAAAAATTAGAGTAAATTAAGATTTTCAAAAAGAATTATAAACCATAAATTTCTAACATTTAATACATGAGTTGATTGGGGGTGATGAGACACAGCAGGGGAGGTACGAACAGAAATCCGGTGTGACGACGCCAGACAGGAAGTAAAACCTACAGAGACAAGGAAAGAAAGGTGAATTTTCAAAATAAAACAAGACATGAAATGTAAACAAAATATGGAGCTTAGCTAATGTAAAGGGCAGGATCATGGCAATTAAAGCCAGACTCAAAAGATAGCTAGCAGAGGATTTCATGCCCGAGAGTTAGAAATGAAAAGTTCAATATGATACAGTGGAGCAAGCTAGAGATACGGGTCATCAAGCTTTAATCTTGTTTATTAAAAGGCTAGATTAACCTGAGAATTGCCAACACCAATGTTCAACTTTAGTTGGTTATGTGACACTAGTAGAGCTGGGCAAAAAATCAATAAATTCGAATTATTTTCTGCAGAAGATTTAAAAAATTAAAAATCGAGATTTTTTTTTTTTTCTTTCTTAGTCCAATTGTAAGTAGTTGCAATTTTTGAAAAAAAAAAACCTTTTTCATGATGGTCAGCCTTGTAGGGTTTGCACAAACATTTTTATAGGCTTGTATTTGTTATTTAAAGGAACACTACACCCAAACAATGATTTGGCCTCATTTTCTACTCACCCTCATGCTGAGCAACACTCTGGAGCACTTTTTTGATGTCTCAAATGCAGCCGGGGGTCCGGGGGGATTTTCGCTGTCAACAAACGTCCATCTAACAGGGGACGACGGAGCCCGTAAAAAAAAGGTCCATAAAAGTCCACAAAAACGTGCCTATTTTCCTTCATACTGCTCGTCCGCTGTAATCCAAGTGTCCTGAGCGGGTAACGTCCATAATTAATCCGAAACGAAGTCATTTAGTACATTTTTCGAGCCTAAACAGTGCTATAGCGTACTTCCGCAGTGCACGTCTACGCGCGCTGCCTGCACTACGTAAGCCGCGGCAGACCAATCCAGATGGCTTACGTAGTGCGGGCTCCGTCGTCCCCTGTTAGATGGACGTTTGTTGACAGCGAAAATCACCCCGGACCCCCGGCTGCATTTGAGACATCAAAAAAGTGCTCCAGAGTGTTGCTCAGCATGAGGGTGAGTAGAAAATGAGGCCAAATCGTTGTTTGGGTATAGTGTTCCTTTAAGTAGATTAAATATTGATCAGAGTGTTTCAGGTTAATACTGTTAAAATACTTCAGCCTTTTAGTGTTTATGTATGCAAACCTGCCTACATTTATACTACATAATCAACCTTTAATGACCCAGACTTTGACTTTAAGAGGGAAACATTTAGACAACATAAAGGCAAAACTTGTAAATCGAGTGTTGTGGAAAAAAATCGGGGATTTTATTTCTAGGCCGTATCGCCCAGCCCTAGACACTAGTATATGTGGGTGTTGTCGCGCTAATTTACAGACGTGGCAGAAATTGTGGGTACCCTTCCGTTAAGGAAAGAAAAACCCACATGGTAACTGAAATAACTTGAAACTGACAAAAGTAATTAAGAAAAAAATATTTTTATTTCTTGCTATAATTCTTATCCAGGTCATTTTCATTGGTTTATTTTTTAAAACAATTCTGTTGAACCACAATTCAGAAGCAGTGTCTGATTTTCATTGGTTGATTTTCAGTTAATTTTTATTCATTATTACTTTTGTCAGTTTCAAGTTATTTCAGTGACCATGTGGGTTTTTCTTTCTTTAACGGAAGGTTACCAACAATTTTTTGCCACAATTGGGCCTTCAGTTGCTCTGCTCCCCAGCTCTGGAACTCTCTCCCTCCAGACCTCCGAAACCTGAACTCCCTATCTCTTTTCAAATCCAGACTTAAAACCCACTGGTTCAGTACTGCACACCTCACTTGACAATGACATTCTTCCTCTTCCTCATACCTGATGTTATCTGTTGTGCCTTGCTATTGTTGATTTTACCATTATTGTTGATTCTATTGTCACTGTTGGTTTTATTGTTGTTGTTTTAATCTTGTACAAAGTCCTTTGGTGTCGTGAAAGGTATTTTTAAATACCTCCTGGAAAACTATTTAGATAACAGTGTCAACTCTGAGTTTATGTTCATGCTGATATAAAAGAATAAGAGGACCAAGCTATAGTTCAGTAAAAACACTGACCTTTCAACTTCTGTAGGACAGCCTCTCTCAGCAGGAGTGCTGTGTCACCCTAGGGTGCCCTCTGGGTTTGTCAGGGATGCCTTCAAAACCATGTTGTAATTTGTGGTCCATATTTCCCAGCTCTAATGGATACTGTGAGCTAAAAATAGATGCTGATGAAGGTTCACAAGGTAGCTCTGCAGCACTCTCTGTAAACCCTTTCCTTTTTCAGTGCTTAAATGCAGTGGAGTCAGTTATATTTATATTGAAACGGCCACTGTGAGCACCACTTTGATAAAATATCTCAGCCTGATCATGTGAAAACAGCCTCTTTCTCTCCAAGCAGCACGCCAGATTGATCTCCTCCCTGATGCTTCTCCATGTCTCCCCTGCGAGTCCAACACAAGCCACGGCTGAGACGCATCGCTCCCAATCTAAATATAGATTCAGAAATATTCTGCCACCATCGTCGCTGCTGCTGCTGCTCCTATTTTAAATAATTCCACTGTTATTAAGCAGCAGGAGATACATCTCATCCCGCTCCCATGGCATTCAGCTTTGTGGAGCGATGTAATTTCCCCCCCTCTCTTTACTCTCCTGTGTGTGTCACATGCAATAACTTCAGCCCTCCTTTGCCTTGAAATAAAACGAGGAGGAAAAGGGATGCAGAGGGAGGGACGCAAAATTACGACGGTGCCAAAAGTCGGCTATTTATGTCTGGCTGTGGGGATGACAGAGAGCGGACACGCATTTGTGATTCACAGTGTGATCCCTGGATTAGCTTCCCAGCCTCACGTTTGTCTTTTTGCAGCTTCTTATTGACGCTGCTGGGGAGACTTAGACTGGGGGAAAGTAGCAGCAGAGTCTGGATTGTTATTGCTACTTTGTTTTCTCAGACGCAAACATCTCCTCCAGACACGCTGGAAATACTTTCAAACGAAACGGAGGAATCAAAGACGATGCATTGTGGTGTCACCCGGCCTGAACCTGTGAAAAGACGCCATCTATGTGCTTTAAAGAAACAGGAGAAGTGAGAACATGATCCATTTGAGGCTTTGACAAACTCAGAGCTACTGTTAACTAAGGCCCTCCTCACACGAGGACAGCTCCTTATTGTCTTGGCGTCGGCATCAAAACATGTATCGCTGTTTACACATCATATTGTACATAGGCTTGTGCATTTACATGACAACGCAATATCCACGCAAAGTCCTGTAGCACATACGCCCGCCCTAAAGGTGACACTGTGAAATTGCCACAAAGCACCAAAAACAGATAATGCGCATACAAGGTCGACTTCCTTCCTGTCCATGCTTCTGTTCTGAACGGGGAAGAGGAGGGGTGCTATGAGGTCACCGTCTTGTCCGGACTTATCTGTTTATACCAACTACAGAAAGAACACGAATACCCAGATATCCACCTGCAGACCCGTTTTCAAAAAAGATGCGGAGTCATGGACAAATACGCGTCTCTATGTGTCAATATCACCAGATCGATAGTTAATTTTACCACAGTCTTACAAATTAGTACTCGTGTAAAGCCCACCTAAGTGTCCATGTTAAGTGGTAGGGTTGAAAGATTTATCGTGTTCTGATCAAAATTGCAATTTCAGACAACGCAATCATGTTATCGTCGAAGCTGCTGTTTTTTTGCAGCACTTCTGACTGGCCCAGGATCTGTTGTGTCAACTAAACTGTCTGGCCAAAAAAAGTCACCTCCTGGATGTAACTAAACAAACAGGTACAAGCCTCCTATTGGATAATCACTGCATGGGCGATTATCTTTCAGCTGGAGACAACTTATTTAACCCCAGCTGATGCAATGTGCAGTAGAGCTGTAGAAAAATATCGCTATTGCAATATATCGCAATAATTTGATTCCGGATATAATATCGATATTTCAAATCTTAGTATTGATATTTTTGTAAAAATAAAAACTCATATTTTATCAGAGTTGGAAATAAAGTACAACTTATAAATATGTATGCACAGGTTTTTTTTTCATGCACTATTCAGTTCAGACAGGGACAAGAGAAATATGTAACTTTTTTAACTAACTGTTGTGCTGTAAGTAACTCAAAGCACTTTGTTCTTCATGTGTTTAATTACAGTTTGAGCTGCACTACAGGTTAGGATGATTTCAATACTTTGTTAAAGGGAAAACGAGAATAATTTCTTTGCAACACTAGTTTAATTGACTTGATGCACTCTGTGTTAAGTGTATGTGTGCAACTGGAAACTGTGCAAATGGAAAAGTTACATATTCACTGTCTCTAGGTTTTTCCTAGTTTACTGTAGAATATCGCAATATATCACAATATTGTGATATCGTGATATATCGTGATATTATCGTATCTTGACCAAAGTATCGTGATATGTATCAAATCGTGAGGCTCTTGCCAATACACACCCCTGATGAGCAGCTTCTCTTTTCTTAAACAATGTCGAAAGACACATCCTGTGGTCATGGAAAAGATGTCAGTCTGTTTAAGAAGGTCAAATCATTGGCATTAAGCAAAAAAACATCTATGAGATTGAAGAAACTACTAAAAATGTGTTAAAAACTGTCCAACACATTATTAAAAACTGGAAGGATAGTGGGGAACCATCGTCTTCAAGGAGGAAATGCAGTCGAAAAGAAATGCTGAAATGATGATGATCGATGAATCACTTAAACGTTTGGCCAAATCAAATCAAAGAAAAACAACAGTAGAACTCAGGGGTGTGTTTAAAAGTGAAAGTAAGAGCATTTTCACACACACACAGCGTGAAGGGAACTCAAGGGACTGGGACTGAACAGCTGTGTAGCCTTAAGAAAACCACTAATCAGTAAGACTAACTAGAAAAAGGCTTCAGTTTGCTCAGGAGCTTGAAGATTGGACTGTGGAGGACTGAAAGAAGGTCATGTGGTCTGATGAGTCCAGATTGACCCTGTTCCAGAGTGATGGGAGCATCAGGGTAAGAAGAGAGGCAGGGGAAGTGATGCACCCATCATGCCTAGTGCCTACTGTACAAGCCTGTGGGGGCAGTGCTTGTCTGTGACAGATCTTGTGACATTGCAGAAGCTTATCAAAACAATGACACAGCAAATTTGTACTATAATCAAAGCTTAAAATGATCCAGCGAAATATTAGAGTGTGTGACCTTGTTTTTGGTGGTGATTTTTTTTTTTGGCCAGGCAGTGTATTTTACACATAGTATTGTACAAACTTTCAGGCAATTTGCTTTTTATTGGAAGGGTTGGTAAGCAGGTCAACAACACAAACCCCCTGTTTAGGAGTTGAAGTTGAAGCATCTCTAAAATAATGAAAACAGATTATTTATTATCGATGTGAAATGATGAATAAAGTGTATGTGCTTTTTTTTTTTTGGCAATTAGATACACTTTTTGATACTTTCGAAAAGAAACATGATCAGACTGTACCTTATCAGTCCACATGGTTTATTTGTATCTTGGGACGTCCTGTTGGCTCGTTTCTCCTCCCTCTGTATGTCAACAAATGCATGAGTGCAATTACACTTGATGACCACAGAGGCCCCCAGAGAGCTGAAAGCCAGAATCTTACGTAGTGCTGCTTTAATTGCTGATAAATCTTTGGCCTATTAAGCTGTGTTTTTATCAAATTGGTCTGTAAAGAATGTGACAGAATGTTCATCTTGAGGGTTTTATTAAGAGCTGTCACAAAGCTCTGTCTGAGGTGTTACCCAAAAGGTCTGGTGTCCATCAAATGCATAAGTGAAGCAGTCCAGCTACTGTAGATTGTTCGGCTAGATGAAGTGATTCATTTTAGAAAAGGTTAACATGTCATTTTTGGCAGTAAACAGAGTGAAGGAAACTTTACAAACATGTTTAATAAGACTAAGAATAGGTGGAAATTCTGAACTGAGCTCAAAGGCTTGGACGCATTAGTCTGCAAACCATTCATACGACTACAAGATAATTTGGGCATCAGCACTCACTTTCACCTTCATTTAAGCACCAAATGAGGGGAGAATGCCATTTTCCTCCCTCCCTTTGAAATCCACAGGCTTTCAGAATCAGTGCCAAGCAGCTCTGGATCTTTTCTGCACACTCATGGTGTCTTACTCAGACACCTTATGTTGTTTTTTTCCTTTAATTCATCACCCATTTGTGTAATTTTGCAGTCTGAGGAGTCATTTCTGGAGTAGCCAGGCATCCTTTTTTTACTTGTTTTTGCACAGAACTGAAGAGCTGATTTTGCAAAATGGTTTTTAGCCCTGGAAACGTACCCACTTCAGTTTAACTTTGGATTCCTTTCTTTGTGGTTTTCTTCAAGTGAAACAGGCCCAAAGAGAATATTAAAACCAATATGCTGCTTCATGTAGTGTGTGCATGGCCAAAGACTTATTACTCCATCTGAAACAAAATATACAAACCTTTTTTCTGTGTTCCTAAAACTGATTCAGTCACTAACTTCCTCTTTGAAATGATGCTGGAGTCTACTTTTTCTGCTCCAGACAAACAACAACAGTATGTAAACTCAATGCGAGACTCTCTTTCCCTTCGGTACTTCCTCTCCATCTGTGTGTGCAGCAGTGCACGCTGCCCCTGAGACCGCACTATTTCTCGCCCTGCATGTTCTCCCCTGCGAGATGTGTCACGCCTCCCGCTCTGCTGCTTATGCATTCAGAAATGTAAATCCACATTTAAAAGTGATAATCTGCAAGCTTCTTTTTATAGTTCCTCCAACACCTTTTGTGCTAAACATCCATCGCTGTGTTGTTTCTTGAGATGCAGAGGACTTGTTAATTAGACTTTGGTTCACCTTATATGAATATAAATGACTTTCCTTTACTGCCTCACAAATCTTATTTTTTCTGATCAGATTTAATCGTTGTTTTAAGAGCATCATTGTCAACCAGGCTTCACAACAGGTTCTTCTGAGAAAAAGCTCTCTTACAAACCTGATCTAAAAAAAAATGGAACAATTTTTTTATCAGCTAAAGGTATGAATTTTAGGGTGTTTTCATACCAACCATATTTAGTGCGCGCCAAAGAAGTTTTGGCCCAGGGTTTGGTACGTTAGTATCAACGTGAATGCAACCACCGCACTTTGGTGCGCACCAAATCAGCCGGTCCGAGACCTCCATGAAGGGGAGATCTGCTCCATCTCCCTAGATTTGGTGCGGTTTCACTGGTGTGAAACAAAGTGGTCCGAACCGATCTCCTTTTGATGCATTACTTCCTGTCAATCCCGCGGTTGAATCTTTTGCTTGCTCAATTTGTCGATTTGTTTATTCTGGTTGAGGATTACGATGATTTACGAGGGTCCAGAATAGGCCTGTACAATATATCGTTTGAACATCGCCATCGCAATGTGCGCATGCGCAATAGTCACATCGCGCATACGATGTGACTATCGCATTTCCCCCATTTATTGGGGAAATGAAAAAAAGCAACTGAAATTGAAAACTATTCTATTTTGTACAGAGACATGACCTCCTGGATCCCTTTTATATACAGCAATCTTCATCATTCACAGATGAACCCCCTCAGCTTGGATTAAACAGTATTATATGAAAACAATGGTGTCATTGTGAGTCAATCAAATTCTTCCCAAACAGAGCTATTCAAGTCATCTAGGGAAAATTCTTCTAATTTTAATATCGCAAAATATATCGCAATATATCGCAAACCCTCAAAAAATCGCAATGTCCTTTTTTTCCAATATCGTGCAGCCCTAGTCCAGAAGGTGGCTGATGCCGTCTCAAACACGATAAAAAACACATTTGACGGAAAATGTAGAAGAGAGCGAAACGTAAACATTGGTTGTTTGGTGTAGGAAATGGTTACCATTGTAGCCTTTTCTTCGTTCTCCTCTGTAGAAGGTTTGGCAAACAGTTACATGCATATCACCCCCTGCTGTTTCAAACTGAGTAAATACACAAGTGGGCCCGTGCACGGTTCGATGTTGCAAGTGTGAATGCAAGCCAGTGTGGGAGGGGGAGGGTGGCGAACTGAGCCGCAGTAGGGTTCGAAACAAGTGGGCCTAATGTGAAAACGCCGTTAGAGTCCTCCAGTACTTTTTCATGAAATCCCTATTTGAATGATGTTTTATTACTCACTTACCACAAACAAGCTGTTTTAGTCTCTATTTAGTCTCATTTAGAATTAACCAACCTTTCTAGACTAACCTAAATAAATATTTAATAAAAGATTTTTAAAAAAGAAGCTAGAAATAATTTACATAACAGTGATACTACTTCTGATCGCAGCTTCAGTTTTATTTTCCATGTAAACAAAATTACTGCAACAACAGCTGCTCTCCAGCAGCAACAGTAACAAGGAGTCGTATTACCCAACATATAAACAAGGCTGAAGGAAATGTTATTTTAGCATCACTTTGACGATGTGCCCTTGTACAAAACTACATTAATTACACGACCATGTTAAATTAAGATCTTCAGTTTGTTTGTCCTTTTTAAAGCCGATTTTATTCATAATTATGAAAATACCATTTATATTTTCTTTCATGAACGTCTAAACAAAAGAAAATCAACCTCTTTGAAAATGGTCTAACCTGGGAAAAAAATATATTTGCATTAAACAAAATTGGGGCTTCTCATGGAGAAACAACTTGAAACACTGTAAGAAATGGCTGGTGATGTAGACAATAAGTTAACGTAATTTCTTAAATATAATACGCACTCAATTATAATACACACCCCATTTTTCATGCTTTCTTCAAGTAAAAACACTGCTAAATTATAACAGGCACCCACATTTTGCCCAAACCTTACTCTCTCAGACCCAAAGCTTTTGATGTTCATTATCTCTGCTTTCTTTTTCCTCCAACCACGAATGTTAGCTTGACTTTTGAACGCTGCTGGGTAACTTACTCTTTTTGTCGACATTTTTGATGGTATTTTACTGTTGTACAATTATTGTCTCTCAGACGACACTTGCCTAGGATCTTAAGGTACCTGAAGCAATGACTTCACGTCGTATTGTATTTCACAGCATGGAAAACACGAACTTTGACGGAAAAAGACGATCAATTTCAAAATTACAGCAAATACACGGCAAAAGAACGGTAAGAACACAAACCATAATGATACTAATGCTATTATTTTCAAGATTTATACAGACAGACAGACAGAGAGTACTGATAAACCATCTGTAATTATCTCGGGTATGGCTCACTGAATCTTTTTTCTCTCTCTCTCGCTCTCTCTCTACCTCTACGGCTCGGTTGGTTCATTTACTCGAGGAGTTACGGTAGTTTTAAACGAGCACATCTTTTTCTTTCGCCGCAGCTTCATGTTTAGAAAGGGTGACTGTCCTATATCAGTTTCCCCTCAGCATCCTTGTAAAATCCAACATTCAACCAGACTCCAGAGTCCGTTTTGAGAGGGAAATCTCCGCTGTGTCTAACTTTTGCTCTGAGGCCAAACAGTGCAAACTGCGCATGCGCGTCCCCTTGAGGCTGCTTCGAGTAATAGCCTCGTAGTTCAGACCCTTCTAGTCAAAGACTAGCATCACTGAGCGTTATTGACGCTGTGTGGTAATCAAACACGGTAAAACGGTAATTTTAATAGGACTACTAACTGTTACATCCCTAATTGGGATTAAAAAATCTCTTTTACAAGAGAGTCCGGGCCAAGACAGCAGCACAATTAACAGTCCACACCTTACACAAACACAAGCAGACATCACACACATAAAACAAGCCAGTTTTGCTTGGATTATCCACAGGAGAAAGACAAGATGCATCCGTCAAAACTAATGCCTGTTTGGCTGATTTGTTGACATTGTCCTTGTCTTTTTCTGTGTCAAGGTTGACTTGTCTTGAACAAAAGATTGATTTTTGTCCAATTTAGGTCTTGACTGAATGACTAAAATTCTGATTTTCCAATGTGGACAAACTGTAGGTGATGGTGTTCCTTGAAATTCTGAAAAAAATCCCAGTTATGAGGAATTCCCATGAATTATTTAACTTTTACTGCAGCTGTGCCCGTGTTATCAGGGGATGCGTTGAGAACACTTTGGATGTCCTGCTCAGGAAACTAACTTTCGAACTTTTTGCCTCTGGGGCGTAACTCCCACGTCCATCGTTCCTTGTCTTTCCACCTGTCCAATTTCAGCATCGTCACGGTGCCAAGCTGGGCCAAGGTGCCACCTCAGCCCAACTCAGGGCTTTTGCGTGCATGGCATGCAGGCAGGAAGAGCTTCTCAGCACATCAGGGGGCTAATGAGAAACAGTACGACCAGGGGATAATGTATCCTGACCTGACAGGCCATGAAACGCCGTCTGCCAGCTACTTCTCTACCTCCCCTGCTCTGCTCTGCCTACCATCCAAGCTGCTCTGACACTTTCAATCTGACTTAAGTGAATCTGGATGGCTGCTGTTTGTACTGCCAGCCCTCGCTTCATATCCCACTTCCCTTCACGCTGCTGCAAAGTGCTGTGGAGTCTCCCAAAACATACGCTTGCTTAGTCAAAGAGGAAGATGCTCTGCTGCAGCTGGAGGAGTCCGTCTGTCTACTTGAGCAGAGATATTGGAAAAAGAAAGATAGCGTCAAACATGTGGGCAGGCAATTCCCTGACTGAAACATCTCTCTGAGCCAGGGTGGGATCAAGAATCATATCTTAGTCTTTTTGAAATAATATATATCTCTTTCTTTTTACATCCCCTGGGCAGATGGTTGTAATTGATGTTTGTTAGTTTATGAACAAGATAAATGAAAAAGTCATGAATGGAATTTGCTGACAATTTCAGGGAATGTTGGTAATGGCACAAGTAATTCAATGTTGGTGGAAATCCAAAGCCAGATGTGGATCAAGGAATTTGTTAACAGTACGAGATAGGACACATTTATGCTTAGTTTGAAATTCTACAACCCGAGGAGGCAACATTTAGCTATTAAAAAGAATGGGCCCAAAAATTGATCCTTGAGGAACCCCACGTCACCTCTATACCATGATTAATTATTTCTAAGGTACAAGAAGTTGTCCTAACAATTCAAAACATGATTAATACTTTACGTGCTTCTCGCGGTCTCCACTCCGCCATCTTGTAAGCAGGCACAGTGTATTATGGGAAATTTCTCATACCCCTTGCTTTCAAGTGAGGTCCTGGATTGTCTTTGTTTTAAAGGCTGTGTTGCCCTTCTCCTTAACCTTACGGAGAAATGGGACATTCCTTCACTAGATGTAGGCCTGTCATGATAATCAATAAATCAATTCACTACACGATAAATGAAAACGTCCTTGGTAAGTTTGCCAGCTTCGATAAGTTGACATGTGCATACATGTTCGTTTTCCTACTCTCTTTCTACCAAACAGTCTGAATGAGAAGATGGCTCACTCCGTCCATCTTTCTCAACACCTGGGTGCGTTGGTTCTATCGCAGATTTATGTCGGAGTGAGCATCTGTCAGTCATTTAATCTTTGTGGGGGAGGCGAGGCCGTTCGCGTGAACACTCACAGAGAGCTGAAGTGAGCGTCCGGAGGAGTAACAAGGAAACAAACACAAATATGAATGATGGCATGAAAGCGACAGTTCCTAAGCCGAATGCCACAGCCCCAGTGTGGGAATATTTGGGTTTTAAACAGAATGAACCGGGCGTGAGCCGATATGACACTTTTGTTTGAAAGTAGTGGCGACGAAGAAGGGGAGGTGCCGCAGGGCCTTCGTCCTGATAGTAAACACTTACTGAGGCGTTTGGTCGACAAAGTAAATATGAATAAAACAACACAAAATGGTGCGCGCTCACAGACAGTGTTGTCCGCTACATTGCAAAAGAAATGCAACCATTCAATACGGTTGAAAAGCCAGCATTGTTACGAACGTTTGACAGACAGTACGAATTAAATTGGGAAAACATACTTGTGAGAAACAATTCCAGAACTGTATAAACTCCATTTTATTTATTGTTTTTATTTTTGTATGTGTTTTTATTGGAGTTTTTTTTCTTCACAGAGACGGGGTCTATTCTTTATTGTTTTTGATTAGTATAATGATTTTTATTTACATGCAGTTTTTCCCAAAAGAGAGTCCATTTTCATTGTTTTTTTTTCTCTTTTTTGTTAAATTTATTATCTTGTCTGTTTAATTTATTTTAATAAAAAGCTCTTGACCTTCCAGTTACAGTTAAATACTCTTAGGAAATTAAAGTTTATTGCTTTTGATATGGTGTACTCACTTTATTATGACATATATTATAATTACATTAATGAAAAAATGATGTTTCAAAACAATAGTGACAATAATATTGTTTATCGGCAATAACTTTTTGGACAATTATCGCCCAGCAAAATTTGTTATCGTGACAGGCCTAACTAGACGTGAATGTGCAAATCCAAGGGCTAAGTGTTACAAATAGGATTGACCCTTAATCACTTAAGATTCAGGACTTCTTTTTTTGTCGCGGTTGTTTCAAACTGGTATCAATATCATCCAATTTTTACAAGTAATAAAAATGCTTTATAAAAGAATGAATGAGATGACCATTTTCCATTGAGACTATGTATTTTGTGTTTTTATCTTGCGCTAAATAAGCATAAAACTGTTGGGGGTTCTGACTATAAACAAACTGTTAACTGTTTGTATTATTATGTTTTAAAGCAACATGAACTATATTGACATTAACAAGATTATGTCACTGTATATGTTTTTCGTTTGTAGATATATATTTATACATGAGAGCTCTACATTTTCTTTCTGAGCCAGAACAAGATGGGAATATCTTCATAGGATCTAACTTGTGATAAAGACAGCAGGGAATTGTGGGTGGCGAGCGCCAGTCGGCTCTAGTTTTGGCTTTTTCAGAGGCCGCACTCGATGTAATTTACACTCAGCCCACCTCAGGGAGCAGCAGGAGAAGAAGAAACCATTACCTGCCTCCAGAAAGCTGCCCATCCCGTGAGGCAGCCAGTGTCGGCTTTCATACAAAAATGGATCCATTGCTATTACAAACACCACCGCTCCCCTCTGCTCACACCTCCCACTGGAGCCTCCACCCACCCTCATATTCTGAAGGTGTCTTTCAGAACACACAAAAAAAGCCGAGGAAGAGACACGGAGAAGATGACCATAAAAAGCCATGCATGGGCAACCCAATTGGCTTTCACTATCATGTCAAAACATTCAAAGTAGCATGACATCACTGTTGTGACAGGATGATTCCCGAGGCTGCACCTTCCCATTCTCCCCTCAGATGGGTACAGACAAACTGAATGGCCTGAAGTCATTTTTCTCCCTTTTAGCTGGCAGTAGTCTCCAAAGAAACTGTGATAACAAAAGCCTGAAATTCAGCTCCGTCTGTCCTCTTGACTGGAACTGGCTTTTAGCTTCAGTCATTTGAAATCTCAAAATGTGATGTGTTTATACGGCATCAGTAATGGATGACGAATATACGATATTTCATTTTGGCATTTTCATTTGGTTAAGTGCTCCATTAGAACAAGGCTGCCCTTCTACCCATCACAGCTGCCAACCTTAATAATAATAACTCAGCTTTCAAATTACAGTATGATTTAAATTCTGGTTAGTCCAACAGAGACGTTAAATCGATTTGGGTCACACTATCAGTGTCTGAACTTTATCAGGTTCTGACAATGTCCATCTGAAGATATTAAACTAATTTAATCAACTTTTATAAATCACCATTAAGGGGCATTGTGGTAAAAGCACTATTGTGAGTTAGGCCTGTGCTCAAAATATCGATACGGCAAAATATCGTATTGAACTCCTTTGGGATACGTGTATCGATACGGATTCTATAGAATCGATACGGCCTAAATATTTTGACAGTTGTTGTAAATACACTTTGGTAATGTTAACAGTGGCACAGTTCAAGGTAGAAGACGAGCTACATAATGAAGCATATGTTCTAAATTTGAGCTTAGGTCTACCATCTTTGAGGATCTGAATTTATGTCTCTCAAGTTGTAGAACCACTTAAAACTCATCCTTGTTCTTTTTCTTCTTATAAGAAAAAACTGAACTTGTCAAGAATTTTGCTTAAAGCATAGCCAATGTTCACAATTTACGTGTATCGGGATACGTATCGTATCGTGGCCTTAGTATCGGGATACGTATCGTATCGTGAAGTTGCTGGAAATACCCAGCCCTATTGTGAGTTAACTCATACGAGCTTGTGTGCGAGGTTAAAGGTCCAGTATGTAGAAGTTGGCATTTTAGCAAAATCTAGTGTTCAGATTTTGGAATGAGCCCGTCCATTACATCACTAATGGCCCTTTTCCACTAGCACGCATTGGACCTACTCTACTTGGTCTTACTCGATTTGCAGCATGTTTCCGCTAGCCTGGTACCTCCTAAAACAAGCTAGTTTTAGTACCGACTCCGCTCTGGTTCCAAGCTAGCTGAGTCTATACTGAAAGATGACGTCACCGACTGCCGACTCCTGTTTGGTCAGACAATGACGTCATTGATGAGTCATGAGCGCGACGACCTAGCATGCTAGCGGTAGCTACCATTAGCTTACCCTCATACGTCTTTTCTATGCAGCTTGATTGCTCTTGTCCTCGGCTTCATTTTGTTGTATAGCTTCCAAATTTCTTCTTGCCACCTGCAGCCTTCTTCGGCTTTCCTATTTTACTCGGTTTGTGACAAATAGCCACAGATTGTTGTGTGGCGCTCAAAATGACGTCACCGCAGTGCCGCTCACCCCATTGGGCAGGCAACTGGGGCTAATGGAAAAGCAGCACAAGGCGAGTAGAGTAGAGCCGGGTAGAGGAGAGTCGAGTAGAGTAGAGTAGGGCTAATGGAAAAGGGCCATAAGCGACAAGAGCCAGTGAAGACCAAAAAGGATCGTGAACAGTTTTTACAACAGTTACCAGGTGTGGGTGTTTTCATTCATATTTGTAGCTATTATCTAAATACGTTATAGGTCAGTTAAGATGCTACATGCCATCCAGGTAGATTTCAGGAGGTGAGACTTGTATTCAAAAATCACGTTTCGCTCTTTTTGTCCCCAAAACTCACCTGTAGACAACCTGGTTGATCATTATACCAGCCTCCAAAGCACATTCAATGAAAGCATAAGGTGTGTTGAAATTAATGAGTAATTGTGTTTCATAATCGTGAACTCAATATATAGGGAAATAATCATGAACATTATATCTTCCATAATCGAGCAGCCCTAGGAGCAGGTAATTCCCCCCTTCAGAAAAACTCCCTGAAATGCAGTTGCACATTAATCCTGCTGTGCCATATCGAGTAAATACGCTCAGAGCTCATCATCGTATGTGGATTTGATCATGATCCCATTACGATGTTGTTCTATCACCTAGCTCTATTTCAGGCAGACTGTTAATGTGGATTAGTCAGAGAAACTGAAAGCCTGTAATTTTGTTTTGGATCAAACAGCACAAATGCTGCAATGACATACTTTGGGTCATGTGAATTACATTGCAAATCCCTTGATATGACTAGGACATGTGCCATATAATTATAAAATCATATTAATTTGGAAAAAGTAATCCTCAGTTTAAATCACAGAGAGCTGAAAGGGAAGACCTTTTCATTAAATGCACTCTGAAATGTAATAACTATTCATACTTACATGACATTTGTGCACTTTACTCAAATCTTAATGACCTGTTGATTCAACTCAACACGAGTGAGGAATCCATTTTTATAGTATACAACTAATTATACAACTTAATTCCTGTGTCTAAACTGGACTCAAACCTTTCTATCACAGTGATTGAACACTGAGATCAGGATTGCACATGTGCAGTAAAGCAATTATTCAGAATTAAATTATTCTGAATCAAAGTTTTGTCCTTCGTGTTTACATGGAAATAATAATTCAAATAAAGGTTAACATGGAAAACTCGTTTATTCGCCTGTATACAAGGCCTGGTGGTTGGGAATGGTTCTGATTGGACAGGGGGCAGACGTGACGTACTAACGTATTTATGTATTTACGTTTACCTGAAGAAAAATTCCAGTTCAGCCTCTCTGTCAGGGAAACCTCGTTCATCTTGGACACTACAGCTTTAAAAAGGTCCACATTTTAATTCTTACATCTATCCACACTTTCATTACTTCCAAACCTTCTAAGGCTCTAATTAAAAAACTGGCTGTGGTTGAATAGTCCTTTTTGCTTAGGAAGGTTCCTAACGGAGTGAAATTAACCGGAAGAAGTTCGTAATGGTTTAAATGCATAGGAAAGGTGGCTCAATGCTTCCTTTATTAGCTCCTTTAGCATAGGATACACCGGACCATCCTTTACGAAAGGAGAGGAGAATATTCTGACCCATAATTCTCCGCGGCAACAACATTTATACACAGCGTGTTATCCGACTGCTTCCGAATTCAACCGAATAATGACGAACAAATCACGCAGACCATGTGAGTTACCTCTGCTGTTCATCCTTTCTAAAGTTTACCAAAACGTGCCTTAACTTTCCAGTAGTCTGATTTTTTTGAAGAGAGCAGGATATGAGACATTTGATGTTGATTATGTTGAAAACATGTTTCAATATTAATAATTTGTAAACTATTCAAATGGGGTCTTAACAGTTTCTGCCTTTCTTTCATTCAGCTACCATTTTTTCATGCTCTGATTGGTGTTCATGTTGATAATCAGTGGACAGATTTATTTAAATCCTCACTTCCAGCATCGGCACACACAGCAGTAACATCCGCCATCACATGATGACGTAGCGTAGTAAAAGTGTAGTCGGATTCTCTCAGTGCGGCAGTTTTCCATTCCTAAGTCCTTCTGAATTCTCCTTTCCTTAACCTCATGATGTTTCCCATTAGAGTTAAGGAAAAGTAGATAGGAAAGGGCTTAGGAGGTGACTATTCGTCTGCTGGAGGATGCAGAATTTCTCTTTGTCTCAAGGTGAGTTATTCAACACATCTGCATTAAGCTAAAACACAGCAACATTAAGCCACAACAGAAGTGAAACGGCAACTTTGTTTTCGTGTCTTGCTTCAGTCCTGAGTGCACGACACGCCGATAGACTCCATTCTTTCAACAATGTTTTGACTGAACCATGTGATGGCTCTTTGAATTTGATTTGGTAAAAAATAAGAAATTGTTTTCCATGTACTGACAATTTTTTGTTGTGCTTACTTTTTTATGAGGCGTCGGTGGCGCAGTTGGATAGTGTGGTTAGCTGGTAATTGGGAGGTTGCTGGTTTGAGTCCAGGTCTGGGCGATAAGTTCTTGGGCAAGTCACTTAGCCCCAAGCTGCTCCCACCGCTGTGTCAGTGGTGTGTAAACGAGCTTGACGAGGGTGTGAATGTGTGCTCAACTTTTTGGCAGAGATCATCATAAAAATTCAGGGATACTTAATGTTTTTAAAAAACGGAATAAATCAAATCTTTTTTTGATTCCACTAACACTTTAGGGAACAAAGAAAACTACAAACAAACCTAAAACCAGAAATTTTCTTGGTGTGGAATTCAAAGGTTTTAAAAGCTAACAGTGGATTACGTGCTGACATAAAATGCACACAAATTTGGGACAAAATGAATTAGAAATGGCAGAAATGTTTGTAAATAAAATAGTAAAAATAACTTAGAACTACGGAGCCCCTAAGGTGCCACGGAGAAAAATAAATATAAATCGTGCACACGAGATACTAAAACGTGCTCATGATATATTAAAATGTGCGCTCAAAATACTTATTCATGTGCATGATATATTGAAACATGCACTCGAAATACTTATCCGTGCGCACATTTTAGCTAAAAAAATAAGAAACAAATGACAGACACAGCTAATATTGGCTGGTTACTGGGATACTTCAATCGGATTCTTCAATCGTGCGCACATTTTAATATATTGTGCGCACGTTTTAGTATCTTGTGCGCACGATTTACATTCTTTTTTTTCCGTGGGACCTTAGGGGCTCTGTATAAAACAGATGATATTGAGTTTGACAAACACAAAAAAAGTTTTTTGATGAATAAAAGATTATAAATATATTATTAGTAAATAGTTAAGATAAGCATTTAAAAATAATGATGTAATAATGATAACTTTTATCTTTTAAATTTTACACATAGAAAATATTAGTTCTTTTGGTTTGTTTGCAGTTACTTTTATATCCTAAATCACTGACAGAAGTGAACAATGATGTGCTATGTTTTTTTAGCAAATGAAATATTCCTGCATTTGTTGACCTCTGCCAAACAGTTGAGCTGGGAGCTAAAGGGTTAAAGGAAGGTAAAATAACCAAGTAGAATTAAGTACATACAACAGGGTTCCTTTTTTAAGGCAGTCGGTTTTCAAAGTTTTTTAAGTAAGGCCAACTTGTCAGATTTTAGAGTGTGTGCATGTAAGTGAAAATACAAAAATATTAACTATTTGGCCCCCTGAAGCCATTTTGTATGAAGAAATTATAATATAGAGGCCACAATTTAATTAATTTCAATTGCAACACCAAATGGCAAAGGGCTGTGGTAACTATTTTATTATTTGAGTTTAACACCTTTTGTTTTCAGGAGAGATTTTTTTATTTTTTGTAACATCTTAAACTAAATCCTAAGCAGGTCAACCAGCTTTTAGTGATGTAAGAGTTTAGAGTCTACAAGAAACACGCTGCAGTATTTTTATCCTCTGTTGAAACTCATTTCACAGCATTACGAGAGAGGTCTGACATCCTACATGATCGATACCCAGTGGGACCCTGACCTTCACGGTGAGGGGGATCAATCCCTGAAGCTTTCACCCTCTGCATCGACCCCCTCTGCACACGGGCATTTGCATTTTTATTGTCTGCACATTACAAGTTAATTACACACTGCTGCTTTTTGGTGCTCTTCTGCCGACTGCATTAGTCTAATAAAGGAAACCACCCACTTTCTTTTTTAAAGTGTTATTTGTTGAATATCTCCTGTTTGGCCCTGCGGCAGAGCTAATTATCCAAAGCGGTCTAGCACAAAATTATTTGAGTGTGCTCCGTGGTGCATCGAGTTTGGCGTCATATTTTGGTGGTGGGTGTGTTTGTCTTCTCACATGAAGCCTTTTGGGAACGCAGAGTGTCAGATTTTGTGTTTAACTAACATTAAATTCAGGCGCTAACACCAGCTGTGATAATTAATGGGATAAACTTTGTTCTTATTTGTATACCAATGTAACTGAGTGCTCCTAACAAATAAGTGTGCTCAATATCTGGCAGCAAAACTGACTGACTTTGCAAAATAAGAGACAGGATAAGTAGACGGGTGCTCATGGCGTTGGTTTTGATCGCAAATATTCATCCATCTATCCATTTTCTTCTACTTATTAGAGACTGACTAAGACTGACTTCAGCTTATCCCTCTCAGCATTGAATTGAAACCCTTCTTTAAGCATCCTAAGGTGCTGCCAGGTGGGGAGGGGGTATGTAATCTCCCTCCCAAGATATACAGACGTGAACAAAATTGTAAAGAAAGAAAAACCCACACTGCTCACTGAAATAACTGGCAAATGTAATTATAAATAAAAATTGGAAACTGACACCAAGCTTTTGTCAAAAGGCTGTACAGCAAAATATTGATGTAATAATGATAACCTCTATCTTTTAAATTTTACACATAGAAAATATTAGTTCTTTTGGTTTGTTTGCAGTTACTTTTATATCCTAAATCACTGACAGAAGTGAACAATGATGTGCTATGTTTTTTTAGCAAATGAAATATTCCTGCATTTGTTGACCTCTGCCAAACAGTTGAGCTGGGAGCTAAAGGGTTAAAGGAAGGTAAAATAACCAAGTAGAATTAAGTACATACAACAGGGTTCCTTTTTTAAGGCAGTCGGTTTTCAAAGTTTTTTAAGTAAGGCCAACTTGTCAGATTTTAGAGTGTGTGCATGTAAGTGAAAATACAAAAATATTAACTGTTTGGATCCTGGAGCCATTTTGTATGAACAAATAAGAATAAAGAGGCCACAATTTAATTAATTTCAATTGCAACACCAGATGGCAAAGAGCTGTGGTAACTATTTTATTATTTGAGTTTAACACCTTTTGTTTCCAGGAGAGATTTTATTTTTTGTAACATCTCAAACTAAATCCTAAGCAGGTCAACCGTCAGCTTTTAGTGATGTAAGAGTTTAGAGTATACAAGAAACACGCTGCAGTATTTTTATCCTCTGTTGGAACTCATTTCACAGCATTACGAGAGAGGTCTGACATCCTACATGATCGATACCCAGTGGGACCCTGACCTTCACGGTGAGGGGGATCAATCCCTGAAGCTTTCACCCTCTGCATCGACCCCCTCTGCACACGGGCATTTGCATTTTTATTGTCTGCACATTACAAGTTAATTACACACTGCTGCTTTTTGGTGCTCTTCTGCCGACTGCATTAGTCTAATAAAGGAAACCACCCACTTTCTTTTTTAAAGTGTTATTTGTTGAATATCTCCTGTTTGGCCCTGCGGCAGAGCTAATTATCCAAAGCGGTCTAGCACAAAATTATTTGAGTGTGCTCCGTGGTGCATCGAGTTTGGCATCATATTTTGGTGGTGGGTGTGTTTGTCTTCTCACATGAAGCCTTTTGGGAACGCAGAGTGCCAGATTTTGTGTTTAACTAACATTAAATTCAGGCGCTAACACCAGCTGTGATAATTAATGGGATAAACTTTGTTCTTATTTGTATACCAATGTAACTGAGTGCTCCTAACAAATAAGTGTGCTCAATATCTGGCAGCAAAACTGACTGACTTTGCAAAATAAGAGACAGGATAAGTAGACGGGTGCTCATGGCGTTGGTTTTGATCGCAAATATTCATCCATCTATCCATTTCCTTCTACTTATTAGAGACTGACTAAGACTGACTTCAGCTTATCCCTCTCAGCATTGAATTGAAACCCTTCTTTAAGCATCCTAAGGTGCTGCCAGGTGGGGAGGGGGTATGTAATCTCCCTCCCAAGATATACAGACGTGAACAAAATTGTAAAGAAAGAAAAACGCACACTGCTCACTGAAATAACTGGCAAATGTAATTATAAATAAAAATTGGAAACTGACTGCTTTTGTCAAAAGGCTGTACAGCAAAATATTGAGTTAAGTGTACCATCATTTTTGTTCAGGCCAGTTAAATTATTTTGTTTTTATTAATAATTCTGTTGATCCTCAATTCAAAAGCAATGTCTGATTTTCATTGGTTAATTTTCTTTTTGTGTATTACTTTTGTCAGTTTCATGTTGTTGCAGTGACTATGTGAGTTGTTCCGTCTTTAACAGAAGGTAGGCCTGTCACGATATCAAAGTTTGCTGGATGACAAGTGTCTCAAAAATTATTGCAGATAAACAATATTATTGTCAATGTTATTTTGAAACATAATTTTTTCATTAATGTAATTATATGTTGTAATAAAATGAGTACACCATATCAAAAGCAATGAACTTTCATTTCTTAAGAGTCTTTAACTGTAATTGGCAGGTCAAGAACTTTTTATTAAAATAAATTAAACAAACAAAAAAAAACAGGAAAAAAACCCAACGAAAAGACATGGACTGGAAGAAACGGAAAAACTGCTTGTAAAAAATCATTCTAATAATCAAAAACAAAAAACTAAACCCTGTCTCTGTAAAGAAAAAAAAAATAAAACTCCAATAAAACACACACAACAATAAAAACAAACAAAATGGAGTTTATACAGTTCCTGAATTGTTTGTGGCATGTACTTTCTCCTAGTCAGTTCGTACTGTCTGTTAAATGTTTGTAACGCTTCTGGTTTTTCAACCGTATTGAAGGGCTGCATTTGTTTTGCAATGTAGCAAACGACACTGTCTGTGAGCGCGCACCATTTTGCACCGTTTTATTTGTATTTACTTTGCAGACCAAACGCCTCAGTAAGAGCTGGCTGTCGGGACGAAGGCTCCGCTGCACCTCCCCTTCTCCATCACCACTACTTTCAAACAAATTTGACGTATCAGCTCGTTGGTGTTCCTCCCCCGCAAAGATTGAATGAATTGCAAATGTTCACTCCGCTATAAATCTGCTAAATCCGCTATAGAACCAACACACCCAGGTGTTGAGAAAGTTTCACTGCGTGACCCATCTTCTTATCCAGCCTGTTTGGTAGAACAAGAGGAGGAAAACAAACATACATGCACGTGCCAATTTATCGAGGCCAGCAAGTTACCGAGGACATTTGTATTTATCGAGCGGTTAATTGATTTATTGATTATCGTGACAGGCCTAGGTGGGTGTTTTGATGTTGTTTCTATTTTATCAAGGATTTCTGGTTTTAAATGTAAGGGATATTACTGACATGACTCCATCCACTGATGGCCTCAATCCCACCTTCATGTGCATCATGGCAGCATCCATAACTGGGGCTGGGCAATATATCGGTTGAATCAATTTATTCCAATCATTTTCTGAAGAAAATTTTAAAAATTACAAATCAAGATTTTTTTTTTCTTGCCTTATTCCAATTTGTAAGTTGTTGCAATGTCTGAAAAAAAATTACAGTTTAGGCCATCCCACCCAGTCAAAACAGTTCATTAGGCTCTCAGTAAAAACCAAACATGTGACCTTGGCTTCGTCCAATCCATGTTACACTCTGTGGTCAAAGTGAACAATAATCAAGGCCATGTGAGCTTCTGATGGACAGTCCACCATGCTTAAGTTTTTTCTGCCTTCAGACTCTGATCATTGAGGCCACAAGACCCTTTGCAACAGTAAACAAGATGTAAACAAACCAAAACAACTTGCTTGAAATCATTTTGTTTTTTTAATATTCTTTTTAATCCCATATGCTCATTGAAAGAATACATGTCTCCAATAAAATCTTATTTCTGTGTTTTTGTAATAAACAAGAATAACAATAACAAAGATGTCAAAGACAACATCAGCAAAGGAAAACAAAAACAGAAGCAGCATTAAACAAAAGTAGATATGGCGGTATGACGAAACTTTTTGGGTACGATGGTAAAACTAAAACAGAAACAGCAAGAAGACAAGAAATTAAAATAATCATAATAATGCAACTTGAGCTGTAAATTTATGATGGCAGCAAAAACTAAAAAGCTATGCGTCTGATAACAAATGAGGTCTTCTTACAGTCAGAATTGTCAGAGTAACCATTCATGTTGTAACGAGGGGTGCAACAATACATTTATCTGTATTGAACCGTTCGAAACAGTGGCCTCGGTTTGGTACACCCATGAACCGAACTATACGCAATATAACGCTGAAATTAAAGACCCTTCACTATCATTCAGATCTTACATTGGGAACTATTTTGGCTTCCGTGTTAAGTATGACCCTGATGGTAAGTGTGTCGTGGACAAAAACACAACAGGATGCCGGAAGTGCAACACAATGCTAAACTACGTCAACACATCTACACTGACATCAGCCTGGTTAAAACAAGTGGAACCAGACAGAAACAACAAGCAGCACACATGCTACAGACTTTACCTGAATTTGAAATAAAGATAAAGGTAAAAAAAAAAAAAAAAAAGAACTAAAATTGGCAACATTTACACGCACTAATCTAATGATCCTTAATTCTGGTTTTGAAATCTCCCAAACTAAAACTGTGATTAAACTGTGAATCTGTTTGATTAGATGATTAGCTTTTACATGACTCAAAAGGCTTCTTGACAGCAGATGGGTGAGTTCTCCATTAGATACATTTAATTTTTACTAATTCTTATTTTTTCATGGTGATATTTTTGTTTTTCATGATTCTAAGTATGCACCGAAGAATGTGCCTGGTTTAGCTGCAAGAGTTACAGTAAATTCAATTTGATGAAAATGTACTCTGAGTTGAAACAAATATTGGTTATTTTAAAAAACCACAAGTAAAAAAGGCATTGAAATTTCTCATATTTTGTATCGAAAAAGTATTGAACCGTGACAGAAACATATCAAACCAAACCGAACCACGAATTATGCGTACCGTTGCACCCCTAGTTGTAATAATGGCCTCTCTCAAGTCCTTCAAGTATTGTAGCACTGGCCTTGACATACATCTTTGACAGTATTTTTGTTGCGAATTTTGAGCTCACAACACAACCAGACTTGATACTCAATCTTCCATTCAGAATGAAGACAGGTTGTTGCCCTTGTGTTTCCAAAGCATAACAGCCAACAATAGGTAGGCCCTTTTATTATGACAGAAAAAAATAAAGTATAAAATGTAATCCCGTAGAGCTGCTGCTCACACCACAGCTGGTCGCCCTGCGTCACCATCACATCATCAGGGACACTCTCTCTCTCTGGTATCCAGCCCGCTGACTCCGAGCCAGCTGGTGGGTGTAGAAACGAGATGATTAGGAATGAAATAAAACTGCAAATTAAATGACTGAGTGTTGATTGAATGAGTAAGTGGGTGAGTGTTTTATGTTTATTTCTTCTGCAAAATGCTCACCATTGCTCATATTTCAAAGGATTTTTTTAGTAAATCCTTAAATTTGATTGAACAATTGAAAAGATATGTTTGTTACTGTAAATCTACTGGGAATAAAAACATCTGTGTGTCCTCTGCTCCTTAGTTTGACATTATTAGTTTGTCTCAACAGCCAATCATGACTCTTGGGTTACCTTTCTCTCTTTGGGCATAGTGTTATAGTGCATTCCTCTTGGTTTGTTTGGTGTGGACAAACAGTTTATGTGAACACAACAATCAAATCCTACTTCAGAAGAAAACAGCTGAGCAGAGATCACTTAGAGGAGGTGGTCTTGGCGCTCTGTCAATCAAACTTAGAGCTGTTTGTGTGCAGTGAAAACATAACCAAGCAATCAGACCAAATGAGCTAACAGGAAAACTCATCATGTTGTGAAACTTGCAGCAGTAAAAGTGCTACTGCCAAATTTGGGAGGGTTTTACACGGCAGTATGGAGCAGATGGAGAGAGTTTTTCACTCTGCAGAAGCCGGTGTGTTATGAGTCTTATAGTCTTTTTCCAAAGCCACAATGAATAGGTAAAATACATAATGCTGAATTTGATGCACAGTGATGATTTTAGTTTATTTAGCTTATTTTCCCAGATGCGTTCCAGCATTGAGATGCACAAAGTCTTTTACAAGAGAGTCCTGGCCAATGTATCAGAAAAAGAAGCTTCAATCAAACTTTATTTGTATAGCACTTTTTATACAAACATTTGTAGCAGAAAGTGCTTCAAATAAGAAATGAACTGTAAAACAATAAATGATGTAAAAAGTAGAAAATTGAGTACAATGGAAATAAAAGGTACCACCCACACTCACAATTCAGTTACCACACAAACACTAAATAAATCAAACACATAAAGACATATGAAGAAAATTCTGTATGGAAAACAGAATTAAAAGACTAAGGAAATGCCATCTTGAATTTATAATGAGGAAACACATGAGCTAATACTTATAACTAAAAATCATAAGAAATTAGATAAAATACTATAAGAAAAGGATGGCAAATAAATAAATGAATTTAAAGAAATAAAATAAAATGAGATAACCTAAAACCAGATGTGTAATGAAATCAGTTAAAGTAGGATGGTAAAATAAAAGCAGCTGACAGAGTAAAAAAATAGAAAATTCTCAACAGAAATATAGAATTAAAATAGATTTAAATTTGAAATAAAGATAAAGGTAAAAAAAAAAAAAAGAACTAAAATTGGCTAAAAGCTAGAATAAAAAGGTTACACAAATAACAGAAACAAGAATGACAAGGATTTTACAATCAACAAATCACCATTGCTCAGTTGTTAAACATTTACATGCACTAATCTAATGACTCAAAAGGCTTGACAGCAGTATTGATTAGCTCAGACACGATTGATTTGAGGTTTTTAAAATGCTTCACGGATCTGAAGAGCGAGGGGCCCTCACATTACAAGTGTGGGTGCATATTGCTGCCTCTCCCTTCAAAGCAGTAGTGTGGTTCCGTGCTGAGACAGGAGTTTCCTCACCCCTGTGCGCTGGCATTCAGGCACAAATAGCCAAATATGGAGAGAAAAAGGCAACAATAAATGAAAGCTGTTCAACCTAAAGTCCAAAAATATTGCAATTCACAAATGTGTTTTAAACCGTGCATGTGGATTGTTGCATTTTTTGTGGGCAGCAAGTAAATCGCACCTTTAATGATGCAACTGAATTCTGTACCAAGCAATCAAGGAAGTAATTTTCTGCAAATGTCTTGTCTAAATTTTCTCCACTTAGTCATCAGTTTCAAAGGGTTTGGTGAGAAAAGGGCCTGGGTAGAAGGTTGATTATTAAAATTTCATGTTAATAAATAACCACAGGCTAAGAATGGAGACAAGACAAAGTATACTGCTTTGGTCAGCAGGTTTGCACAACTAAAATAGTGCCATTGTGCATTTCCACCTCTGAAAAAACTATTATCTGCCTATGGTAGCTAAATGTTACCCCTCCCAGGAGTTCGTCCAGAGAACACACTGTTCTTTTTTGTCATATCCTCATGATGGGACTTTGTTTCGGAGGGTGGATCCAGAGCCAGGTTGTTAAGTCAGGTGTCTGGGGAGGCTGGAGACCAGGTCAGCAGATGAAACTAATGATCGCGGCAGACATCCAGCTCGGGTGCATTTTCACCTGCCGGCTTGACGCTGAAATAAAAGCTTAGATATTCAACAAAATGCCCTCCAAAAATACACCAAATCCCTGCCAAACTTAATCGAATTTATCAGCAGTTTTGTAACATGCCGTCCAGGGGTGTGCGGTGTTCACAGCGCTCACTCAGCATTTCCAAAAGCCTTTGCTCACGCTGTAACTCATCCAGGAGGAGGCCGGCTGAAGAGTAGTAAGTGTGTTGATAATCGTCTCCTGGATATCGATGTACATTAGATACGTATACAGCACCCTGATCCTCTCAATCCCTCCACTCGCAGATAACACCCGATCCCTCTCCTTTCCCACAGCGCTGAGTCTAAGATTCCCAGCACTTAGCATTGATTATTAATGGAAGGTTTGAAAATAAAAGAGGGGGGTGCAGAATCTGATCTTGCTCTTTATGCACACTGACGTTAAGAGGAACCTGACGGAGGTTTAGGGCAGGTCACTTCCCAGAAACCTTGATGGAGGAGCATGCATGGCTTGTGTAATGAATTGTTCAGTCAGAGGGTAACATCTGACGACATGACTGAGCTTTTTGTGCTTTAAAAATGATTATTAATGTTACATGTACAGATATGAGCTAAGAGTTCATGACGAGAAGATTTCTGGGTTTGTACTGAGATTTGGACCTCTTAAATTTCTGTAAAACTATTGTTTTCTCACAAATTAAAACTCAAATTAAGCTGTTGTATACCTGGGTAAAGTTTACAATCCCCTGACGGTAAACAATGGAGGCTGAGGAAGAAGAGCTGGGGTGGTTTTTGTGGTATTTGTAGGTTGCAGAGACATTTGATCTCCAGAATCTATTCAGCTTACCCTCAAGTCCAAGTTTAGGATAGGGCAAAATTTTCAAAAAATACTTCTGTGCATTCTTCTTATGTTGTCCTCGTTTGATTTGAGATCACCTTACCCTCGGTTTTTCAAACATGAATAAAGAGTACAAGAGAATAAATCAACAACAATAATACTAATGAATAAAATAGCCCCAATACATGTATTCATAATACATACAATGACAAATGTATACGTATATTATAAATATATAACACTAAACATATTTATTAGACCACCTGCCGTAGAAACAAGAAAACAAATATTTTAAAAGTCTCTACCTTTTTTACCCAAATTTGAGCCACTCACTGGTCTTATCTAGCCTTGCAGAGCAGACTGAACTGCCTGATTCTGAAATCCTGCAGGTCCGTCTCGCCAGCCTCCGTTGTCCAACGAATTCATTCGGCTGGATTCTTAACAGCCCAATCAGGGAAGAGAGGCGGGAGCAGCAGAATGCGGACATGACGAAAACCGGAAGTTGAGAACGGACATGCCGATTAGCCTATTGTCCTCATGGCTACTCAGTGAAACTTGGCAAAATCTGCCCTCCTCAGAAGTTTACTTGTAGGGATTGTCTCTGACGAGGTTCATGTCACATAAGTGTCATATAAGTGTTAAACAAATCATCTGTGTGGTACAATTTAGTGTAAGACGATAGTAACAGGCCGTTAGCTGTTAGCAGCTAAGTTAGCAGCTAACGGCTAACGGTCATTAACTGTTGTTAGCTATTAGCCGCTACATTAGCCGCTATGTATGCTACATTATAGGAGCCAACCCTGCTTGATGTGGATTGGTCTGTGATGAATGTGACGAGCTAAACGATTGTCAAATCACAAGCTTGTGTTTTTTTTTTTACGTTCTGCCCTGAAAACATATTTAAAGGTCTCCTACCCAGATGGAGTAGAAAAATATTTCTGTGGCAGATATATTGAGCTGTCCATCTGGACTTGTCAGGTTAGGTCTTACCCAACTAGTCAGAAATTAATAGCATAACATTAAATGACTATTTTGTGTTGTTGTTGTTCAGGAGTGCAAGTCAATCAGATTAGAGTAAATTAGAGTAGATAGAACTTTAGTTATCCCTTGAGAAGACTCCTTCAGGGATATTAAGGTTAAGGAAGCATAAGTCAGAAAGAACACATGATATCGAAATGTAAAAAACATCAAGCGGATGTAAAATCTCTATATATACATCAATAAATCTCAATAATAAATAGTAGCAATAAAATAGACTACTTAATAAATATTTTAAATAAAATATAATATGGCTGCTGGCTACTACTACTATAACTACTGCTTTTGCTCCTGTTTATACTTGTATAAATAGGAGTAACACAATGTAAATTAAGAAATAACTATTGTAAAAAAATTAAATAAAAATTTGCTCAGTTTTTTGGTGAAACGGTACATTTGAAAAATTATGGATAAAAATAAGATTTTAGCATTAGAAATATAATTTCAGGTAAAGAGAGAAACATAAACTTGATTTTTATGCTGATAATTTAGAGTAGCTGTGACACAAACCTTACATTGGGTGGCAGCTTAATGAATTTTTTGAACACTGTAATATGTATAAATGTGCCACTTATGCACATATACCCTTATCAAGCCGCATACATGTCAGAGCAGGGAGAAAAAACACTTATAAAACCACACTCTTTGTCCAATACGCTTCCTCCCTTCTTTAAACATGGACATAATCTATTAACTATATATGCATTGCTACATTTATCAACATAAACACATCTGTAAATTCATACATCTACATGAACACGCACATGCACATAAACTTTTATTTTGTCTACATACACTCACACATAATTGTTAAAAAATTGCACATACACTTATAACAACTTTGACAACACTCTCATCTCACTTCCTTAAAGGAGACATATCATGCTTGTTTCTCCTTTTCACTATGCCAGACTAGGATGCCTGTAAAGCATTTCTGCCCTCAGTACAAGTCATTTAGTTCCTCATTGCCCCACAATAGCGTTCTCAATATCCTCATTTTAGGCCATTATCAAGCTCTCGTTGAAACTTTCGGATCTCAGGATGACCTACAGTTACCTCGCAATGTCACAGCCCTTTGTGCTCTGATTGGTCAGTTCTATCGGGGGTAGAGCCAGCCTGTCCTTCTTCTTCTACTGTATTTTCCGGCAGGCTCAAAGCAGCGACCACGTATTGAGTCCCCCTACAGGCCAGAGCTGGTAATGAGTGAATGTGAGCTAGGGACCTATATACCCCTGCTGGTGGATGTGTCCCTCAGTGACGGTTTTGTGGCTAATGGACATCACAGAGGAGGAAGTGTTTTATCAGATTACTCCAATAAAAAGAAAGGTAGCTCGTGTCGTCACGACGATTTAAATCTCGCAGACATCTCGCAATGACCTATTTTCAGAGGCACCAAATCTCGTTCTAGGATATCAGAAAAAATGCAATATCTCATTTTTTGAAAATTAAGGCGGTGTAAGGTCTTGTTTTCAAATTTATTATATTATATGTAAGTATTAAATCATACATCAGCATGATATGTCTCCTTTAAATTGCAGCCCCTCTCTAACCAGAGGTAGTTCCCAACACATAATATTGTTGAAATGCTGCTCTCAGGCTTTGTTGGGATAGACTGCAAATGGATGGAGAGACAGCTAGAAAGCACAATGCTACCAGCCCTGGCTATTACTGACGCCGAAACACAAAGTTTAAACTTATTAGTAATTTAATCTGTTGGTTAAAGCTGAGAATATGTGTGTCGTATTACTTTAGAGAAAAATAATCCCAATACTGAATTAACTTGTCAAGCCCTTACACATACAGATCGTAACACAGAAGTTTGTGAGAGGGTTCTTCTCTGAGTGAGCTGTTTACAGGTTTAGAAAAACTGACATTGTGACAAGTTTCAGGTTTCAAAGGGATTCTCATCTGTCTCTGGTCCCATGTCCCATTTCTAATTTCAGCACCAGCTAAGCTCCTCAGTGTCAGCTTGTCATGTAAATTTAAATATGATATTCTTTCTCCTTCAAGAATAATTAACCATGAATGAAACAGAAATCTACATAGAAAACCCCATGAGGTTAGGGAGCTCTTGTAGATTTAATATTGCAGGCTGAGATGAAATATGTAGATCCCAATGTTGATGTGGGATTGTAAAGCTTAACTCATTCTTTTAGAGCTAAAAGTTAAAAAAACAAGGCTTAGAATGGTCTAAGTCAGACCATTTCATGAAGCCGATGATTTGAAGACGTAGCTTTTATCTACACAGGGTGACTATATTCTGAAAACCATAAAATATTAAATATTAACCATTTCACTATGAATATAAGTGTCCACCTGGTCTTTTTTTGCCCTTTTTGTCAATAAATGTGTTAGAAAGTGCTCTTAGAGTAAATTATAAAAATAAAAAAATAAAGCATTCCAGCAAGTATTTGTCATTATTAGGTTGTAAATAGTTAAAACAGTGTGTAATTACAAGAAAAGAAAAAAATGAGTTTCGAATTTTCAACAGGTTCCTCTTTGGAAATAATTCTAAATGAACATGTACAACAATTTTAAGAAGACAAAACTGAAACTCAACCTCTCTTAATGATTAATTATTATTATTTGTATTATTATATTATTTAACTTCTTATTAAATCCATAAAACATGAACTATGATGAAAAAGACGATGACAAAAAAGATGAACTTAGTAAAAATATGGCAAACCTCGGTGGAAATATAGCCAAAAAACACTCTAGATTGATACTAATGTAATTATTTACAATTTTTTAAATATTATTTACACAGAAAATACTGATAAACCACTGATAAATAACTCACATGTTTGTCTCTGAATCCTCTCTCTGCTCTACAGCTAAGTCAGCTCACTTCCCGTCCCTCCCCCTCAGGCAGTCCAGCCTTGACCGTAATGTACTGTGAATTACTAGAAAACTCCACTTCTAAGCTTTCAGAATTCTTAAGGAATTACAGTTGTTTGAATTATGTGCATCATTGTCTGTCGCCGGTGACAGCTTCGTTTGTAGAACAAGCTCAGAAAAAAAACAGACATTTTAGGAAATTTTATAAAATCCACCCGGACATAATTTTACGACCAAAAAGGAGGTTGTGTCCGTGCAAAGGAGGATGTATGGCTATTCTAATACATAGTTTAGGCTTTTGTACACATGCAAGGAATGTTTTAATGATATCTAATATTATGAAATTATTAATCATACTAAACATTTGATTCAGCGTTGGGACCCCAGAACTCTTAAAAAACTTGATCTAACTCTTCTCATTGTACTTTTGTTTCGTTAGAGGAATCCGGGGTTAGATTGCTCCATTAAAGCAAATTTCAAACTGCTAAATGTGTTAAAAAAGTTTTTATGAAGACTTATTCAGAGCAGTTGGCGCCGGCCCCTCGGGGGACCAATGCACCCGAAAACACCTCCTGGAAGCAGCCCGAAACCATCACGTGCCGGAGATCCAGCTGCTCTTTTGTAGTTCATCTTAAAAAGAAGTCGTGAGCTGTGTCGCTCCCCTGGTGCGGTTTTACTCATCCTCCTCTGCCCTCTTCTGTCCCTGCGGGCCGAAATGTACGTCAGCAAGTTGCTCGGCGTCTGCATGGCCTCGTATCTCTTCATCGGCTCCTCTCTGTTAAAAAAAACAAAAGAAAACACAAAGTAGCAGTCACATTCTAATTTACATTTCATCTTCAACCTCACTGAGCCTCCAAAATGTATTTTCAAAGTTGTTTAGTCTCCCAGTAGGTTAAATTCAGAATTAAAACGCCCTGTATGTATTTAAGATTAACAAACTCATCTATTCATTATTTGCTTTGCGACTCTTTCCCTTTGCAAAGCTGAGTCAAAAGCAGCTTCGCCTCAGTCAGAAATTTTCGGTGTGTTTTCTTGGCCGTCACCAGTGAGCCGAGGACGAGGATGTGGGCCACCCTTTCTCCCATGGGGTCCTCCATGTCCCCTGACTGACTTCAAAACCCAGCGAGCAAAAAATATCCACATGCCCGCGTCTTCTTCGCAGCCTGAGGGAGCGCAATAATGCCTCGGCTAATCCGATTAACATTAACAATCCCACAGGGGAAATCGCAGCACATCTGCAACGGGCAGATAATTACGCTTCCTCACATGTTTGTTTCTTCCATTTCTGTGTGGGTTTGTTTTGGTTTGCTGTTTATGTCTTTGTAAAACCTCAGCGTTTTCATTTCCCAGTCAGCTTGAATTGGCAACATTTCAGTGTGTCTCTGGGTCTTTGTAGAAGACATGGGACGATGCCCCACTCTTTGTCTCAAGGGCAAGCTTTGCATGACGTCAGCAGCCTCAGATGGATTGGTTTTTGTGCCCAACATGAAGGGTGGATATAAAAATGACACTGCAGTGTTGTGTTCTGTCATGTTTCTCCTTTATTGACCGAGCAGAATTCCTCTCAAAAACACCAGAGAATGGAAAGACAAGACTTCTCTAAGATGCACATCCACATGAACAGGATTCCACAGAAATGAATGACCATGCTACAGCTGACTGGAGATTTGTAATCAGAGCCTAATATTACATTTTGAGAGATAAGTAACTTATGCAACACATACACTCACTGGCCACTTTTGCCACATTTGCCTTCAGAAATTCATGTGATTTTTTTTACACGATGCTGAAAACGTTCCTCAGATATTTTGGTCTACATATGGCCCTTTTCCACGAGCACCCCTTGGCCCTACTTTACTCGGCCCTACTCCTTTTTGCAGCGTGTTTCCACTCGCCTGGTACCTCCTAAAACAAGCTAGTTTTAGTACCTACTGCGCTCTGGGTCCAAGGGAGCTAAGTCAATACTACAAGATGATGTCACTGACTGCCAGCTACTGATTGGTCAGACAATGTTGTCATAGATGAGTTATGAGCGCAACGACCTAGCATGCTAGCTGTAGCTACCAGTAGCTTACCCTCATTTGCTTTTCTTTGCAGCTCGATTGCTCTCGTCCTCGGCTTCATTCTGTTGTATAGCTTCCAAAACTCTCCTGTGCTTCTCAAGGTGTATTTCTTCTTGCCACCTGCAGCCTTCTTCTGCTTTCCTTTTTTACTCGGTTTGTGACAAAAAGCCACAAATTGTTGTGTCCCGCTCAAAATGACGTCACCGCAGTGCTGCTCAGCTGTTTACAGCGACACTTCACCCCGATGGACAGGCGACTGGGGCTAATGGAAAAGCAGCACAAGGCGAGTAGAGTAGAGCCGGGTAGAGTCGAGTGAGTAGAGTAGGGCTAATGGAAAAGGGCCATTAGACATGATATCGTTACAGTTATACTACCATTGAAGCTGCCGTGGTTACTGGATGGATCCAATATGATGGCAGTTGCTGCAGAGTAGTCTGCTGCACATCCATGGTGAAAATCTTGGTTTCAGGGAAACACGTAATCGCAACTTTTCTGGCAGGTAGATTTCTATTCAATTTGTGATTTTCTTCAAGTCAAGCTTCAGTGTAATATTCACTATGTTGACAGCATAATCAACAGTTAAGAAATCAGTAATGAAAAGCACATAACACGGTATTCATCATCTAATATTGATGATAAAAAATCTGTTTTCATTGTTTCAGGGATAGTCCAACTTCTACTCTTAACAGAGGCTTTGTGTTGTTGACCTGCTTACCAGCACTTCTATAAATGCAAACTATCAGCAAATTTGTGAAAAAGTTGACACAACAGATCCTGGGTCAGTCAGGAGTGCTTTAAAAATTGCAGCTTTGGTGATCACGATTGCAATTTCTTGGTTGCTGATATTATAGGGCTCTAAATACCATCTCTGCCCTGCGCCCATCACAGCCCTGTTCTAAAGTCCTTCAACACAAAGTCTTGCCTACTTACGTGCTTGTCTGTTACCGTTTTCACACTAAAATTAGCGGATCAACACAGGTTTTTTTAGTGCAGGATAACCCGCCAACAATCGGCAAGTGACTCCTTTCCCACTGCCAGCAGACCCAGGTCTTATCAGCAGCAGATGAGCTGTGTTGCTTTTTTTTTCCTCTGGTGCATCAAGCTGATGTCACCACGTTGATGACATCATCCACACACCGCAACTTATCCATGTTAAAAATAGAAAGTAGCATGGAGGTCGTGGACACGTTGGTCAGCTGTTTTCTGTACTTTTACTTTTGTCACTTTTTAAAAATTAACAAATTCAGCACAGACTGAACTGCATTCAAGCGTTGATGGTACCAATGGGGTTGGAATTTGTTGCTGAGACAGCAAAGAGTCATACAAGTTACAGACAGAGGGGACAGGTATTATGCCGTGGGCATGTTACGCCGACATCGTGACGTAAATTAGTGTGTCGACCCGGGTGTGATATTTCTACTGAAGCGGATCGGAGGATCCACTTCTGCGTCTTGAGGCTTTTTGCCTTCATCACAGCTGTGATGCCTCAAAAAGTAAGGTTTGAGATAAACTGGTTTAATGTGTGCAAGGCTACCGGGGCTAACGCAAGGCAGTGGAGAGAGCTCTGGCTGTATACAACTAAAGGACTTGCAGGGTCAGTCGATCCAGGTCGAAATGCCGATTAAACCCTTTGAAACTGCCGAAGGAGCCGATTGTTACGGGTTTAAACAGGTTTTTTGGCCAGTCTGAAAAGGGTATTAGAGGACAACTGGTTCAATCCAACATCCACATTTTGGGAACCATTCAGCACATTTCTGACTGGAGCGAGTTGCCCCTTTGTGTCTCGTGTTTTTAAGCGCAAGGGGATTGTTTTCATCCAGAAGAAACAGTGGCTCTCTGACTCTGTTGTGACTTTGTTTACTAAATTTCTTTCGTCCTCTTTCAGGTCGGGATTCTCTATTTCCAGCCGAGTGTTTTCCGCTGCATCCTGCTGCGCTGGGTTCGACTGCTGGGCTTCGCCACTGTCTATGGCACTCTGACTCTGAAGTTGTACAGGTAACACACAAACATAACGCTCACATCTACACAGAGACATTAGTCCAGCATCATTATCCATCCCAGTAAATGCCTGGAGGATCACATTGACCTCTTTAAGTGCAATTACACTGGCGTTACATCTTAATTCCTCGTGAAGAAAGTCTTATGAAATGTTGAGGCAGCGTGTTTCTTGGATAATTCATCAGCGCACTGCACGGGCTTTTCGGGGCAGATTCACTGCCTCATTAAATGGAAGACGGAAATGGGTGGTGGAAGTAATTAAGAAAACACGGGGTGCTTTGCCCCAAATGATCTCACTATATAACCCAGAGCTGACTGATGGTCGGCCAGAGACGAACGTGCGTGAGATCAGAGGAAAAGGGAAGACGCTGGAGGAAACAGAGAGCAGAGGGGGGTCATCCAGCCAAGAGTGATCGATAATGAGACAGAGGGTGGACTGTATTTAAAGTCCAGTATTTAAAATTGTTCATCTGTGGGGCTTTTTGTCAGGAGAATCTGTCAAAAAGGCGTAACGAAGATGCTGATTAAGAGGATGTGGCTGAGCCCAGTGAACCCTCTGAGGTGTGAGTTAACATATTGCACAGATCAATTTTTGATGGGGGGCTCATTAGTGGCGAACGCAGTGGACACTTCATCAATGTGTGTGAAGGGCAGAGCCTAAGAATAGCAATGCCCGTTCATGTGTTTGAGCATAGTTTAGAGTCTAATTTGCAGTCTCTGTATTTATCTGTTCGTTTTGAGAGATTCATCTTTGTTTTAAAATTCAAGGACTGTCTGCGTGAGCATTTCTGTTGAGTCACGTCAGAAAAGCAGAACTGGAGGCTGTCATGATTCTGCCTGTTCTGTTCTGTTTTGTGTTGTTTTGATCCTTCTTCCGGTTTATTTTGTTTTTGCTCCTTGTATTTCTGGTTTTGACCTCCTGTCTCGTGTCTCCTGTGTTCCTGCTTGGCTTTTGTGAAGTTACACGTTTGGTTTACATAGGCCTGTCTAGGACTGGGCGATATGGCCTAGAAATAAAATCCCTGATTTTCTTCCACAACACTCGATTTACGATTTACGACTTTAATCGATTTTTCCCTCCCTAAAAGAAACAAAACTCCCAGTGACATAAAAATGAAACAAATCAAGTTTTGCCTTTATATTGTCTAAATGTTTCCCTCTTAAAGCCAAAGTCTGGGTCATAAAAGGTTGATTATGTAGTATGAACGTAGGCAGGTTTGTCTACATAAACACTAAAAGGCTGAGGTATTTTTACTGTATTAGCATGAAACTCTCTGATCAATATTTAATCGACTTAAATAACAAATACAAGCCTGTAAAACTGCTTGTGCAAATCCTACAAGGCCGACCATCGTGAAAATTGTAATTTTTTTCAAAAATTGCAACTACTTACAATTGGACTAAGGCAAGAAAAAAAAATCTCGATTTTTAAATTTTTAAATCTTCTACAGAAAATAATTTGAATAAATCGATTTAATTGATTTTTTGCCCAGCTCTAGGACTGTCACAATAACAAATTTTGCTGGACCATAATTGTCCCAGAAATTATTGCCGATAAACAATATTATTGTCAATATTATTTTGAAATCATTTTTTCATTAATGTAATTATATGTCATAATCAAATGAGTACACCATGTCAAAAGAAATGAACTTTAATTTCTCAAGACCTGTAATTGAAAGGTTAAGAGCTTTTAAATAAAATGAGTTTAACAATATAATAAACTAAACAAACAAAAAAGAGGGAAGAAAACATTGAAAATGAAATGGACTGCATTTTTGGGAAAAACTACATGTAAAAAAATTCATTATTATTATCAAAAACAACAACAAAAATAGACCCTGTCTCTGTAAAGACAAAAAAACAAACTCCAATAAAAACACACTAAACAATGAAACAATGAATAAATTGTACTTTATTCGGTTCAGGAATTGTTTGTGACGTGTACTTTCTCCCTGTCAATTTGTACTATCTGTAAAACGTTCGTAATATTTCCTGAACTGCTGATTTTTCAACCGTATTGAAGGGCTGCATTTCTTTTGTAATGTAGCGAACAACACTGTCTGTGAGCGTGCACCATTTTGTGCTGCTTTATTTATATTTACTTAGCCAAACGCCTCAGTAAGCGCTGACTGTCTGGACGAAGATTCTTCTGCACCTCTCCTTCTTCATCGCCACTACTTTCAAACAAATTCAACATATCAGCTCGTCAGTGTTCATGCGCTCACACCTTGTTTATTTTGTATAAAACAAAGATATTCCCACACTTCGGCTGTGGCATTCGACTTAGGAACCGTCGCTTTCATGCCATCATTCATATTAGTGTTTGTTTCCTTGTTACTCCTCACAACGCTCGCTTCAGCTCTCTCTCTCTGTGTATGCGCCAGCGGCCCCGCCTCCCCCTCAAAGATTGAATGTAGGACAGATGCATCACTAACCCTAACCCTGCTCATTCCGCTATAGAACTAATGCGCCCAGGTGTAGAGAAAAATGGACATAGTGAGCCATCTTCTCATCCAGCCTGTTTGGTAGAAAGAGAGGAGGAAAACAAACACGTGTCAATTCATCGAGGCCGGCAAACTTACCGAGGACGTTTTTGTTTATGGTTCAATTAATTGATTAATTGATTTATTGATTATTGCGACAGGCCTAGGTTCTCATTTCATCTCTTGTCTTTGCGTTTCCTGTTTTTTTTTTTTTTTCACAAAGTCACATACTTTGTGACTTCCTACTCCTACTCCTTCTTCTTCTTCTTCCTCTTTTTAGTTTTATTTAATTTGTATGCTTTTGTTGATGAGTTGCAGTTGTTACTTTGCTAGACATTTTTTTAATACTTTGACCTTTTGTTTTGTTACTTTTGGACTATTGATCCCTGTTTTTTGGTTAGGTAAAATAAAGTATTTTGTTTTATCTTCAGTTGGGTCTTTTCCTTGTTTTTGCTTTTTGGGTTTCACACCAAATCTTGACAGAGGCATCATAAGTTGGGGTTTCTGTCGAAACATAACACAAAATTCATCAACACTTTCTGGGAATCTGAACAATAAAAACACAAACTTGAATGTTTCTGTTTATAACCATATTGCATATTCCAGGTGTCAGCAGTTTGAGCAGAAGGTGGTGCTACTCAGAAAAATAGCATGGCAAAAGAGGATGATTCAAAGCAGGGGTGTTTTTTTCTGCTAAAACTAAGGGCATTAAACATTTTTCTTAATTGCCAGTGGAGCATCCAGAACACAATTGTCCTCTAATGTCACCTACAGTCACAAAAATACAATTGTCATCATTGGACAACAGCGCTGAACGCCAAGCTGTCTGTTTCTTTGCAAGAGTGACTGTCAATTTAATCGAAATATGACTTGGTCTGTGATATAACATTTCTTTAAATATGCCTAATTGGTTGTATATTTTAAGTAATTTAAGCCATGAAGTGAAAAATACTCTTTAAATAAAGTTTCTTAAGGGGCACCACACATGCTTGAAGTTCAAGTGTTTGTAAAATCGCACAGAGGCTTCAATCCTTTGAGAAAAGAGCTAAACCATGTTTGACTCCCAGCACTGCGCACCATGTCACCCCTAGTTCCTCCACACCAGGCCGTAGAAGCACAAATGACCAAAACACATAAAAATGACTGTGTACAAAAGTTCTCGTTAAGAGTATCTCTTTCACTTTAATTCATCCCATCGCAGCAGGTGGCTGACCCATTTTTGCACTATTTTAATTCCCTCCTTGTTATGTAACATAAACATTGTGCTGCTGGCTTCACACAGTTAAGTTTACCAATTATTTGGAGGATAGAAGTACAGGTACTAAATTTAGCAGCCAAATATCAGCATTGCAGGGAAAAACATTAAATGGAGCACCCTTGGGTTTGATTAAGGTTCAGCTCAAAGGAAACAGGGTGGAGGAGCAGGTACAAGTGCATGCCAACTGCAAGAAGGTTGATGGTTTGATTCCCCATTTAGGTTAGGTTCTTTCTGTGTGGATTTTCCCTCCAGATTCAGACATAAACATGCTCAACAGGTTTATTGATTAACCTACATGCCTTTAAAAGGAATCTGTGTGGCCCTGTGATTGGCGGGTTCAGTGTGCACCCTGCCTCTCGGCTAATGTCTGCTTGGAAAGGCTCCACTCCCTTAACACACTTTTTTAAACAATATGTTTATTGAGTTTAGTGATATTTACATAGTATAACATTGCATAAGAGAAAAAAACAAACAAAAGAATAAATAAATAAGTAAATAAAATAAAATATAAAAATAGAATTATATTTTAAAAAAATGTTGGGGGGGTATTGTTTGTTATTCTGCCTTTCAATGTTTTATTTTATTTTTATTTTTTTCTTCACCTTCATACATGTACAGTATATATGTCTGTGTACACATGCATATACTAGGTTAAAAAAAGGGATAATGGTAAATTGTATTTTGTGATTGCAATTATTATTTTGTCCTTTTTCTTTCAATAAAAATATTTTGAAAAAAAAATAGGGCTGAGCGATATGGCCTAAAAATAAAATCCCAGACTCTTACTCCGCAAAAAAAACAAAAAAAAATTAGACCAAAATACTCGTTATCATTTCTTCTGACTTCCTGTGACGAGAGTACTACATCCTTCATTTGCAAAGCGTGGAGGAAATTGAAAAGCAAAAAGACCAATGATATCAATTTCTTAAGGGGTTTGTTATTGATTCTGACCTGGAGTTGGTTTTCAGGTTTTATTATGAAGAATCCTCTTGAATGTGACAGACTTTGCTGATGCTGTCTGAAGAGTTTAGAGTGTGGGGTGGTGGTTTGGCGGAGTGGTTGGCAACCAGGCACCCCATGTATTTGCTTCTGCCGGTCCGGGTTCGGGTCCCGCCTGTGACCAGTTTGCAGAGTGTCTTCCCCTGCTTTCTCGCCCCCTTTCACAAGCCTATCCACTGTCTCTCTCCTACAAATAAAGGCACAAAATGCCCGAAAACATACATTTAACAAAAAAAAAAAAAAAAAAAAAAAAAGAGTTTAGAGTGTTTCCTATATGCACTTCTGTTTTATTTTTTTGTTTGTTTGTTTGTTTTATATATTTTTGGGGCATTTTGTGCCTTTATTGATAGGATATGTGGATAGGCTTGTGAAAGGGGGTGAGAGAGTAGGGGAAGACACTCTCTAAGGTGGTCACAGGCTGGACCAGGAGAAGTATGTTTATGGGACGTGCATGGTTGCTTACCACCCCACCAAACCAGCGCCCTGCAGTTGTGTTTTTTTGACACACATTTTTATCATTAAAGGCTTTGGCCAAAAGCTTTAGCCTTACTAACTCGACTCTGATAGGGCTCGTCTGTTAAGTCTAAGTGGTGTTTTCCTCTCCCCCCCACAGAGTCCTGAAGGTGTTCCTCTCCCGCACGGCGCAGAGGATCCCCTATATGACCAGCTGGCGTGTGCTGCGTCTACTGGGCATCATCCTGCTCATCGTCTGCTGGTTCCTGGTGGCGTGGACATCTGCCGTCTGTCAGAACCCGGACAGAAAGTTGGCCCTCATCGACGTAGGCTACACGCCTGACGGGCTGCAGTTCAGCATGTGCCTGCTGGACCGCTGGGACTACATGATGGCTGTCGGTAAGGGCGTTTGTGTGGCTTAACGACTGTGAGACGCACAGGTTATCTGAGGTGTACATGGTGATAAATCAAGAATTAATTTGCGAGGTGCAGTTGGAGTGCCAGTGGAAATGTGATGGAGAAGTCTGCGTCCATCCTTATTTAGCAGAGCTCTCCCTTTGCCAAACGTAGATATCAATCCTCTCCACTGGCGCTGCTCTCTTGGATATTTGCCTGCATTTTGCTCAGAGGATAGGGGGAGGGGGGGCTACCCAGCCGCAGATAAAAACAGATGAGGAATCAAAGATGCCCAGTGGGGAGCGGCATCTCAAATTGAGGAGATCTGCATGCTGTTTTTATCGTCTGCTGACTCAGCCTCTGAGCGAGAGGAAAAAACAAGGTCCTTTTTGACTTCTGGGAAAACAGATGGACCCCCAGCAGAGCCTGCATGCTGTGCCACTGTATACTGAAAACACATTTTCCTCTCTGTTATATTACGAGGTAAAAATAGGCCGGTAACAGGGCGGTGCATGTCAGCTGTGATGGCCCCCACATACTGATCATAAATTACACACAAACTACAAAAATGCACTTAATCAATTTAGAAATCTGCAGCTGCGTACATGCACACTATGTAGAATATATTTTACTTTATGATGGACAGCATCTCACACAGATGCAGGATTCAAATCAAAGGGGATTTATTGCTAAGACCAAGTAAATAAAGCAAAACTGCAGATCCAGCAATGTAACGTATTCATTAATTTTAATGTATTTTGTTCAGCTCAATTATATTTCCATGCATTTCTGCTGAGCTTTTAGCATGTAGCTTAGTGTACTGTCAAAACTCTGTCAGTAAGTAAACTTGTATCCGTCATGGATAGTTTGTTTTTAAAACTCAAGTTGCCCTATCTGATGGTGTGTGAAGCGCAAGGCAGCTTGTGGATGTTGGTCTATATTTTGCTGTTTTGTGGTGCAAAACCAGGCACAGGGCACAAAGGGGACGGATTATGTGTCTTCACTTGGTATAACAGATCAAACCAATCAGGGTGTCTGCTCTTGTTCGCAATTAATTTTTTCATTTTCCTGCAGGAATCCTTGTCTCTGTTCTCTATTGAATATGTAAAATATGCAGGACAGCCTGTTTGATTATCTGTTATCACTGGAAATCATTAGTTTTTTACAAATATGCATTTTGCTTTGTGTTTCAAGAAAGTTTTTAATCAAGTGTGTGTTCTTTCTTGTTTTTGGTCTTTCAACTCCCCATCCCGTTATTAACTTCAACAAATTCTCTATTATTTAACAATAATAAGGTGTGACGCTGTGCTTCCCATGAGAGTGAAACAAGCTCAGTGAAGTATGTGTTTTGTCCAGTGGATTGATTTCACTCTCTCTAATTTATCCTCAGAATAGCAGTAACACCCTGCACCTCAGAATTTAGACTTTGTGAGGTATGAGGAAGTTTACGGGACAATCAGTTTCTACATCCTGAAGTTAAGACCACACTGAATGAACAGAACACTGAAGACCTTCTTGAATCTGTCAGTCTTGGAAAAAATTATTTTTGAAAAAAAATACACAGCATTAAAGATTCCTAAGTGGAAAACAGCAAAGCGAAAAAGGCACTTGTCTAGTTTTAATTGCTTTTGTTGTATTAGTATGTTCTTTAAAGAGAGCATGATAAAAAAAATGAACACTTGAACAGCATTTCTGCGCCAGTCTTCTCTAGGAAAAAGAGGACCTAAAATCTTCAGATTCATTTGATCACACAGTACTAAGACAGATTTCTAGAAGCATCTATTGGACTCATCCTAATCCCCTGTAACAAAATCTCTGAACCTCTTCCTCTAGCTATAAAGAAAAATCAGCAGTTGTATTTGATGCACTTATAGATTTTTGTTCTCAGTTCGAGCAGCTATTGGCCAGGAGTTGAAAGCACATAGGAAAATAAAATATCTCAAGCTAGTCATTTAATTTGCTGATTAATTTCATATATTGCCTCTGCCGTGATACTCTTACTTTTCCTCACCTTTGCAACCCAAAATAATTTTTATGTGGGTCCAAATACATCTGATGTTAGTTTAACCCTTACTTACCCGATCCCACCGACGGGATCAAAATGCTACTTATTTATAATGATAGAAACAGAAAACACTTATGTAATCGTTAGATTCTCAAGTTTCGCAGGGTACCTGAATGTATTGCATGTATTGCTTTTCCTTTTATTATCCTATTTTAGCTGATTTTATCATGCACCTGATGTTACACTTTCTCATTTTACCATATTATTTATCCAACTTTTATTCTATACTGTTATATTATTTTATTTATTTATGTATTTACACATTCATTTATCTTACCCTCTAGTATTTTCAAGTATTTTTAAGTACTATTTTAGTTTTAGCTCCTGTGTTTCCTCATTTTTAATTCAAGATGGTGTTTCCTCAGTCCTCTAATTCTGTTTTCTGTCAGAATTTCCTTTTTATGTCTTTGTGTGTTTGAGTAAGTGAGTGTGTATATTGAATGTGGTTTGGGGGAGGGGGGTTGTGGGGGTCTTATGTTTTCATTTTATGCAATTATGCAATTTTCTGCTTTTAATTCCACTTATTGTGATTTTATTTTATATTTTTCGCATGTAAAGCACTTTGTATTACAAAGTCCTGTATGAAAAGTGCTATACAAATAAAGTTTGATTGATTGAAGTAATGTCGGCAACATGTGGAAAACAATGGGAGAAAACAGGCAAATTTCATGAGATTTCTTCAACATCGCTTAAGCTCTCATGTCTTATTTGACGATTTGCAGAAAATTAACTGTTTACTCTGGCTAAGTTCTGTTAAAAAAAATTACACTCAGGACTGCATTCAACAAGACCTGAATGATTCACATACTTCCTATAATCGCTGTTCAAAAAATCGTTGAATTTTCAACCCTCAGCAGTGTCTTGCAGGCTCAAATTCCTGCGACACCTGCTGTCAGTGCCTTGAAGACGTGTTACAGGGCAAACTTTTCCCAGCAAACTGCTGTTTTTACAAAGAAAAGAGTGCTTTACAGATTGCCTCTTCAATGTAGACTGTAAATTAACTCCATAAAGCCAATTGTATCATATTTGATACATACTTTTATAATACCTCTTTCTACTCAATATGATCAACAAATTACAAAAAAAATCATCTGAATACAATCAGGTAAATGATAAAAATGTCCTCAAGTGGATTATCAGTTGCCCAAAACACCTAATGTATCAAATGGGATATGAAAAATCTATATGTTGGATTATATGGACATTTTGATATTTTTAGGATTTTAGCAGAAAGTGAAACAAACATTTCAGCTCCAAAAAATTAGAACTTCTGGCTATAATCTATGGTCTTGAGCCTTAAAGGGTTAACATTACTAACCTAATTAATATTAATAATATGATAAAGATTAATAAGTATTTCAAACTTTTTTTTGTGATTTTCCTGAATCCATGGAGGTGCTGGACTTCTTATTGCAGAGAAAAATGAGACCACAGTGAGTAAAAATGTGAGAGATGCAAAAGTGGTTTATTCAGTGAGAGACGAACAGATCAGGTGAGGAAAATGAAATAAATTGACAGTTTTTAGGGGAAAGGCTGCCTGTTTATCGCTGCACAGGTGGCTGCCTTAGAGATAGTACATGGAGTTGCTATGGCGAGGCACAGGGACTAATTTATTGTCCAGAGAGAAGAACTACAGCTGTAACCAATGAGTCTGATAGCCTTTGTTGAGCTGAGTATTTCCTGTGTATCTTGTTGTATAGCATTTTGGTCAATGAGAGCACTGACCGCTAAAGTGCTTCGTCTGTCTTTGTTTCCTTTTCTCCTGTAAAGCCCATGCACTGCATACAGATAATTTCTCAGTTCCTGTTGTGTTTATCGCCTCTGTCCATATTTTCAGCGGAGTTCCTGTTCCTGCTGTGGGCGGTGTACCTGTGTTATGCTGTGAGGACGGTGCCGTCTGCATTTCATGAGCCTCGCTACATGGCCATTGCTGTTCACAATGAGCTCGTTCTGTCAGCGATATTCTACGTCATCAGGTAAGCCTCGCTCTCTTAGTCATCTCAGTTCATAAGCATAGTATAAAATAATCTCTTAAAATAAATGGTTAGATCAGGTCTTCTATTCACTCAGATTGTTAGAGAATCCTTCAGTAATGAATTGGTAATCCTTTTTGTTGGGGGCTTAAGGATTTCTGAATGCAGGTTAATAGTGTTTTGGTTTTCGTGTCTTTCCTCACTCACAAGTCCACGACAAGCAGATAAACACCATTCTTCTAACTCTGTGTTGAGTAACATGTACAATTCAAAGATCACTCACCACTTACTAGCATAGCTCAAACACTGGGAGTCAATGGGAAGCGTTAGCCTGCCTCTGTATACAGTCATCAGACTTGTTTTTTTAATGCGTCGTGTTATGTTATCTTCTACCATCATCATGTTATCTTCTACTCCTAAACAGAGGTTTTAACTCAAAAAGTTTTGGACGGATTTCTATGAAATTTTCAGGAGATGTCTAGATTGGGAAAAGGAACAAATGATTAGATTTAGGGAGTTATCCGGATCATCGTCTGGAACCGCCATGACAAAAAATGTAATTTTCGTGAATAACTACTGAACTAAAATACATTATAAATCCAATTGCTAGTGGTATGTTTTCGTGGTCAAGGATTCTAAATATTTACATGAAATAAAGGATTAGTAGTTATGGCAAAAATCACAACATGCTGCTAGAAAGCTGAAAGTTTTACTTGGTTTTTACTGCAGAAGCAAGTCCTGTTTTTCTTTTAATGTCTACAAGAGCCTGGTTGAGTCGACGTTTTTACCTCGTCTTGATTATGGTCACGTCTTGTACACGAATGCCTCTGCTCAGAGTCTGCAGATGTTGGACAGCGTGTATCATGGCGCTCTGGGATTTGTCAAAAACTTTGGATTACTGGCTCACTGTACTTCATACTCCAAAGTCAGTTGGACTTTTTTAAGTACATGTCGTCTTGGACATTGGTATGTGTTCATCTCTCCTCTTTATTAGCCGTGAAGGATGGATTACACAACCTTAGATCAAGCAGTTTGTCGTTCCCAGAGTCCAAACTGAATTGGAAAAGAAGGTCTTTAAGTTCTCTGCACCTTTTATTTGGAATAAATTGCAAACTGAACTAGGGATGAAAGGTTTCAGAAAAGATGTTGCAATTTTGCTGGCAGGTATTGCGATTTAAATTCGATTCACAGTTTTCTTCAAGTCAAACTTCAGTGCAGTGTTCACTGTTTACAGTACAGAAAGCAGTAAGGAAATCAATGATCAAACCACGTAACACATTTTTCATCATCTAATATTGATGATAAATAATCTGTTTTCATTATTTAAGAAATACTCCAACTTCCTAAACAGAGGTTTTGTGTTGTTGACCTGCTTACCAGCTCTTCAGTACTAAATGCAAATCGCCTGTAAATTTGTAAAAAAAAGAAAAATTGTGGGGAAAAAAACTGCATGTCTTGAAATTGTCTGAAATTGCGATTTCAATCCGAAAACGATAAATTGTTCAGCCCTAGACTGAATTTAAGATGCAAACTTGGTGTCTCGTAATGTTTTTGAATCAGCTGTGAAAACTTTGGAAGCCAGACTTTCTGAATGTCATTTTTTTAGCTGATGACTTACTAAAAATTTGTTTCCTCACTTCTTGAACTATTTTAAGTGTGACTGTAGTGTTTGATGAAACTGTGTGACACTTCCATTCTTGTTCAAGTCTCCTTTTGCAAAAGAGATCTGTTGATCTCAATGGGACAAACCTGGTTAAATAAATAAAAAATAATGAGCTCATAAACAAATACAGTTATTTCTAACTATGCGACTGGTTAAATGCTTTGATTTAAGGATAAGTAATAAAATACCTTCAAACAAGACGTGATAAGAAAATACTGTTTATGTTGATGAAGTTTATGCTGAAGTTGATTTGAAAGGAAAATAAAAGCTTGTAAAATAAAAGTGTTCACAGTGGGAACCAGTAATAGTATTTGCTTACTGACCACTAAATAATCTGTCCAAAATAAATAAGGCACAAGAATTGTATTACTTTTATTCCAGTAAAGTGATATTTCTATGACAATGATTTGTAACAACATAACAACAAAAAGTAGAAACCCTAGACACAAAATTATTTCAAAATCCTTTTCAAAAGTTTGATCTTTTTAAATGCTTTAATTAAAGATGTCAAAAATGTTACTCCAAAATTTCGTGTGAATGACACTTGTTCAGTTCTGTCTTATTTACAGTGTCTTTCCACAATCATCACATTTTAATGATAAGGTTATAAATAAATAGTTATTTCTCACTATGCGACAGGTTAAATGGGATGCTTATGCAAAAAACCATCCAACATGTCATTAATGTCAGTGGTTTGAAATCCATCTTAGAATGGAGGGGATGCATGAAAATGATGTGCAGCTTCATTTTATATATTAATATATTTTTATTACTTTAAAGTGACCCTTCAATCAAAGACAAATACAGGAAGATCTTAAATAAAAAAACATTTTCTGGATCATTTATAGTTTCATTTGTTACCATTTATCTGACACTCCAAGGGGGATTAAATAAACATTATTGGTTTTGACAGCATCAGTCTAAACAGATTACGTCACCTACATTACAAACATATCCAACATTTACTAACCCCATATTTAATATCAAAGTCAGTGACTTGATTGCTGTTTACATTTTGACGTCCACATCCTCCACTAGAGTCTCATTTCTATCAGATATTGGAGACGGTGCTCGTCTGTGTTCATGTGGGAGCTGTTTTTCATTGTAGTGAGATCGTCCTTCTCCCTCCAGTCTGCACGTCAAATGGCTGCTCCACGCAGTTTATAAATGAGACGTTTCAGCCGACACCAACACAGCCAGTCCTAGCTGGAGTTCCTCTAATTGAGAGCTCAGCGCCATCACATTATTTAATAATGAAGCATGTCACAATGATTTATGTTTTTTCATGGCGGAATAAATAGCTACAATATTGGCAGCCATATTCAAGTCATGTATGAACATCAGTGGTGAAAACTGTGTGTCTAGGAGCTAGAACCTGATGGGTTGTCAGGGGTGAAAATAATGCTTTAAATATTTTTCTTTGTATTTAAATATCTGGGTCTGGTTATGATTTTAAAAAAGTACCATATTCAAAACTAATGGACAGGGTTAGCTCTTGGTCTCTGGTTGCCAAAAATAAGTAAAGGACCATGTAATTGGATTTTAACAGAAAACTTGACCTTGTGTTTAAAGAGACTGTGAGGAGTTTCTAAGTAATTACAAAAAAGTCTCACTTTTAGATATATGCCTGATCGAAATACACACTTTAAGATGAGTTTTATAGCATCAAAATAGGTTATCTATAAATGCTACTCCTTAGCTTCATGGTCCGGTCGGACAGGGCTGGACTGGCCTGGATACTCAACTTCTTTATATTATTCGGACACAACTTAGAGCCCCGGGCTGTAAGTAGCGATATATAGCCGGCTACAAAACTACGATAATAAATTTTCCAAAAATTGCTTGTTGTCACACATCAAAAACTACCGCTATGTAACTAGAGAGAGATACATTACCTCGTCGCTTTGCATACTGTAAGTTTTTGAAAAAAGAAGTCGTAAAGCAATGCAGAGTTCTGAGGAAGGTCCGAGCTGCATTTTTTGTTCCAGTTGTAGTCAGAAGTAGGAATTTCTGAGTTTCGAGTAGGAAACTGCAACTGGAACGTCCCCCGAAGTCGGAATTTCCTACTGGGAACTCAGTGAAACCTCGCCACCCCCTGAGTTGACAATGGAAGATGGATGCCCCCAGTGTGAACAGTTATTTAGCTCCTGTAATGATCCATTTATTTGCACTTCTGACTGGGATGTGTCGCTCTAGATCAGCTGTATACATAGTATTGTTAGACTTATATTTACAAAAATGCTGCCATAGTGATAATCACATTCTTCATGTGATATTTGTGAACAACAACGCAGGGCGTGCTATCAACAGCTAACAATAGCCTGGTAGATCGACATGTTTTTTTCTGACTTCAACTGGAACGCCGATAAGTCGGAGATGATGTCACTCCCTGTTCTGAGGTTACTGGAACGCAGCATTACGACAGTCGCTGCTTGTGCTCATGGGTAGCAGAGTCTTAATGTCGTCGGTTATAGATTCTCCTCATAGCACCTTTAAAGGATAAAAAATCTTTACTTGTGTTGTGTTTTGATGAAAGAAAATGATCATCCTGCCTCAGAGGAGGTCTGTGTTCTGGCTGGACTTCTGTAGAAAATGCAAAGACACATCCAAAATTACAGAATGTACTTGATATTTTAAGACTTTTATGAGCATATGTTGCACTAAAATGTTTATTTGCTTTACTTATAAACATGAGAAGTTACACATTAAAGTTGTAAAACAGAAAATGTCATGATAAAAGTCTCTCTCCAACATCATTATCCTGGAGCTTGATATCTTATTTAAGGAGCTGCGAGCATCCTCCAGTTTATGGGGCTTCTGGTGCCCCTTGTGGACAAAATAAGCCGTGTGAAGTCCCTCTAAAGCTCTAATCATACAGATTCTGTGATCCTTGAGAGACTGTAAGTAGCTCAGTATGATCCAGTTTTTCTTTGAACATGTAAAATTAAGGTGAGCTGGATTATGTGATTGAGCAGGCTACCAAATTTAGATCACTTCCACATTGATTAAAGGTACGTGGAATTTGGCACTGACACACTCAAGACCATTTTTAATATTTTCCAAAACCAGAGGACCGCTAGTGAAGAGATACAGTAGATACAGTAGATACAGTAATGTGGTCATTATGTCTCACTAATGTTGTCAAAACTGCAAAGTGATGACATGTGGACTTAACATGTATAAACTGTTGTCTTATGAAATATAACTAAAGCATAGCAAGTGTATCTTTACACACTGTAAGCTGTGTTTTAACAAACTGTCCCAAATCCATCAGATATATATGATATTGGACACAAATATATGGCTGAAAATAATGAATTAATCTTAGTGTCCATTTTCTTTGTATTGTTTTGAACAGGCACACACAATATTTTCATTTATTGCGAACAAACACCTTCTTTGTGACATCAGTGCCCTCTGCTGGCAAGAGCACATTCTTGAAATAGGAGAGCAAGAAGCAAGCAAGATAATTGCATGTTTCCGATCATTTTGATGGTAAATAAGAATCCCAGTTGATATCTGTCAAGATTAACTGTCTTCTCCTTGTGGGTTGACACTATTACCCCTTTTAGACTGGCCAAAAAGCTAACCTGGTAACAATCGGCTCCTGTCGGCAGTTTGAAAGGGTCTAATCAGCATTTCAACCCAGGTCGACTAACCCTGCAAGCGACACAGGTTTTTATTGGCTCGCCTCTGATCGGCTTCAGTGGGAACATCACATCCGAGTCAACCTGCTAGTTTACAGATGACGTCAGCGTAATGGTATAATATGTCGCCCGCCCCCTTCGTCTGTAACTTACGCGACTCTTTGCCGTCTCAGTAACCAATTCCATCCGTCCTTATATCATCAGTGCAGAGTTTGTACATTTTCAAAGAGGGACAAAAGTACAAAGCACGGAAGGCCGTGCCCATGTCTTCCATGCTGCTTTCGATTGTTTACATGGCTGTGTTTCGTCTCGCTGGTGATGACATCAACGTGATGACATTGGCTTGATTCGCCAGAGGAAAAAAAACAGCCACACAGCTCGACTACTACTGATTAGACTCGAATCTGCTGACAATGGGAAAGGAGTCACTTACTGATAGTTAGCGGGTTAACTTGTGTTGAAAAAACCTGCTTTGACCCATTATAATTTTGGTGTGAAAATGGCATAATAGTTCTTGTATTTAGGTGTTCAATGGCTTCACTATCAAAAAGGTTTAGATATTATAGGATCCAAAGTGCTGTGACTTACACTGGAACATACAGGGTGTCCATCAAGTCCCTTTACAATTTAAGACATTTTTTACAAAGGCAGTTGATAAGAAATCCTAACCAGATTTGTTTTATTTTAATCAGTGTTTATTAAAGTTTTTTTCACATTAAATTTTGTGGTTCAGATATTCTGTTAATGGAAAGAGAGGCTTGTCTTACACAATTGTTTTCCTCAGATGTTTTTGGTCGCCCACTCCTTCCTTTATTAAACATTGTCTCTGTATCCATAAATTTCTTGTGCCATGCACAAATTGAAGGACGTGATGGTGGATCTCCTCCATATTCAGTTTTGTCTCAATAAATCAGGATACACATTGTGCCTTCTCTTTATGAGTAGCCATTTTATAGAAGTTCATTTCACAGCTTTCCTTGACTAACAGAATATCTGAAGCACAAAATTTTAATGTGAATACAAACTTTGATAAACACTGATTAAAATAAAACAAATCTGGCTAAGATATCTCCTCAGCTGTCTTTGTAATACATGTTTTTAATTGTAAAGAGACTTTACAGACACCCTGTATTAGTGTTTCTTAACCAATGGAACAATGAATACTTGTCTCAGTTTGATGTCATAGGAGTGGAGAGTTGGAGGAGCAGGGAGTCCCTCCTGTGATTCCCGACTGCCCTTGACTTCTTCTTTGGTTATTTTCTTGATAGAGAGCCCCCTCATGGCAAAACTTCCATACTAATTATTTAAACATTTTGCACAGCCATGCACTGGATCTTTGGGATTTCTTCCACTCTGTTTTGCCTCTTCAGCCTTGTTGTTCGGCTTCCCTCTGCAGAAAACAGTCGGGCAAGAGCCCTGTTAAATTAGAAAGTTGCCTGGTGTGGCTAGTTACTCTGACTGGCTGCCACCAGAGACCGCGCCGTACACTGCTGCTTGTTAGAGGCATCCAGCGACCATTTGTGTTTCTCACAGAAGCTGCTGTCTGATCCCAGAGCGGCCAGTTAAAGCTCGAGCTCTGCTGTTTGTTGTGACTGTCATCAAATTTTAGGCAGGTGTGAACTAAAGCTATGATTTAAAGATAGGTAATAAAATACTTTTAAACAAGACATATGGTCATAAAATACTGTTTATATCGATAAAGTTTTACACTGAAGTTGATTTGAAAGGAAGATAAAATTGTTTACAGTAAAAAACAGTGATAGTATTTGCTTACTGCTTACTAGATAATCTGTTCAAATTAAACAGGGAGCAAAATTTTTATTTTTTAATTATAATTAAGTGACATTTCTATCAGAAGTGATTATCAAATGACAATGATATATGTTTAACCCTTTAACAACCAGCTCAACTGTTTGGAAGAAGTCATCAATAAATGCAGGGATATTTAAAGTTTTAAACAGAACAAGTCAAGGGAACAGAGAAAACCTAAAACAAACCTAAAACCGGTTATTCTCTTGGTGTGGGATTGAAAGGTTTAAAAAGCTAACTGCAGATTGTGATGATATACAAATGCACAAATGTTTGAGATGAAAATAAATTAGAAAATGCAGAAATGGGTAACACTTTACTTTAGAGGTCTGCAAATTTCATCGCACTTAGGTAATAATTAGACAAAGTTTTTTCTGGTGAAAATTAGCACATAACTTCTTTAAAATAATGTCCAAATTTATTGTCGCAAGTCACAATTGGTAGGTTACTGTTTTTTCCAGTTTCTTTGAAATTTACTCCAGACTGCAAGGTAAGAAGGTGACGATTAGCAAATAATTTATTTGAAATTAAATCACAACCCACCACAAAGTGTTTTCAGAAGTATCCCAACAGTTCTGTTATTTTCAGAGAAGCAGGTGATAAATAGCTGCTTAGTTCTTGAATACAGAATTAGGGTTCATTGTTTCCTGTGATAATTACCTTTGAAATGTTAAGTGAATAATTCAATTTCCCAATTAACAGTTGATAGTTAGCTATTTGTTATTTCATTCCACCAAGTTCTTTAGTACTGAGTTTGTTGATATGCATAATTGAGATCACATGCAAAATAGAGATGAATGATATACCTTTATGATTAGGCCCATAATGTTTTACATGATACAATTGAAAGCTTCAGATGTGATATTCACCAAGAGTGGGGTTGTAAATTGGCCTTACCTGATTGTGATAGACTGCGAGTACAGGCCCACTACAAAACAGAATCTGGCCAGGCACAGTTGACGGCCTTGTTATCAAATGAAAGACAGGTTCACTTACCTCATGTGCAAATTCTGCATAATTGGCAAGTATTCATTTAACTATAACTGATGACTAACTTCCACTGATCAGGCCAGTTAAATTTCCTACTAATTTCTGCAGAGCCGACATGTAAAGTGAGTTGTTGTACCTTAATTTCCAACTTGTTTCTTCCTCATTTTCGCCTAATTAATGAAGAACAGACCTGTAAAGTAAAGTGAGTTGTTGTACCTTAATTTCCAACTTGTTTCAACCTAATTTTCAACAAATTGTCATGAAATTTCAGGGTTAATTACAAAGAAATAAGAAAAAAACTTTGTCAAATTAAAGGTGTAGTCAGCGATGTGGGAGAAAACGAGAGGAGGGTTTGTTTATATTTGAATTTAGACCCGCCTCCCGAAAGCTGATGGACGTGCATCATCATGGAAACGGCCGTAGAAACTGCGTAGCTGACGTAGCTAAGGAAACCTCGATTGGTCAGACAACTCGACTGCCAATATTGAAAACATCACAACAACAGTACATTTTGGCAGATTAGACAATAAGATGAATGCCTGACGGCTGCTACTGTTATGTGAAGCACCACGAACCTAATGTTGCTTAGCTTACCTATCCAGCAGACGGACGGCGACATCCACGTCCGTTATCAGGTCTTTCAATTGGCGGAGTTTCCTCCACTGTCGGAAAGCAACACCAATGTTTCCCGGGTCTTCGCTCTTTCATGGTCATAGCCCTTCTTTTCCACTTTTCACTCCTCTGACCTCTTTCTTTGGGCTGTTTTCAGCCATTGCTACCGCAACGATTGTATCTCTCTCTTACGCTAATCAAGACGCTTACGCAACTCCACGACTCTCCTCCCTCCTCTGTCTGATCTGCGCATGAGTATGATCGCCCCCTGGACGTGGGGGGTTTTACTTTGTTTTGGTAACTCGGTCCAAGCCACAGTATTTACCTGAGTCAAGGCTGTATATTGAGACCGGATTTTTTTTTCAACATGCTGTCAGTGGTGACATCTTGTGGATGGAGAGGAGAAATACGGTGAATTTCACAAATAATGCATTAGATTAGAAGATTAGAAGATCGCTGACTACACCTTTAATACCTAAGTGCGATGAACTTTGCAGACCTAAAGTAAAGTGTTACCCAGAAATGTTTGTAAATAAAACAGAAATCAAAAATAACTTAAAATAGATGATACTATACTGAGTTTGACAAAGGCACAAAAAAGGTTATGGTGAATTTTATATTATATTAAAAGCGATTGGTTAAGTAAAGTATTTAAAATAATAATGATGTTGTAAAAATAATAGCTTTTAGCTTAGTAAACCTTAAAATTCTACACAAAGAAAAGATCAGTTCTTTTGTTTTGTTTTTTTCAGTTTTTTCTGTATCATAAGAAATTGCCAGGAACAAACAATGACATGTTATGGTTTGTTAAGGCATTAAAAATGTACCTGGGTTTACTGACTTCTGCCTGGCAGTTGAGCTGGGAGTTAAAGGTTTAACAACATGACAACTAAAATGGAAACCCTAGAAACACAATTAAAAAAAAATTGATCTTTTTCAAAACTTTAATTGAAGATGCTACTTTAAAATTTAATGTGGATACCGCTTATTAAATTTTCATAGTTCTCTCAAATTTACAATGACTTCCCACAATCACACACTCATCACATCTTCAAGCCTTTATAAGTACTGTTACATACATCAAAATATACTTATTTAAAGTCATACTAGTATTTTTTTTTAAATATATATACAGTACAGGCCAAAAGTTTGGACACACCTTCTCATTCAATGTGTTTTCTTTATTTTCATCACTATTTACATTACCTATTTACGGTATCAAAACTATGGCTGAACACGTGTGAAATTATATACTTCACAAAAAAGTGTGACATAAATGAAAACATGTCTTATATTCTAGTTTCTTCAAAGTATCCACCCTTTGCTCTGATGACTGATTTGCAGACTTTTGTCATTCTCTTTATGAGCTTTAAGAGGTAGTCACCTGATATGGTTTTCACTTCTTAGGTGTGCCTTTCCAGGGTTAATTAATGGAATTTCGGTGCCTTTTTAATGGGGTTGGACCATCATTTGTGTTGTTCAGAAGTCAGGCTGATGCACAGCTGACAGCCCTATTAGACAACTGTTAGAATTAATATTATGGCAAGAACCAATCAGCTAAATTCAGTAAGAATCTACAATGTAATTAGCGATGAAAATAAGGAAAATGCATCGAATGAGAAGGTGTGTCCAAACTTTTGGCCTGTACTGTATGCATATACATATTCATTGAAAATATCAAAATTCCAAATTCTAGTATATTCAAACCCATTTGCTATTTGTCTATCGAAAAATAAAAGCACATTCAGGGCTCCAGACTAACTTTCTGCATTGGTTGCAAAGGTGCACCTAAAATAATTTTTAAGGTGCAACAGCACAAAAATTAGGTGTACCCGATCTTTTCATAGTGTCACGCCATCAGGTCACCATATTTTTACTCTCTGTAACTTTTTTATAATGTAAGTGACTTTTAAACAAGAATACGATGGAAAGAAAGACCTGTCTTTATTTGAAGCAAAATTATATATTATAAGACGAATAGAGCATTTAAAGTGCTTCACTGAATGAAATTTACAACTTCAAACTGAAACATTAAGCAGAATAAAACAGTTCCAAATAAAAGTGCTTAAAGTGCTTCACTGAACTGAAACATCAAACATCTCAAGTTAATTCAAATATTAAAAAAAAAAAAAAAAGGGGCTCTGTCTTGTCCGTTATTGGCTGATTTTTCTGTGACTGTAGTTACTTTAGTCAATTTAAATTTGTAAGAGTGCAGCTAAAAATTTTTCTTGGTGCACCAGTGTGCCCAAGAAAATTTGTTTGGTGCACTCTCACAAATTTTGGGTGCATGTGCGCCCAAAATGGTTGCACTTTGGAGCTCTGACATTGTATGTCCTGTCATGCCATTCAGATAAAACAGATGTGCCCTGTTTTGTGGTCAGTGTTTTCCAGCCCATAGGAAGGTGTTGTAGTCTAAGGTCGCAGCAGGTGTGTTTCGGAAAAAGAGACAGCCTGCCAAAGTTATCCAATCCTCATGTGCACACAGTAAAAAAACATGAATGAAGGAACGACTTCAAACATTTGGATCATCTCATATGCTGGACCTTCGCCGTCATTCATGCCTGGAAGCTATTACCACAGTAACTGTTCGTTAATTAGCCGTTTGCCGACTTCAACGACATAATGAGCCCGCTAGATGACGTTAGCTTGGATCGCGGCTCTCTGGTGGTTGAATTAGCATCTGACAGGACATACCTTTGTATCCTCGGTGCACATGAGGTCTCACTGAGCTCAAAGCCTGTTAGTTCTTCATAAATAAAAGGCCGGGGCTGCTCCCTCTCACTACTATTGTTCCTGCCAGTAATTATCTCATTTTCCACCAACTGCTGCGCCACAGCCAGCCTCCTGTATTACCGTCTGAAGTATAAATAGGCTGAATATTGTGACCAGATCAAGGTCACTCCCCTTCATTGTGAATCCGCAGGAAAGAATGAGACAAATATTGTGTCCTTGCCGGCAGAAGGCTCACCCGACTGGAACATTATACGAGGCCGTGGAATTGACGCCTTGACAGACAGTGTATAAATCTACTTTGGCTGAAAACACATTAAGTCTGCTGGTCTGTGTCTCTGTCTGCTCCATCTGTAGCTGAGAGGCTCGCTGCAGGCTGAGCAAAGTGTAAGAATATCACAGCATAATTTAATCACAGTCCACTACATTTACCGTCTGGACATTTGGAATTTTAGCATCATCTGTCAAAGTTATGTTGAGGATGTATTTGACAAGCCCTTGTACTGCATCATAGGCAAAACAAATGTTAAAACAGTAACCAGAGTGACATTTAGTACCTTTAATATTCTTGATTTGCTAGTTGAACCGCTGCAGCTGGTATAAATATTGTGCAAATGATATTATTACAGCCTTATCTTTGAATATTCTATTTTTTCCAAACTTACACTGGGTTCTCTCTCTCTCTCTCTCTCGTGAGTCTCACATCCTTTTTCTTGCTCTTTTTTCTCTTCACCCTGTCAGGTTTACTCTTGCTCCGGAGCTCCACCCAGACTGGATGTTACTACTGTTCTTCACCCACACCCACTTGACAGTGACAGTAACACTGGGTCTGCTTCTCATCCCCAAGGTAAGCTCAAGTGATACCATGCTTTTCCAAATTAAAGCTGGAAGAAAGACAAGAATGTTTTGACTTTTTGGTCTCCAAGTTCGTACACATGCTTGTATTTCATTGATTATTTAACAGGCTGTCTTAATTTCCTCCTGTCCCTGCATATTCAGGCTTTTTGGGTTTCTGATAAGTACATCAGACGTTGTTTCTGATTTTGACTAAAATATAAAACAAAAAAAAAGATCAATTATTTTGATTTTACTGACTGATGTAATTGTTGAAACTTGTGAAAAATGCAGTTACTTGCAGTCAAATCTATTTTTTATGCTTTTAAGAATTTTTAATGTCATACGTCTATGTTTTGAAAGTGTATACTTTTTTATTTCCATTTTATTATCATAATTAGAGCTGAAACGATTCCTCGAATAATCGCAAATTACAAAATCTTCGAAGCAAATTGTGTGCCTCGAAGCCTCGTTTAATATATAATTATACATATAAAATAGATATCTGGACTACGATACAGTGCACGGTGTTTGACACGGACGGTCATTTCTTTGGCACAATGCACCTGCTACGTCTGCTGCTGCGCGGCTTTTAAAATAATGAAGGAAGAGAAAAGAGAGGGACAAAAAGGAGAGAGTCCGCAGAAGAAATGGCAGAGAGTGTCCCAAGTGTGTGGTCACTACAAGAAGGGACGAAAAGAAAACACCGTGCAGTGTGTCTGATGTCTAACGGAGTTAGCTTAACACGTAGCTTAGCGTGATAGCACGTCGCCAATGCTGCTGCTCATCAACAGTAAACATCTGGTCTGTGTGTGAAGTCCGCACTCCGCAGAGCAACACAACAGGACTCATGATACATCAACAGAAGCAGCTAATGGGATCAATAACTGAGATATGGGCTGGTTAATAACCTACTTTGATTATGGCTCTGTGTAAAGGCTGGTTCAGAAAGTAAATCAATGCGGAGGCTACTTGCCCAGAATCATGTGTATTTTGTTCACATACTTTTCACATCCAATGACTTTACATTTAATTTGATTGCAGAGAGTAGAAGAGGAAACACTGACAGTGAGTAGAGGAAGCAGGTGTAGGGAATGCTTTCATATGTTATAGAAATGTACATTAGCTCGTTAAATTATCTTAGTATCTAAGTATGAGATTATTTGGTCCTAGAAATAAAGTAAGCAAAATAAGATCATCAATATGGTACAGTAGTAAAGGCAATAATTTAGCAAAAAGAGACATGCATGAACACAAAATAAAAATAACCATACTTAAAAAAAAATACTGAAAAAAAGCAAGATATGGCCCAGAGTAAAAATAAAAGTATAGATTTTGATTTTGAGATCCTATTTATGCTCAGAATGTTAAAAATAAGAAAAATAAGTTGTTAATTTAAGTGACCTGGCTTTTCTGTTTTGTGTTATTAATAATAATAATGTGTAGTGATTCATTGTTAAAAAAAAAAACAAATAGCAGTGAGTGCAATGTAACTGTTATCCGATTACTCAAGTACTCAACAAAAATTTGATAGAGTAATCGATTACAAAAAGATTCGATAGCTGCAGCTCTAATCATAATTGCCTTTTTTTTTTTACTATTTTTTTCAATAATAATGCTTTCTATCTTTCTTTCTATTATCACTTTGAGCTGCTGTTAATTAATAAAGCATTATCTTTCTCTCTTTCTTGAAAATAATGCCCCGTTTTTCAGAAATGCATAGATTATGGAAGGTGTTCTTATGTTTTCATAGGTCAAATTGAGTTCCAGAATACCACTATACTTGTCAATTTTACCTCTCCATCAATTAACGGTCAAAACATAGAATGATCTAACCTCTCTTTTCCAGGCCTAGAACTTTTTCTCATTCTTGGCCATAATGCTTATTTTTATTTTATTCTTTTCACTCTACCTGCCAATGCAAAAATTAAAGTTATTGGTCTCAGACCCATGTACTATACTACTTTGAAAGAGCTTCTCTCCATCCATGTCTGCTTATTTCTGCATGTTGGTCATGACTAGGAACAAACAATCAGAATATGCCTAACTCTGTTATGGGACTCCGTATTATTGCCCTCCCATAGAAGAAGCAAAGCATACAAAAATCACAAGCTAGAGCTCAATGGTTGATAAAGAAGTTAGAGAAAAGAACTTAGTAAATCACTTAATGGATTAATGAGTTGTGTATTGAGGGCTATTAGTACCTACTGTGCTACATCAATGCACATGTGTAGATTGATTATGTCTGCAAATGGCATTGCAGCACTTTGAGATAGTAAATGTCTTTTTCTACCAATATAAAAACTACTCCTTTCTTTTATCTCTTCTCCAGTTCCTATTTGCTGGCACACACATGAGAGATGACATAGCCTCCGAGGCCTACGAGGACGAGCTGGACATGGGTCGCTCCGGGTCGTATTTGAACAGCAGTATCACGTCAGCATGGAGCGAACACAGCCTGGATCCTGAGGACATTCGGGTAAATGGCATTTCCCTTAACTGTTGATTTTTCGTTTGTATAACCTTTATAAACCCTGGAAAAAAAATACTGAGCCATGGCAGTTTTTTATTGCAGACACCAGAGGAAATGGGCCATCTCAGTTCTATTAATGGCTGTGGCGTAAGGCCTTGCAACAGTGTTTGGGAAAGACGTACCAACGTGAGCCGAGATTTCTGTTTGTCTGTTAGAGCTGAAGAAGTCTCTCTACCAACACAAAAAAACACAACAAGCTTCTTACAATAAGACCATATTTATTGTGTCGGATGGACATAGATAAAGAAATACTATATATATGATCTGAGCTTTGAGGCTATTTCAGACCTAACACAAAAACACACCTTATTTAATGCTGTTTAAGACTGTCCTGTTTTTTTCTTTCTTTCAGCATGTGATTCCCCGTAGTGCATCGTTTTAACAAACGTTTGTAGTCGCGTGTCTTGATCTTGTACTGCATGTCTCTGTGCAGTAGAACGTCTGCTTCTTCCTAATGATGTTTATCTGACATAGCTTCTTTGGCTGTAAAAATGCTCATACACTTATCACTTCCTTCTTTTTTTGTCTTCTTAAATCTCCAGGAGGAGCTGAAGAAACTTTACTCCCAGTTAGAGATTTACAAAAGGAAAAAGATGCTGGCCAACAACCCTCATCTCCAGAAGAAACGGAGCTCCAAAAAAGGACTGGGCCGCTCGCTGATGAGGCGCATCACTGAGATCCCAGAGTCAGTCCATCGCCAGTGCAGCCGGGAAGACAAGGAGGTTGGAGAACACGGGAGTAACCGCAACAGCATCTGCATGTTGAAGAAGAACCCCTTCGATCAGACTCACCCAGGAAAGCCACCAAAAGAGGAGACACTCAAAAACAAAGTGTTCTCCCTCAAGAAGTCCCACAGCAGCTACGATCATGTCCGTGACCAGAGTGAGGACTCCAACAGCTCAGCTACTGACAAGATGGAGGTGACTACAGCTGAGGGCTCCCTCCTGGACACTTTGATGGGGAAGAAGTTGGTCAAGAAGAAGTCCAGTGAGAACCTGAACGCCCCGAGTGAGTCTACGGAATCAGTTCCTTTGGTTTGCAAGTCGGCAAGTGCCCATAACCTCACAGCAGACAAGAAACCAATCCCATCCAGAGCCTCAATGCTGCAGAAGTCTCTTAGCGTCATCGCCAGCGCCAAAGAGAAGACTTTGGGCTTGACAGGAAAGACACAGAGTCCTGAGGACAGCAATAAGAAGAGTCAGCCAAAGAGCAAGGATCCAAAAGTCAATGAAGAGCCAGAGAACGAATGCCAACCTAAGATGATCAACAGCCAATCAGTCGAGTACAAACAAACTGCAGCAAAAGGCAGAATCATGAAGCCACCGGTGAGTGGCAGTCAGCCTGCCATCTGCTCTGATCCCACCAAGGGAAAGGACCTCTATGATCTCTCAGAAGTGTGTCCCTGGGAAGTGGAGGATCTCCCAACTCCATCTGAAAACAAGGTCCAGAAGCATGTATCCATAGCACCAAAGGAAACCACGACAGTTCATGGAGGTAACACCAAGGGAAGCAAGTCCCAGAAGCAGAAAGCCTCAGATCAGTCTCCAACAAGTGGAAGACCTTCAAAAGAAGTCCAGAAGTCAGCAGCTGTACGAGCAGATGTTTGCCCATGGGAGGATGTGAGCGAAAGTCAAGGGAGTCAAGAAGGAGGCTCAAAGGTACAACCAACAAGTCAGGCTAGCAAACCTACAAAGACCCAACCGCCTCTCTCTTCAACAGAAACTTCCAAAGTGCAGCGGGCAGAAGTTTGTCCGTGGGACTTTGTGGAGCCCCAAAAGACTACAGAGTTGGCTCGCTCGCCAGATTTGACAAAGCAAAGGAAAGGCACCTCTCCTGTGGATGGGAAAGGGAAAAGTGCCCTTTCAGAACCATCCAAAACTGGAGTCTCCCTCCAGTTACCAACTTCAAAAGTTGAAGTATGTCCCTGGGAATATGACAGCACTGCTGTGTCTCCAAACTCTGGAAAGAGGACACCTAGTCCATCTCGATCATCCAAAACGAAGGAATCCCCTTCTAAAAAGAAGGGGACTGTTTCCACAAGAACAGTTGAGAAGGAGAAAACAAAAGAGGCAGATGATGAGAAAAGTAGAACAAAAGAAAAAGACAAGAGTAAATCCACAACACAACCGGTGAGCCAACAGAAAATGGCAGAGGTATGCCCATGGGATGTAGAGAGTCAACAGGAAGTGCAGGTGGTAGAAAAAAGGAGGAGTTTGAATGTGGGAGCAGCCAAAGCAAAACCAGAGGTCTGTCCATGGGATTATGAGGACACATCAGATAAAAAAGGTACAGACAAAAGTGCTTCTGTTGTGAAACAGAGCAGTCCAAATTCTAAAGGTGGGGTCGTAAGTGCTGCTAAAAAGGCAGATGTTTGTCCCTGGGACTTTGACGACAGCACGTCGAGCAAAAAGGCATGACACTCTACCTTAATGGACCAATGAGATTATAGTTATTGATGTATACTTTTTTTCACCTTGAGACCGTTAGATATAATCTTTTACTATTAGAGCGGTGACTTGGAAGAAGAGTTGATCAAGTTCCACAAGTTGCCTTCCTTTCCGAGGTTTTTTGTTCCTGTTTTACCTATTTTGAAAATAAGTAAAATACACAAAAAACAAAGAGTCAAGATGAGCATTCCAGATTAATGCAGGAAAATCCTGAAGTTTAAATCTTAGACAATTATGCAACTTTTGATTCAGCCTTTTCAGTCCATGAGCAGTTTTGGAAATTTACAGTCAACATGTTCTGTATTCAATTATTGCATCAATCTTTTTTGCATAATAGTGATAGTTTTGCATTTTTGATGAGAGACTGTATGAGGTATCATTGTGAATCATACACTTTTTTAATAAGACCTCTTAAACAAGGAGTATGACTTGCAGTAAGTATGAGAAGACATGCTGGGTCCTGGACAGGGCTCCCTGTGTGCTATAGTCTCATTGAAGAAACACTAATTTAAGCTCTAAAAAAACGGAAGACACATAGAAATAGGTATGCCACATAGAAATTAAAGGATGACAGAAAAGCCCAAAAGCAATCAAAAGAAAAGCTATCATCAAAACAAACCCAAGGAAATAAGAAGTGCTTGAGCCTCCAGCCAAAAATGAGCTATGGGACTTGGCACCCACCACTAAAGCCACTTAAGAAAGAGATATCAACCTTGAGTTTAACAAAATAAAAATCAACTCTGATCTTCTAAACAAAATCCAGCAACTGGGTGTTAACAGCTCAGCAGTTGTGCCCTCATGCTCCATTACCAGAGGCTTTTATGCTTTCTGGCTCCTTACTGCACGCCATCCCCTCTCTTACTCTAATTTCCTACTCTATCCTCTGGCCTGTCCACCAATTAAAGACTTAAAAACACTTGTTTGTTAACTCTGTTAGGGGCCGTTTACATGACAAAGAAACTGTCAGAAAACAGAGAGCTCTCATTATGCTCTTGCCTTCTGTTTACATGAGCATGGTGCCCGGAGTGCCTGAATCCGCAAACTCTTGAAACCAGGGTCCACATATCCGTCTCCATGTAAACAGAAATCAGGGAAAACGATTACGTGCAGCACATGCACAGTACTCTTACAGATAAAGGTTGTGCATGCACCAGGGAACAACCAAAAATCTCCCGTTCCACACTCTAGTCCACTTGGTTGCAGTAATGCACCTCTAAGTTGGTCTACCAACTGCCATTTAACAACAAACGGAGAAAAAAGGCTCTCAGTCAACTTTCATCTGTTTCTCAGTCAACATTTGGTGGTTTTGTAGTATGGCGGTTTGTCCAGTCGCAGTGCTGTCTTCTGTCCAGACAAAAACTCCTCTGTCTTTGTGCGTCAACTCGCCATTATAATTGGAAAGGTTTGTCTTGACCAGAAGGTGCTAGTGTGCAGACATTTGTTGAAACACTGCCTGCTGTTGCACTACATACCTACATCGCCAACTACTGGCCTAGCATGCACGCTACAGCATTTTCAGTCGTCATGTTGTGGTGAACGCAGAGCACTTTGGAAAAAGCAAAGGACAAACCTTTCTGTTTCTGGTGACACTGTTGTCGTGTCAACTGGGTGTAATATAAGATGACTTACATGGAGTGAACAGCATCATCTGCATAACAACATAGCCCAGTTATGTGCAGGTACCCCAGTGGCTCCTTTCCTTAAGAGGCCAAGCGTCACATGAGACTTCAAGCCAAGCATCTTCATGCAGTCTGACACAGAAATGCCAAACTATTGCTTTACATCATCACTCAACTGATTAGGAAATGATGTGGCAAAATAGAGTGTTGAGAAATGATGAAATGAAGGTTGATGTATAAAGCATTAAAAGTGAAAGCCAAAGAAATAGTGATGATTTACAAAGAAGGATGTTGGATTTAAGGAGGTAAAGTGATGTTATTCCTTTGTATGTAATCCTTGGCATTAGGGAACAGCTCAGACAAGTCTTTTGCACTTTAGCTGAATTCATAAATTAAGAGGACAAACTTTGTTCTTCTTTTACTTTTGTCATCTTAATTTTGATCATAGCATGTTATCACACAGACCAAACTCAAACATTTTTCATCTGTTTTTGTTGAGGTTAGATCTATTTAATTGTAGTTCTCCGCAGATTAAAATGCTTCCAAGTCTGCAGAGATGTACTGTATGTGCCTAAATAACTAGCATTGTCTTGTACCAGTCTGAAGAGAAGCGAGTAGCTTCTTCTTCAGCTCTTTGTGACAGTGAATTATATAAACAGCATGCACAGCCAGGTATTGAGAGTAGTTGGACCCTACCTTTTCTAAAACTAAAGACAGAAATACAATGTTGTTTTTTAATCATTTTAGTACAGAGGCACTCCTTATCTTGCTTTCATACTTCCACACGCTCATTCAGGTTTGTAGACTTTATACAGCAGCAGCATTTAGACGAATGTTTGTCCAAACTTGTATGTTCACTGTAGAGAGTAGGGTTTGAAAAAATCCTGGGGGAAATAATTTGCACCAGCCTTATGTTTAGTACAGCATGGGTCTATGTGTTAGCTTGCACCTAATGTGTGTGCGCATGTTTCTGTGGACACAAGATGATAAGCTTAAGGTAAAAATATCCACCAGTATCTACAGAATCAAAACTTTGATGTCACATGAATGATAAAAGATCCTGGTTGTGGGGTCTGATTCAAAATGGATGATGCCAAACCAAAGGTCAGCAGGTCAACAAATAAACCGTACTCATGGCTGATAGAGCCTGATGCTTAAAGGATGGAGGAAACAGACAATATCATGACAGCAAAGACCAGTGAAGACGTTCTGAGAAATAATCCAAATACAAACATACAAAATCAGGCTAAAGCCACTTTTACAACTGCCCCAAAAACCACCTCCCTGCCATAGCAGTCCCCCGAAATGCAGAGCGTTTTTTAAAGCTGCTGCTGCCACCACTGTACGAGTATAGAGTAAGAGGTGGCAGTGACATAGAGGTGATTCGGGGAACGTCACCGCAGAGCCCGCCCAAAAGTCCTTCACAACACTCCCTCCCCAAACGCTCTGTAATAGAAATGCTGTCCCATGCCCGGTGTTTTCCTGGTTATCTTTATACAAAAGTAGATACTTCATTGTTTGCTTTGACTCCCGAAGCCTGTAATTTCCGGGTTCTCTCCCTCCTTCGATGTGATTGGCTGCTGCCAGAAAGTTCAACATGATGGACTCTAAGCTTCAGGGAAAATCTGTGCGTGTTCACATGGGCGACAACGACTTCTGGGTCCTTCTGCCATGGTTCTGTTTGCCGCTCATCCCTGTGGTGTGAAGGGGGCTTTACTTTGAAATGAAGCCTTATCCTGACTTGTAAGCTTTAAGGAACATTTGACTAAAGTCTTTCACAATGACACATGGGTTGTATGGACATCTTGATTTAAAAGTTCTTGTCATCAGTCACATTTCCTTCCAGTTTTCAGATAGAGTATTCCACTTTTTGAAACATCATGGAAGCAGATATCAAGTGTTTCCTGAATAATGCTGACTGTAATTTTTTTCCATATTGAGGGAAATGTGAGTAGCTACCAAAAAAAACCCCACCCTAATATAAAATCACATTTTACTCTATTCTTTCTTGTATTATAGTTAAGGACTATATGTCATGTTGTATTGAGGACAAAGCAGCAAATGAGATCTTATACAACAGAAAACAATGTTGGCTAATGTAGTTATAGTCTATAATCTTGTCTAATCTTGTACAATTGGACTTTTTACCCCAAACAGTGGAGATACTTTGGGTTTTAATACCAAGAGAAGTCTTTCACTCCTATTTACAGTCACTGGTTAATCATGCAACAAGTCTACTTGTCCTAAAAATCTATTGCATTTTATGTCTAGACATAAGGCTGCATGGGTGTTACACTTTATAGAGGACCACATTTATCAAATCTGTTTTGATATCCTTTAAAGTTTCCTTAAATGTACAGGAAGTCAAATTTGACTGAAAGAACCAACATTTCCTCAAATATTTTCTTAAGTTTTCAGAGACAGAAATTCTTGATTTTATAATTAACTCCGCCGAATAAAGACCCTTTGTTTTGTTTTGGACAAGTGAGCAGGACGAACCTTTGCTGCGGTTCTTGTTGGTATTAAGTCACCTGTGATGGACCACCTTTGTCCTCTGCCTGCTGTTTGCTCTGTCACCCAAATTTCCTCCTGCAGCTCCATCCCCCAACCCCCTTCAGTGTTACTTTTCATTTAGAATGAGGACTCCTGTGGACAAAAACATCTCTCCATGAGGTGTACATATTTCACAGCAACACAAGGTTTCTGTTTCAGGGGTAAATTTCCCATAACGAGGCAACAGAAGCCTCTGAAAGTGGACATAAACCAGGAAGTCCTTTTTTAACGTTTTGCACCCTCAGAATGACGTTTTTCCACAAGAAAACGCTGGTTTTCTGTTTAGTATACACACCTCACTGAATGTAGTCATCAATTTAAAGACTAGTAAGCAGTGAAAGTGCGTGGTGGTGGTAACATTTTGACTGATCACTGAGAGCCTATACAGCGCCTTTAAAGGTCGCTTAATAATACGCAGAATAATGGTGGTAGGAATGAATATGATCCTTGTTTATTAAACTTCAAAACTTCTCTTTCCTGATGCATTCACACAATTTCACATCTGCATCTCATTCCCTGTTTTAGGGAAGTAATGTGCTTAAATATCTGAATACCTAATAAATATTCAGCACCCTGGCTATAACAATCTTAATTTGACCAATCAGCTGTTAGCACAATGTAGAAACAAAAGTTTTCTCTAAATAGGTCTTCAATAGATCTGAATCTGATTGAACAAAGTGTTCCGAACTCCTGTGTCAGTCTTTGTTGTCATGATGTTGTCTTATTTACAGATTCTGTAAACATTTTGGGTATGTACAATGTCCTTAAAAAGTTGCTTTAACTGTAGAACATTCAATTTTTTTAACACAAAACTATTATTTTTAGACAAAACTACAAGCTAACCATCAAAATCTGATGTCAGTAAAGTGCTCAATCTTGATAATATGTGAACAAAATGTCAGCCTTTGTTTATTTTTCATTTCTGTATCTGTGCAGTGCATGTTCCCTCCAGTCAAAATCACATAGACTAAAGCCCTGTTGATTGTTCGGGCTGATTATTATAGATCTATGCTCTGCAGTGTGGCTGTCAATGAATAATCGGACTAAACCTTTTGAAGGTTTTTATTTGTTCAGTGTTTTGTATCAAAATGTCTAAATCTTCATCATGCTCTATCCATCATAGGATTACAGAGAAAAAAAGAAATCTGCCACTTGTAGTTGATGTTGAACACCAGAAATAAGCAGTTATGAGGACGCTATGAATCAGCATACACCTACAGAAGATAACGGAGTGTGACGAGACTATCATAATTATCGTCATTGACTTTAAAATCTCTAAATGCTCGATGTTCTCAATGTCCGAACTCGTCCTGAGAAGTAAAAAAAAAAACTCTTGATTTTGCTGACTTTCTTTGGCAGAGCTAAACTGAAAATAATCCAACTTGTCGTCAATTCTGTCCAACCTGCTGCGAGACCGTAAACGTGATTTAGATGCTACGTCTTCTAGCTTCAGAAAAATTACCTCCACCCGTTGACCTGCGGGTGTCCGGCCTGAAATATTTCAAACGCTGAGTGTTTTTGCCTCGCAGTGTGAGATTTGTCACCACCTCCGCTTTATGAGCTGCTTTAGGATCAGTGTCGGCGTGTGTGGATTGATTGCGATGCTTTTGATGGATCTATTTAATATTTATGAAGCAGATGTTTGGCTTCATCCGTCATCTGCATTGTGGCGGTGAGTGCAGGATCGCGTCACGCCACGGGGGAAACCATCGAGCGACAACAACCACATTTCAAATTCACACATTTTTTAAAAGCCTTCAGAATCACTGCCACGTTGAATTTTACTGCCCTGGGAGATCAAGAATACATGTTTAGTTTTTAAATGAGTATTTTAATGTTTAAATCTGAAGCAGGAATGTTTAACCTGAACTCACACAGGCTCTGAAACAGCTTCACTTTGACACATTTCAAACTATTTCATCAGAAATGAACCACAACATGCAATATAAGATGACATTTAGACAAAGAAACTATTTTTCTTCTGCTGTTGAGCCTTTTTTATGATGTCTTTTGTTGGTTTTTGACCTTAATACACTTAGCCCATGAGCTTTAAGGTCGGATCAGACTACACAGCTTTACCTAACTGTGCTGTAGTTGTCTATAGTCAAATGTTGGACTTGAATATGAACATCTAAAGACCTTGATTTGACCTCCATGTCATTGTATCCTGATGCTAATAGGATAACAAACCCAATCATCTTCCCATCTAACAAGGCTAATTTGGCTAATTTCAATTCAAGTTCTATTTTTTTAAGCAGGGCTGAACATCATTAGGGAAAATGGTATTGCATTGTTTCTTCCTCTTTAATGCATATTGCTCACCTTAAAGATGCTATGAGGAGTTTCTAAGTAATTTCAAAAAAGTCTCACTTTTAGATATATGCCTGATCGAAATACACACTTTAAGATGAGTTTTATAGCATCTAAATAGGTTATCTATGAATGCTATTCCTTAGCTTCGCGGTCGGGTCGGACAGGGCTGGACTGGCCTGAATACTCAACTTCGGGAACAAGACAATTAATACTAGAGAAAGTTTATATCATTCGGACACGTCTTAGAGCACCGGGCTGTAAGTAGCGATATAGCCTGCTACAAAACTACGATACTAAGTTTTCCAAAAATTGCTTGTTGTCACGCATCAAAAACTACCGCTACGTAACTAGAAAGAGATACATTACCTCGTCGCTTTGCATCCTGTAAGTTGTTGAAAAAAGAAGTTGTAAAGCAATGCAGAGTTCTGAGGAAGGTCCAAGCTGCATTCATTAGCATCACAACAAACACACGCTTTGGCTTGGGTCACGTCTTTACGTCAGTCACCGCGCCTGCTCATGGGTAGCAGAGTCTTTATGTCGCCGGAAATAGATTCTCCTCATAGCACCTTTAAATATATGCAGTCTTTTGTGATATGCATCAATTTAGACTTTTTTGAATTATTTAACCTTTATTTGGATCTTATACCCATTTTTATGACCTATCTAGACCTTCTTGTACTTTTAATGCATCCCATTTGCATTGGAACCCAGATGTCCTACAAACCATTATAAAACTCCAACAGAACAGAAAGTAACTTTGATTAGAAATTCTTTTACCATTTCATTACAGGAAATTGCTTCCCCTTACCCCCCTGTCACTGAAATAAATAATACCTAATATAAATATTATAAGTAACTCTTTACCGCCATCATTACCAAAGGTTGTGCCAGTAAAATGATGAACATCATTGAATTATATATCATTAAATTGAATCTAATTTGAAGAATAGCTTGCCCAAGTAGTCTTCTTTTAGACACAGCAACGAGTCTGCCATCTTTTCACCTTTTTTTCTTCTTTTGTGAGCAAATGACCACTAGCATCATGCACAACACGACTATTTTAGCCACTTCCTGGTGTACTCACAGAATGGGTCCAGGATGTTTTTGTAAGCCCTGACATTGTCCAACATGGTATCGTGTTTGAAGGATAAGTTCGGTTTCTACAGCTTTCACATTGTTTATAGAATGAAGTAGAACAATATACTCACCCAGAAGGCTTTTCTGATCCAAACAGTGCTTCAGGAGATATTTAGATCCAAAATCGAGCGGCGGACATCCGTATAATGGTAGCTCATGGGGCATGTATAGCGCCGCTCCCAAAACTGCATTAATCGTCCAAAAACTCATTAGTTTCACCAACATTTCATCATGGTCCGCTCGGGCTACTCCTCCATTACAGTCTATGCTCCAGACATGTCTTTGTGACTGTGCTGACCTCTGAACTGAAGAAGAAGAATGTTTGCCTCCGCGCATGCGCAGTACTCTCTGGAGAGCTGTTCTTTTCTTTGCCTCCGCGTCCTCCTTTGGATGAGCTCCTCATCTGTAAACTCTGGCTCGAAACTGTAAGGACACCCATCATATTCAAAGTTCTCCTTCACAACATCTTCATCCGATAGATATTTGTCCGTTTTGCACAAAACTGGAAGAAGAAAATCGTGTAGCCGACGGTCTTCCCCTGAAACAATGAGCCATACTGCGCTTGCACAGAGGCAAATATTCTTCTTCTTCAGTTCAGAGGTCAGCACAGTCACAAAAACATGTCTGGAGCGACACAGACTGTAATGGAGGAGTAGCGTGATGGTGAAACTAATGAGTTTTTGGATGATTAATGCAGTTTTAGGAGCAGCGCTATACATGCCCCGTGTGCTACAATTATACGGATGTCCGCCGCTCGATTTTGGATCTAAATATCTCCCGAAGCACTGTTTGGATCAGGAAAGCCTTCTGGGTGAGTATATTGTTCTACTTCATTCTATAAACAATGTGAAAGCTGTAGAAACCGAACTTATCCTTTAAGACTGAATATCGTGTCGTCTTATTGGCTGTTAGAGAGAGCTAGAGCACAACGAAAACAAGATTACAGTCAACAATGCAACACCCCAAAAACATGCTATGAAATAAAAGGTAATTTCAGTTGATCATCTGTTTAATTCTGCGCTTGCTGAAGAGTTTCTGGGTTCAGTCCGTCCACAGCAGTCCATGTGTTAAACTGTGTGAACATAACTAGTGTCTGAACGTCTGTTTCTCTGGAGATTCTCATCGTATCTTAGCTGTTCCATCGATGAATCAGTGAAAGTCTGACCTTGAATTGTCCTTGTACCACGTCGACATAGACAATACTGTGTCCTGTAGCTCTCTATCAAACAACCAGTGCATCTGTCGGTTAGCTGCTTTCATTTCAAACCCTTCACCCCTCGTCTCATATTGTGACCAAACCAAGTCACTCGATGAAATACGACTACTTCTATCGCTACTACTATTCAATGCTGTAACGTTGTAAATCTTGTGGCTTCTGCATGAATTCAAGATTAAAAAAAGAAATACTAGGACCGATGTTTCACTGCCCTTGATAGAACAAAAAAGACAAAAAATTGATCTTTTATGGACTGTTACGAGTTGTATAGTGAGTGATACTGTCCCTAACCCACTGTATTATGTGCTTGTTATAACTATTGCTCTATGACAAGCTTATAGCATCAATATATGGGAATATTTGGTAGATTTATATTGTGTTATATTGTGATAGCATGTACATAAAAGATACCTCCTCTGCAATAAATATTTATATAAAAACTAACAATGTGCTCAGCGTGTTTGTCAATGTTTTACTGCAGTTATAAATGTGATATAATCAGACCTGCTTGATTGCCATGGAGTATTAGCTAATTTTTATTGAAAATAAAGCTGTGATCATAATCTTAGGGCTACACGAGAGAAGCTTTGTTTTGTCAGTATTACCCCTTTCAGACTGGCCAAAAAAATCTGTTTAAACCCGGTAACAGTTGGCTCCTGTCGGCAGTTTGAAAGGGTTTAATCAACATTTGATCTGGGTTGATTGACCATGCAAGCCTCATGGGTTCAACCTGCTAATTTTCAGATGATGTCAGCGTAATGTCCCCACAGCATTACATTGTGCCTGCCCCCTCCGTCTGTAACTTACGTGACTCTTTGCCGTCTCAGCTAAAAATTCAGTCCACCTTTGTATTGTAGTTTCTCGCTGGTTGATCTGGAGGTGCAGATGATGAAGGAAGCTTCGCCGACACGAACTTGTTTGCGTATAAAAGAAGTTTATTACAAAAACCAAGCAAGTGTCTGAACCAGGCACTCCGGACTCAGCCTGACTGAGGTTCACAGCCGAAAAGAACCTCCCGAGAAGCGAAGATGGACATGTATATATATCCTGGCACAGTCTTTGATGTATACAGACAAATGGACTCTCAGCAGACCAGAACATCTGACATAAATTACCAATGTTGACACGGGAGCCTGAAGTGATGGCCTTTAACCTCTGGTACAGGGTTCATCAGGTTTAAGTTTTGAGCTGTTTACCTTGAGCACAGGAGTCTGGTTTTCGTTAAGGAAAAACAAGTGAAGAATGTCCTTCGTTCAGCATCCTGGTCTTAACATCCTGAGTAAAACTAGGCCTCAGACACATCAGTATCATCAGCACCGCGTTTTTAAAGAGGGACAAAAGGACAAAGTTTACGGCCTCCATGCTCCTTTCCGAAGTTTACATGGAGGGGCTTGGCCATGCTGATGATGTCATCAACGTGATGACAACAGCTTGATGTGCCAGAGGAAAAAAAACAGCCACACAGCTCGACTGCTGCAGGTTAGACCCGGGTCTGCTGGTATAGGTAGTCCTTCTGCCATTCTCCACATAGCTGTCAAGTCTCCCGTTTTGGCCATGAAACTACTGTATTTTACGTATTTTATCCTCTTTCCCAACGTCCTCCTGTATTAGTTTTCTCCCGTAAATCTCCCTTCTGATTATACAATAAAAAACATTCCTCTGCCTCTCCAAACTGAACTCTGTCTCTAGCCTGAATGTGGCGGTAATGCTCCAAAATGATGGATGCCAACCACCGTAAAACCGAAGAAGAAGAAAAAGGCTCGCGAGCACGTCCACCTGCAGGAGCCTGGGTGGCAGCTGTCGTGAGATTAGAGCTAACAGAACAAACTTAGAAAAACAAAGTGTTTATTTTAGATTTCTTGTACACATGTCTTAAGGGGATACTGGAGCTTGGTTGTGGTTGTGGGACGGCTCTTAGTGGACTTCCCTTATTTTCGAAGACAAAATTTGTAAGGTAAGCATTCTCCAGCGGACTTGGATCCCTCTCAGCTTGGCTACACGCACCGAGTCTGTGCACACCGGGAAAATGTACGCGCAGGAGGATGGCAGAACGGCGATGGGATTTGATTGGTTTAAAAACTGGTGTCACGGCATTATTATTGGTTGTGTTTTCCCTGTTTTACTCCTGCTGTAGATAGCGAATAGTTTTCGCTCTGTTTTAAGAACACATGAATTAATAATTACCATCGGGTCATGAAGACCATTTTAACCAGAATTACAAAAAGTATCTAAATCAGATTACCAACCCTAGCTTTAACATGCTCACAGATATAAAAGCAGATATAAAAATAGTAAAATATAAATATACATGTATCTAAAACTTGTAAAAGTATACATATTTATATTAAATTGCCTTTTTACTTTCAGGTAAAGCCTATCCTTATTTTGAGCAAAGAGAAACCTTAAACCTTGAAGTCACCCTCTGTGGAGATTTTTTTTTTTTGGTATTAAGACATTACGTCTCTCATTTAAATTTGATACCGTTCACCCCCGTTGTGCACTTCAGCCTCGTCTCAGGCTGCTTCCCCCTCCTGCAGACGTGCAGCAGGAGAAACCGGGCCTTTAAAAGCATCGAGCATCATAACCACTTTAGGATATGCGTGTCTTGGCGACTGTCCTGAAATGCTTTTACGGCTTGTTGTTGGTTTTTTTGGACAGGGATCAATGGAGGCCGCGCCGGAAGCAGGAGATACAAGATGGTATCAAATGCTGATTTCAGACCCCTGCAGGAAAAAAAAGCCGTTATTCTCCAACTACAAAACAGCTATAGGCCTGGAGGGGCTTTTTCCCACATCCGTCTTGCTCCATACCTCAGAATTTAATACGGGGACATGATATGTGTTAGTCGCGTGTATTTATGTTTGTAACTGTGGCAGTGATGCAGCAAAAACAGCAAAGGGCACCGTACAAAGCAAACACGTTAGCATTGATTCCTGTTTACAAGAGCAATTTAGGAGCCTTTCTAATAAATAGAGGATCAATACAGGCAGCTGCAGAGAGCTGAAATAAAGACACAGAGAAGACGACAGATAAGCATGATTAATAAAATGACTTGAAGAAACAGGAAATAATGGTAGAAGTTTGTCTAATCATGATTAATAAAACACTACAAACCACAACAAATGTATTTGATCCATTAACCAAACATTGCTGCTACTCTGTGTAATTATTCCCTCTTTTGTGGTGCAACTTTGGACATCTGTTTAGAGTGAGATTTTTCTGACAGTCAACCAGACTGTCTTGCACCTCGCGAGGCACTTTTTTGGATCACATTATTTTTTTAACCTAAGTGTTGAGTCATCAGTAAACACAACATTAAAGCAGGAATTTTAAATTCCTATTTCTCACACTGTGCAGTAAAAGCACTTGATCTACCGTCTACAAGGAGAAACAGGGGCATGGAATCACATTTTTAATGGATGAAGTGTGGACAGCCAATGTGCGATGCTGTGCGATACATCCGACGCTCACCTTCACTTCTGAAACAGTGTGAGTGGAGGTAACAGCATGTATGTTTTACCACAGTTAAGATAAACTCTGCCCCATCCACATGAAGACAAACCGAGGTCTAAACACATACGTTTTTTGCCAAATCTGCTTATCATCCATAAGAAGACGGCATTTTGGGGGTCTGTAAACGATCATTTTTGAAACCAGGTTCCAGAGTGGAAAGATTTTGAAATGCCCTATACGCAGCTCCGTGATTACTGGCTCTCCGCCACTTTTCAGAAATGCTTAAGTCATAGTTTGATATCTTCATTGACACGCATGCGCCACATGCGGCAACGACAACAACAATGGTGGCGTACGGTGTAGCATATGTGCTGATGAAGCTAGTGACCCTACTATCCCTGTTGCAGCAAAATCTTCTCAATCACCACCGAGTTGAACAATCAATTATCGAGGATGCATTACGGTGGTCTCTGTTTACAATCCCTGTTTACAACTTTTGCCGCAAGTGCGCATGCCCACTGTTTTTTCGCCTGTTTCCAGTTGTTTCCGTCATATCGTTACAGCGCCCCTAGAGGTCTGGCATGTGTTTTACAGCGTCTTCATGCGTATCGAGTGCATTCATTAGACGCACACATTTTCTGAGACACCTTCGTCTTTATGACAATCGTTTTTGGAACTGTTAAGCGTTTTGTGTTCATGTGGATGGGGCCTCAGAAGCTCTACTTTCATTTGTCTTGAGACATTCACTTTAGTCACAATTAAATGATGTTTTTTTATCGCAGAATTAAATATTCAGAATTAAATAATTCAGAATTAAAGTTTGCTCGTTCAGGTTTACATGGACATAGTAATTCTGAATAGAGGTTTACATGGAAAACATGTTTATTCACCTTTATTTAAAGCCTGACGGTTGTGAATGTCTGATTGGACAGGGGGCGGACACGATGTCGTGACCAAGCGACGTAGTGACGTATTTACGTCTACTGGAACAAAAAATCCAGTTTAGCGTGCTGAAAGTTCATGTTCAGTTTGAAGAAGGCAAGAAAATCCAGATTAGATCGGTTAGCCAACCATTTATTGACAATATGTGAGACAATACAAAAATAAAAATACTCAACTGTTGAGGGCTCTATTCTGCACCTCACCAGGGATGTACAGACGGGAGCATTGAACACAAGCATACACAAGATCTTATACACATCAGGATTTGGGCGGTATCAACTTATCACATGTTAAGATCATGTCTGGTTTAATATGCTATGTCTGTCAAGATGGATAAACATAACAGCTAGATAAAGGTCAGACTTAAAGGGACTGCGAGGAGTTTCTAAGTAATTAAGTAATCCCCTCAGTGATCTTTAGTGGCAAATATACGTACTAGAGCCATGAAACTTGAGCAAACCCACTTTAAAAACCCGAACTATCGCTTTAACTTCACTAGCTGGGTTTCCGTAACAGTTTTTCACAAAATAAAAGTGATATTCCTAAAATTTTGACAAAGTATATTTGCGCTTTGAACATGTTTCCATTGAAGGTTGTTCTAGGCAGGATCGTTGTAACTCTCGTGAAATATCATCCCGTGAGATTTCACTGCAGAAAGATGGCCCATCTTCCTGCTGCGGTGGCCCAAAACCTGTTGCGTGTAGCTCCCTCATTTCCGTTTCTATCTCCTTATAACACTCTCCATTCCTCTGTTGTTTGCTAGCATGGCAGTTGTGTTTTTCTCGAGAATAATGGCAAGAAAAGTCTCCGTCTTCTCCTCTGTCCAGACGTACCGCGCCATTTTTACTCCAAGAGAAGTGATCATTAGACCAGGTACTTCACGTCCTGTGACGTATATTTTAGGAAAAAGTGTTTCCGTTGCGCTTTTTCAATATATTTGAATATCGAAACGTCTGAAAAACCACCTCATGAAAGCGTAAAAACTTTTCAGCGATATTTTAGTGCTTTTTCGAAATTCAGGTGTTTCCATTCCAAGTTTTTTATTGCCCTATTTACATTTTGCGCATATCCAAGGGTAATGGAAACGCACTTACTGACTGGCGATTGTTTCCCTCCTGAACTCATGCAACTTTCAGACTATAGTTTCAGCTTTTATTGGCAGATTTTGTCCGCCCTGATTCTTTCTACCTGCATGTGAACGTATGTACTTCCGTCTAGGTGTGCTCCACTCATATTTCTCTCCTTTGTGAGTCATGAGTCCATCATGATACACCAAATGTCCTCAACACCCCCCTCCTCATCATCCCCACATATGAAAGACGGATGAATCAGCGACAGAGCACGCAGGCTTGTGCCAAGTGATCAGCTTCCTCTCATCTCCTGTCCCTCCTCCTCCTCCTCACCACCGCCGTCCGTCTCTCCCACATGGCTCTGCCTCAGAGGGGCTGTGATTCATGCGCCCATCACCGTCTGAGGGTTAAAAATAAGTCCTGTCATGCTGGAGGAAGTGTCCTGCTGTCCTGTACAGACAACAAAGAGGCACAGAGACGTCCTGCTGTGAGTCTTACATGCACCATGGGTAATCCTGAGTCTGCAGCCAGAGTTGGATTTATCTTCTGCAGTTGCATTGTGGGTCGGAGACACTTTCGTTTGAATCATGCCCTAAAATAAAGCTGTGAAGATGTTTTGGGGGCATATAAAAACTTGTCCCTGCAGTGAATCATTACATAAAATATTTTAATTCAATTATTAGCAGATGTGTCAGGTCCTTGTTTCAGCTATCATAATTTTAATTTTCAGGCGTAGCCAAGTTAAATGATTATAAACTTTACTAAAATACAAATACAGCATACTGTAAAATACCAAATAATAACCGGGGCGTTTATTTGTTTCAATCACTGAACAGACCAGGTGTTAATTTGGGACCAGGCGACTATTTGGGACAGGTGTTAAATTCCTTTCTCACAAAAATCTTGCTTAGCAAAAAATTAAAAAATATGGTAAATGTAATCAAATTATTTATTTACACCAGTATGAATAACACCTTGACATTTTCAAGGCAAGGTTACAGTACTGTAGTTATGCTGTTGTCTTGTTCTTTCAACTCGGCACTCTTTAAACACTCTTAATACTGGTAAGGAATTCCCAGTAGTTAAAGAGACTGTGAGGAGTTGCTAAGTAATTACAAGAAAGTCTCATTTTAAGATATATGCCTGATGGAAATACACACTTTAAGATGAGTTTTATAGCATCAAAATAGGTTATTTATAAATGCTATTCCTTAGCTTCGCGGTCGGGTCAGACAGGTCTGGACTGGCCTGGATACTCAACTTCGGGAACAAGACGATTAAAACGAGCAAATTTATATTATTCGGACACGTCTAAGAGCACCAAGCTGTAAGTAGCAATATATAGCCGGCTACAAAACTATGATACTAAGTTTTCCAAAAATTGCGTGTTGTCACACATCAAAAACTACCGCTACATAACTAGAAAGAGATACATTACCTCATCGCTTTGCATCCTGAAAGTTGTTGAAAAAAGAAGTTGTAAAGCAATGCAGAGTTCTGAGGAAGGTCCGAGCTGCATTCATTAGCATCACAACAAACACACGCTTTGGCTTGGGTCATGTCTTTTGGTGCGTTCCAGTTGTAGTCAGAAGTAGGAATTTCCAAGTTCCGAGTAGGAAACTGCAACTGGAACGTCCCCCATAGTCGGAATTTCCTACTGGGAACTCGGTGAAACCTCGCCACCCATGAGTTGACAATCGAAGATGGATACCCCCAGTGTGAACAGTTATTTAGCTCCTGTAATAATCAATTTATTTGCACTTCTGACTGGGGTGTGTCGCTCTAGATCAGCTGTATACATCGTATTGTTAGACTATATTTACAAAAATGCTGCCATAGTGATAATCACATTCTTCATGTGATATTTGTGAACAACAACGCAGGGCGAGCTAACAACAGCTAACAATAGCCTGGTAGATCGGAATGTTTTTTTCTGACTTCAACTGGAACGCTGATAAATCGGAGATGATGTCACTCCCATTTCCGAGGTTACTGGAATGCAGCATTACAACAGTCGCAGTGCGTGCTCATGGGTAGCAGAGTTTCAATGTCGCCGGTAATAGATTCTCCTCATAGCACCTTTAAGTTAAGGTCGTACTTCTTTTTTTAACTGCATTAAGCGATGGAGATTAGCAGCAAAGTACCGCTAACTGACGTGACTAGCCTCCTGATGTTAGTTTAGGGCAAAAAACAAGCAGTGGCAATGTTACATCTTTGGATTTGTAAAACCCTAGTTTGTAAGATTCTGGCTTTCTGTGCTCTAGTGACCTCTATGGTCGTTGAGTGTAATTGCACTGTTGTATGCCAACCTGCATTTGTTGACATACAAAGGGAGGAAAAGTGAGCCGACAGAACCATGTGGACTGTCAAGGTTCAGTCTGATCATGTGTTTTTTCATGCGTGAACTGTCAGTTGTGAGCTCAGTGTTCACATGTGTGTTCTGTAAACTTCGACCGTAGCTTGTAGGCGGTGCCGAATAAATTACACCGGTGTTTATTTGAACAGGTGTCTATTTGTTAAATGTACTGCTACACTCTGCGTTTATTTGGGACCCGGCAATTAATTGGAACCTGGCTTTATTTTGATATTTTACGGTATTCTGTCATGATGTTTTTTACAAGAAGTTCTTATCTTGCCTCAGGATTCTTAACTTCCACCTCAATGAGAAATGAAGACCAATTTTAAATTCAACCACTTGAGTTTCATAAAGGTAAAGTATAAACTTTCATCTAATGCAGGGTGCACACATCAGGATTTTCTAAATCAGACATTTTTTTTAATCTGTTAGAGACCCCACACATGAAGAAAAATATAAGGCATTGAACAGTTTTGATCATACTGTGAGTGTGGTGTGCTCCAATAATCTTAACACAGCACATCACACACGTAACGGTTCTGTTCCACCATCGATCCAGAGTCTAGTCCTCCAAGATCTTGCATGATCAAACATGATTAACAAAAATGAAGGAGAAATGTAGCAACAACCGGAAAACACAACATCCAACATGAAATAGGACATACAAGAAAGGGAATGATGGTGATCATAGAACAATTTTTCAAGGACAAAATGGCAAACTATCAGGCCCATTTTGGATGGAAAAATTATTTTCTGCCGGTCGAGGTTAAAGTTGAAATGACAAGATAAAAGTTAAAATGTCGACAATAAAGTACATGAAGTCAAAATGATAAGATTAAAGTTAAAATGTAGATAAAAACAGTCAAAAGTCAAGAATAAAGTCGACATACAATATGTTTGGACTTTATTCTACACATTTTGTCTTTTTTCTTGACATTTCAACTTTTTTTTTTGAAACTGTATTTTGACTTTATTGCCACCTTTTCAACTTTATTCTTTTTTTGTAATTTATATTCTATTGATTTTTATAACATTATAATAACAAACATCTATAGCGACAAATAAACAACAACACAAAACAGGCAGGAGACATAATAGACAGTAAACAGATTATAAAAATTAGATACAATGATGTAGAGGATATCCGTTACTTCACAAGACACAGGTCCCGTGACATGTTAACACCTTAGCTGTGATGTGTTACATTCTCTTGAAATGAATTGGTTAAAATTGCTCCATTGTTCATCTGACATGTCAATTTTTCAGTTCAGCTGTCCAAGCATTTTTTCACAAGCAGTTATTGTCATCATTTCTTCTTTCCACAGCTTCAGTGTCAGAATACTTGGTTCCTTCCAAAATCTAAGAATTAACCGAGCACACGTTGTTAGTCCAGTTGCTAATACTTTAAATGAATATTTATTTACTGTAAATAGGGTACCAAGCCTTTATCCCCCAGGAGACATAGCTGAGGTGATCTGGGAAGTTGGCATCCCAACCAGTCCTCCATAAGTACCAGAACATTGTTCCATAGTGGGAAAACTATTCGGCATTCCCACAAAGCATGAATATATGTACCGTGTTCTGATCTGCATTTCCAACAAGAACTGCTTTGGCTTAAACCCATACTGTTAAGTCTTGTAGGAGTATAATAGTATCTATTCAGTGTTTTATACTGAATAAATTTGCCTCTTGCTTCTCTGATATACCTCCCATTCTGTGAAAGAATCCTCTCCCACATCTCGTCATCTAGTGTGTAACCCAAATCTTTCTCCCAAATCTTCTTAAAGGAACACTACACCCAAACAACGATTTGGCCTCATTTTCTACTCACCCTCATGCTGAACAACACTGTGGAGTAGTTTTGGAACATCTAGGATGCAGCCGTAGATCTGGGGGTATACTCGCTGTCCACTGACACTGATATCATGACTTCGGTAAGAGCCCGAACGAACAGTGTCCTTAAAAGTCCACAAAAAGTCGGCAATATTCCTCCATACTGCTCGTGCGCTGTAATCCAAGTGTCCTGAGCGGGTAACGTCCACCATTTACTCGAAACGACATCATTTAGCACATGTTTATAGCCTAAACAGCACTACTTGGCATTTCTATGATACACTTACGGGTGCCTACGGGAGCCGCGGCTGACCAAACAAACGAATGCGCACTCTGCAATAACTAGGAGCGTAGAACAAGAAATCCCACATTCTGCTGTGAGCGACGGAGCCGTGGACAGACACAAGAGGGGTCAGCAGAATGTGGGATTTCTTGGGTTCTTGTTTCTTGTTCTACGCACCTATTTTTATTTTAGGATTGTACAACCCCAAAACCAGTGAAGTTGGCACGTTGTGTAAATCTTAAATAAAAAAAGAATATAATGATTTGCAAATCCTTTTCAACTTATATTCAATTGAATACACAGCAAAGACAAGATATTTAATGTTCGAACTGAGAAACGTTATTTTCTTTTGCAAATAATCATCAACTTAGAATTTAATGGCAGCAACACACTGCAAAAAAGTTGTCACAGGGGCATTTTTACCACTGTGTTACATCGCCTTTCCTTTTAACAACACTCAGTAAACGTTTGGGAACTGAGGAGACCAATTTTTGAAGCTTTTCAGGTGGAATTCTTTCCCATTCTTGCTTGATGTACAGCTTAAGTTGTTCAACAGTCCGGGGTCTCCATTGTTGTATTTTACGCTTCATAATACGCCACACATTTTCAATGGGGGACAGGTCTGGACTACAAGCAGGCCAGTCTAGTACCTGCACTCTTTTACTACGAAGCCACGCTGTTGTAACACATGCAGAATGTGGCTTGGCATTGTCTTGCTGAAATAAGCAGGGGCGTCCATGAAAAAGACGTTGCATGGATGGCAACATATGTTGCTCCAAAACCTGTATGTACCTTTCAGCATTAATGGTGCCTTCACAGATGTGTAAGTTACCCATGCCTTGGGCACTAGTACACCCCCATACCATCACAGATGCTGGCTTTTGAACTTTGCTCCTATAACAGTCTGGATGGTTCTTTTCCTCTTTGGTCCGGAGGACACGACGACCACAGTTTCCAAAAACAATTTGAAATGTGGACTGGTCAGACCACAGAACACTTTTCCACTTTGCATCAGTCCATCTTAGATGAGCTCGGGCCCAGCGAAGCCGGTGATATTTCTGGGTGTTGTTGATAAATGGCTTTGGCTTTGCATAGTAGAGTTTTAACTTGCACTTACAGATGTAGCGACAAACTGTAGTTACTGACAGTGGTTTTCTGAAGTGCTCCTGAGCCCATGTGGTGATATCCTTTACACAGTGATGCCGCTTTTTGATGCAGTACCGCCTGAGGGATCGAAGGTCACCGGCAGTCAGTGCTGGTTTTGGGCCTTGCCGCTTCCGTGCAGTAATTTCTCCAGATTCTCTGAACCTTTTGATGATATTACGGACCGTAGATGATGAAATCCCTAAATTTCTTGCAATAGCTGGTTGAGAAATGTTGTTCTTTAAGTGTTGGACAATTTGCTCACGCATTTGTTCACAAAGTGGTGACCCTCACCCCATCCTTGTTTGTGAATGACTGAGCATTTCAGGGAAGCTGCTTTTATACCCAATCATGGCACCCACCTGTTCCCAATCCTGTTCACCTGTGAGATGTTCCAAATAAGTGTTTGATGAGCATTCCTCAACTTTCTCAGTCTTTTTGACACTTGTGCCAGCTTTTTTGAAACATGTTGCAGGCATCAAATTCCAAATGAGCTGATATTTGCAAAAAATAACACAGTTTACCAGTTTGAATGTTAAGTATCTTGTCTTTGCTGTGTATTCAATTGAATATAGGTTGAAAGGGATTTGCAAATCATTGTATTCTGTTTTTATTTACGATTTACACAACGTGCCAACTTCACTGGTTTTGGGGTTGTACCATAGAGATGCATATTTTTGGCTAGTTTCAGAGACTTTACATTTTTTATGAACTGTTTGCCATACTGTCCTGGAGTAAGCCAAGATGGGCTTTACCCTTTCATGTTGGGTCTTCCTTAATGTTTGTGAGAGAGCCTCAACAGGTTTAAATGGAAAAGTTAGTTCTTTTTCAATCAGGGTCCAGTCTATCTCTGGGTTAATTTCTACCCAATTGCAAGTTGAGCCATTTCAAAAGAAACACTGTAATATTCTAAGTTTGGAAGAGATAGACCTCCCGTTTTTTTAGGTTGGTAAAGTTTATCCAGATGTATTCTAGGCTTTTTTCTCTCCCAAAGAAAATGTTTTATCATGTCATTATATTCAACTTTATTCTTAGAATTTTAACTTTAATCTCGTCATGTCAACTTAAATCTCGCAATTTCAACTTCAGCCTTGACTTCCCCAAAATTATTTTTCCCATCTAGCATGGCCCTAATACTCTTCCCTGCAAACTAAATCAAATAAAGACTGTGGAGAAAATTCTAGAGACAGGAGAGCTGATCCTTCATCTCTGAGGTCCACCAAACTTTATGTAACACCACTGTGTTTGGACAAAACCTGAACAACAGGGTGAACGTACACGAAGTTTAAAAGAAAAATGTTAAGTCATTATAAAGGCAAACTGCAGTAAGGTAAAATACATGCTGGTTTGGCAGTGTGGTTAGAAGCCGTTTATGTACTTCTGCCAGCCCGGGTTTAAATCCAGCCTGTGTTCAGTTTGCAGAGTGACCCTCCTCTACTCCCCTCACCCCCTTTCACACTCCTATCCACTGTCATTTCCTCTCCTAACAATTAAGGCACAAAATGCCCAAAAATGCATTAAAAATATAAACATATGCATGCTTGTTTATGTTTTTAAAGTTCTAAACATAATAATTTCCTCAACTCCTTTTTTCCCCAGGCACACATAAACCATGACCCACAGAAACTAGCACCACGGCCCACTTTTGGGTACAGAGCCACCAGCTGATGACCACAGCTCTATCAACCGCGGCGCCTAATTTTGTCTGATATGCAGGAAACCTCCGCCGAGAGCCACCCACCACATCGTGTCCCTCCTGCCTCCTTTGAGGCCACGCTCTGGTCTGGACTCCCACACACACACCCCCCCTCCTTCCTGCTGATGTGAGCACTCATGACTCACAGATCCTCCGCCACCTCCTCCGCCTCCACAACTGGAGGGGCTGTCAGAAAACCCACGATGCAGACATTTAGCACATTCATATATCAGCATGTTGGTATTTATTGAAAGCTCCATTACTTGCGCAGATGTGATTGTGCGTGCTAATGGGTCGCACAATGAGTGATTCATGTGCTTGTCAAAAAATCCACATCAACAACTGGAGACAAAGCTAATCAGACCTTTAAGCCTGCGTCATCTGGCTGATGTAGGTAGATCAGTTTAATTCACGGACTGACGAGCGGGCTGTGAAAACATGAATAAACACATCTGTACAACTGGCGTCATTTAAAACTAAAGAGCTAACCTTGGATTCACACCTTGAGTCAACAGCTCTGAACACTTCATACTGCAAGCACAAACGTAAGAGAGCTTCATGTGAACAGGAAGTCTCTGCTTTGAGGAAAATACACAGCAAACTGAGGTTGGTCAAAATTCTGCTTTAGGCGAAGTTTCAGCCATTCTTTATCCTTCTCTGGATGGAGTAAAATCCCTGAAAATGAAATCCTTTAAAATAGTTGGCATCAAAAACAAGATTAAAAATGATGTATTAGTGGATCAAATCTCTCTTGTTTACATAGTGACTGGTGCTTCCGAATTTAAAGGTGCTCTAAGGAACATCTCTTTCCAGCGACATAAAGACTCTGCTACCCATGAGCACGCGTGACGACTGTCGTAATGCTGCATTCCAGTAACCTCGGAACTGGGAGTGACATCATCTCCGACTTATCAGCGTTCCAGTTGAAGTTTAAAAAAAAAACATGCCGATCTACCAGGCTATTGTTAGCTGTTGTTAGCACGCCCTGCGTTGTAGTTCACAAATATCACATGAAGAATGTGATTATCACTATGGCAGCATTTTTGTAAATATAAATCTAACAATACTATGTATACAGCTGATCTAGAGCGACACACCCCAGTCAGAAGTGCAAATAAATGGATTATTACAGGAGCTAAATAACTGTTCACACTGGGGGCATCCACCTTCAATTGTCAACTCGGGGTGGCGAGGTTTCACCGAGTTCCCAGTAGGAAATTCCGACTTCGGGGGGCGTTCCAATTGCAGTTTTCTACTTGGAACTTGGAAATTCCTACTTCTGACTACAACTGGAATGCACCAAAAGACGTGACCAAAGCCAAAGCGTGTGTTTATGTTGTGATGCTAATGAATGCAGCTCGAACCTTCCTCAGAACTCAGCATTGCTTTACAACTTCTTTTTTCAACAACTTACAGGATGCAAAGTGACGAGGTAATGTATCTCTTTCTAGTTACGTAGCGGTAGTTTTTGATGTGTGACAACAAGAAATTTTTGGAGAACTTGTCGTAGTTTTGTAGCCGCTGTCCGACCCGACAACTTAGCTTAGGAATAGCATTTATAGATAACCTATTTTGATGCAATGAAACTCATCTTAAAGTGTGTATTTTGATCAGGCATATATCTAAAAGTGAGACTTTTTTGTAATTTCTTAGAAACTCCTCATAGCATCTTTAAAACAACTGTTTTGAATTTGGAGAAAAAAAAGTTAGTTTAAGCCTGTCAGTTTTCAACAGAAAGAATCATTTTCTCTTTGCCATGAGACAAAATCACGCCTGCTGTAAAACGGTGTGGTCTGTAGTTAGTTGATATTTGTGGCCTATATCACTGTCTTTCACTGTTATGCTGACTGTACGCTGTTGCTGTCTGTGAGGTGCAATGTTGTTTCTTTGTAATGTACAGTTAGTGGAAGTGAATTTCCCTCTGGGGACCAATAAATCTAAATCTTTATTGAATGTTCGGTGGTTGAGAGTCGTTCAGTAAGTGGTGTTGTATGGGGCTAAATCCAGGCCAAAAGTAAAGTGATTTGAAAATTTAAAAATATTGAAAAATGTACATTGAAACTTCAAATTTGGAAATTTCAATTTTGGTTTGTAATTAAAAAAAATACTTCATTCACTTAAATTAATAATAAGTGTAAGAGTAAAAGTGAAAAAAAGATTTGAAGGTGAACGAACGCAATCTGAAATGGGTTTTTTCTATTATAATTATTCTTGTTATTTTAAGCACCTTTAGTTACATAAGTTGTTGGAAAAGTGCAATATAAATAAAGTTTGATTGACTGATTGATTGATTGATTAATAAAATGTTCATGTTCATATATTCATATCTTCATGTTTTTGCTCTGAAATATTTTTTAACATATGATGCAGGATAAATATTTTCCAATTTATATCTTACCTTCTTGGTTTCAGATTTCTTTTATTCACTTTCAAATTTTTTTCCTTTTTTTTCCACTATTTTTTTCAGTTCAGTGTTAGTATTTATTTTATTTTTGTTCTTGAATGAACATTGAAATTTCCATTTTAAATTTTATTTTTTCAATCCTTTTTTTAAATTTTCAAATTACAACACTTTTGGCCTGGATTAGGCTCCATAGTGTCACTGCCTTACTGCAGGAAGGTTGGTGAAAAGGCTGTCTGGTCTGATGAGGCATCTCTGTTTGAGATTGAATTGCTCTCCCTGTGCATACATGGTAACTCCGAATTATTAAATCAATCAATCAATCTTTATTGGATTAAGTATCTCAAGACACTTTACAATAGAGCATAAAACCTCATTTTATGGATACATGTATATACATAGATACATATATACAGTACATATATACTGTAAAATATACATGAACATATATATACAAATATATACATCCAACATGAATCCATATAGCCAATCATGAATCCCTCCATCATGGCGGCAAGAAAAAACCTTCTGTTAAGCAGCAGGAAATCTTGAATGTGGATCCCAGTCTCATGATGAACAGCAAATCCACATGATGCTGTGTTGGGTGTGAAGGCAAAGGAAGGGAGGTAGGAGGAGACAAGTGGACTAAAGTAAAAACTAAATTTAGTGATCCATGAACCAATCATAGACCTGACTGCCATATTTGTTTTCGCTGAAAACAAAATTATTAGAGGTTAGGCAACATCTCATTTTCAGGAGGGTCCTCATGTCTGAATGGTTGTAGTGATAATTTAATAGAAGTATAATTAATGATATTCTTACTGAAAATAAGAATTTATGGTAGTGACGAACTCATGGGTGCCCAGACCGCAAGTGCATCCCAACCATATTTGTCTCCAGTTAGCAGAAATGTATTAAAGGTAGACCTCTTGAGATGTGACATCCCATTTTCAAGACGAACCTCATGTCTATATGGAATTTCGTGTTAGTCGTGAATGTGTGTGTGTGTGTGTGTGTGTGTGTGTGTGTGTGTGTGTGTGTGTGTGTGTGTGTGTGTGTTTGGTCCTGTGATTGGCTGGCGATCGGTCCAAGGTGTACACCGCCTCTTGCTAAATGTCAGCTGGGATAGGCCCCAGCCCCCTGTCACTCCAAAAGGGTAAGTGGTATACATAATAGATGGATGGAAGGGACATCCAGATTACAAAGATACCCTGCAGTAAGCACCGGTTATACAGGGAAGCAGAGACTATAAAAACAAATGCACCCTCAGTGTAAATCAACAAAAGCAGAGCAACGATCCATCACATTTAAACACAAAGGGACCATTATAAATACAACCTTTTATGAAGATCCAAATATAAAATGCGCCTCTGTTTGACAGCCATTCTTACATCATGATTGATTGCAGAAAATTATCATAATCTCAAAGGGCTAATGGGTAATCTATCTCCCTGCCTGACACGAGGAGGGGCCCACTTTTGGCTCCTCTGGGTCATCGATGGACTAATTTTGGCTTTGGCCCAGACTGATTTATGCAGCATTTTCAGAGCAAAACTTCCTGAATATTGGCAATCAATGGCGTTATTAGTGCGTCTGAAACCGGAGATGACATTTATCTTCAGGCTCCTCCTCCTCCTCCTCTTCCACAGCCGGTCCGCATCAGATATTTATGAGCCAAATTATATTTTACCTGATTTCCAAGACAGATGATGGCAGTGAATCCGAGTGCTCCTGCAGTTGTGCTTTTACAGTGCGATCCCTGCTGCATACATTTTTACATCTGTTTGTGCTCACGGTCATTACAGTCCTTGTTTGTGGGACAGGATGTTGTAAATTTCATTGCTCTCGCTCCTGTAATAAAATGGAGTTTCTCCCCCAAATGATGAGTCTGTCTCCCCTCACGTTGTTGTTATTAGCTGCTCGAGCTGCTGACACTTGGTCCAATTAGTGAAGCTCCTTTCCTGCTGCTGTCAGACTGTAGACTCTGTAATTTACAGGAGACAACACACACATATGAGGCAGAGGTGGGCTCTTCTCTGGGGGCCTCGTGCTCCAAGCTGCCTCAAGGTTCGCTCTCTAAAGGTGAGCAGTAATGATCAGGGTCTGATACAAGGGTCTGAATGATGAAATTCCGATAAACTTGGGACGTTGTGAAAGTAAGAACAGTGCACAATAATTTAAAGGTGATATGAGGAGAATCTATTTCCAGCGACATTAAGACTCTGCTACCCATGAACACGCACGGCAACTGTCGTAATGCTGCGTTCCAGTAACCTCGGAAATGGGAGTGACATCATCTCCGACTTATCGGCCTTTCAGTTGAAGTCGAAAAAAACATGCCGATCTACCAGGCTATTGTTAGCTGTTGTTAGCATGCCTGCGTTGTTGTTCACAAATATCACATGAAGAATGTGATTATCACTATGGCAGCATTTTTGTAGATATAAGTCTAACAATACTATGTATACAGCTGATCTAGAGTGACACACCCCAGTCAGAAGTGCAAATAAATGGATTATTACAGGAGCTAAATAACTGTTCACACTGGGGGCATCCATCTTCGATTGTCAACTCGGGGGTGGCGAGGTTTCACCGAGTTCCCAGTAGGAAATTCAGACTTCGGGGGGCGTTCCAATTGCAGTTTTCTACTCGGAACTCGGAAATTCCTACTTCTGACTACAACTGGAACGCACCAAAAGACGTGACCAAAGCCAAAGTGTGTGTTTGTTGTGATGCTAATGAATGCAGCTCGGACCTTCCTCAGAACTCTGCATTGCTTTACGACTTCTTTTTTCAACAACTTACAGGATGCAAAGCGACGAGGTAATGTATCTCTGTCTAGTCACGTAGCGGTAGTTTTTGATGTGTGACAACAAGCAATTTTTGGAAAACTTAGTATCGTAGTTTTGTAACTGGCTATATATTTACAGCCCCGTGCTCTAAGATGTGTCAGAATAATATAGATTTGCTCGTTTTAATTGTCTTATCATTATGAATCCAGTTGCTAATGGTTTGTTTTCATGGTCAAGGAATCTAAATATTTAGATGAATTAAAGGTAGGACTAATATTTCTGGTAAAAATCACAATATGGGTGAGGACTGTGGCGCTGGCGGAGGTCTGCGCTCTCAGAGTGCTTTTCTAGTTACAGTAAGCTTTCTTCTGTACAAATACTCAACACTGTCACCTTGCTCCTGTTCTAGTTTAAATTTTGTCCTGTTATGAGTCAGAGAAATGTCCTCAGGGCAGGAAAAATGTGGCAGTAAAAGGTGACGTGTGCAGGAACGAGAGGACAGCACTGACACGAAATCCAAACCAAAGTGTCGATCAAGCTTTCCTCATGTTTTTGTGAGGACAGTGAAGCCTCAGAATGAGTAATGCACCATAATAAAGAACAGAACTACTTAAAATCCAGCTCTGTAAATGAATCTGATCATTTTGGTGACGATGACTGATGATAACTACAGCCCCGGCTCTGTTTACGCAAGACTGGACACATCACAAAAAGACATCCAGCGCGGGGAGGACAAAGGCAGGTCCACTCAGCTTATAATACAATTTGTGTTGATTTCACACTTGATGCAAAACAGCTTTTTTTTTGACTCGCCATCACCGCTCTGTCTTTCACCAGCACACACACACAGATGCTGAGCACAAAGCCCAAGGCCAGGACGCTGGTGACTCACAGTCATACCGGCGTGTGTGAATGAAGGCTAAGTGAACCATCATTCAGTCAAAAAATGAATAAAAGAAACAGGCTCTCGGTTGACGTCATCCGTCTTAATCACTCAATTATAGCAATTTCCAGAAGGTAACTGTGCTCTGCCTTCGCTGTTCCTCTGCCTCCAGGTGACTGTGAGGCAGCAGACTGTTGATTCTCCCAGGGACAAAAGTAAGATTATTCACACGCTTTTAGTCATTCAAACATCTGTGCGGTAAATGTCTGATTCATACTGTGATCAAGTGATGCTTTACAATACTCTTAAGAAGAAAAAACACCAAAGAAAACAATAGGAGTGAAGTGTGGGAGCTACATAGCATCAAGAGGCAATGACTGAAGCTCAAGGCTGGTGGGCTGCAGAAGGTCATTTATAGAAGAACAAATAACGCACTCCTAAAAGATTTAACTCTTACATTTCAACTTTTGATCAGCTTTGTCATGAGTCCAAGTGAGCACTTGATGTACTATCAATCAATCTTTATTTGTATAGCGCCAATTCATAACAAATGTTATTTCAAGGCACTTTACAGCAGAGCATAAAACTCTTCATTTTATGGATACACGTATATGCATAGATACTAGGGATGCGACTATACACTTATAGTCACGATATGCTGCACCTCAATATGCCCAGGTCACGATACGATACGTCACAATACAATATCGTGACGCTGTCTTCGTCTTTTTTAATGAGAAAGCCAAATTACTGTCAGACAGATGACTTGTATCCAGGCGGAGCGTCCTCAATTTCGACCTCACTCGACTCCATCGTTCGGCTTTTTGGAGGCAAGGTAGTTGGTGCTAATGTTTGTTGTCGTCACTTCTGGTCACATGCGCTATTGACGGACGTGACGTCTTTATTTCGCGATCCATTTTTTCAAACTCGATGCATTTCGTCACGTACTGTATCGCAATATATTGCCAAACGATATTTCATTCCATCCCCAATAGATACTTACAGTATATACAAGGGATGCACCGAAATGAAAATTTGTGGCCAAAGCCGAATAAAATATAAATGCTTGGCCAAATACCGAATACCAAATATCCAATGCGGAGGCAAAGTAGTTAACTTTATTTTTTAATAGTGCATTGATAGCTTAGAGTACATTTTTAGACATGTTTTTAAAAGAAAGTAATTGTTTATTGAATATTATGACATTTTTTTATATTCCAGTAGCCTTTGCTTTTCAAAAAAAAAAAGACCAACAAAGTTTTTCATTCATATTAGGCCTTCAAACAAAACAAAACATGCATTAAAAAAATACTAATGTGCACTGAAGTGGATATAAACCAATAATACCAACAAATAAATAATTGTCCTTTTTGACACAAGACTGCTTTAAGGCTGTCACTTTATATTCGATATTTGAATAACTGATCGAATTTGGGAACTAGAAAAGCAGTCGGAGAGCGCAGACCTCCACCAAGCAGCACAGTTCCCTACCGGTTTTTCATCCAAGCTATACGGCCAAGTGCAGCTGCGCTTCGTCAAGAGTTTAACCCCATGTGACTATGTTATTTTTTCGGCAGGGTGGATAAGAAAGTCTCTGTCCCTTACTGGTGCATGATTGAGTTTGATTTTTAGGAAAAGTGACAGCCTTAGTCTGCTTAGCCACAGTCACATGCAATGACGTAGTTGATTTCGTCATTGCATCACACGGTACTATTCGGCCTTGCTATTACCTCACTCCACCGAAGGCCGAATATGGCTTTTTTTGTATTACTCAGCCAAATATATTCGGCCACCAAATATTCGGTGCATCCTTAGTATATGCATACACATATTCATGTGTACTATATTGCCAAAAGTATTCGCTCACCCATTCAAATAATCTGAATCAGGTGTCCTAATTACTTGGCCTGGCCACAGGTGTATAAAATCAAGCACCTAGGCATGCAGACTGCTTTTACAAACATTTGTGAAAGAATGGGTCGCTCTCAGGAGCTCAGTGAATTCCAGCGTGGAACTGTGATAGGATGCCACCTGTGCAACAAATCCAGTCGTGAAATTTCCTCGATCCTAAATGTTCCACAGTCAACTGTCAGCTGTACTATAAGAACGTGGAAGTGTTTGGGAACGACAGCAACTCAGCCATGAAGTGATAGGCCACGTAAACTAACGGAGCGGGGTCAGCGGATGCTGAGTGGCAATAGTGCAAAGAGGTTGCCAACTTTTCTGCAGTCAAACACTACAGACCTCCAAACTTCATGTGGCCTCCAGTTTAGCTCAAGAACAGTGCAGAGAGCTTCATGGATGGGTTTCAATGGCCGGGCAGCTGCATCCAAGCCTCACATCACCAAGTGACATGCAAAGCGTCCATGCAGTGGTGTAAAGCACGCCGCCACTGGACTCTAGAGCAGTGGAGACGCGTTCTCTGGAGTGATGAATCATGCTTCGACGAGTCTGGGTTTGGCAGTTGCCAGGAGAGCGATACTTGTGGGACTGCATTGTGCCGAGTGTAAAGTCTGGTGCTGGTGTGAGTGGTGGTGTTTTTCAGGAGCAGTGCTTGGCCCCTTAGTTCCAGTCAAAGGAACTTTGAATGCTTCAGCACACCAAGACATTTAGGACAATTTCATGCTGCAACTTTGTGGGAACAGTTTGGAGCTGGCCCCTTCCTCTTCCAACTTGACTGTGCACCAGTGCACAAAACAGGTCCATAAAGACATGGATGACAGAGTCTGGTGTGGGTGAACTTGACTGGCCTGCACAGAGTCCTGACCTCAACCCCAAAGAACACCTTTGGGATGAATTAGAGCGGAGACTGAGAGCCAGGCCTTCCCGTCCAACATCAGTGTCAAAAATTCCCATAAACACTCCTAAACCTTGTCGACAGCCTTCCCAGAAGAGTTGAAGCTGTTACAGCTGCAAAGGGTGGACCAACGTCATTTTGAACCCTATATAACCCTAAAACCCCAAGGTCATATGCGAGTCAAGGCAGGTGAGCGAATACTTTTGGCAATATAGTGTATTATTTTATGTTATTATCACTCGATTCATAATTATACCAACATCCATTTAGGTCCTAATTCAAGTTCTGACCATATGTACCTTTATGTGTGTATGTATGGGATAAGTATGTGTATATGTCTGAAAGTAAGTATATATGTATTTATTTTAATTACTTTTAAAATTATGATTAATTTAACAATTGTTATTAGGTTTATGACCCTTACTTGTGCACCTGAGTGAAGTTTGTGTGTTTTTGTGCACAGAGATGTGTTATGTGAATAAACGTGTTTGTTTAAGGTTCTTAAAACAATAAATATAATGTTGGGAATATAAGAAAAGGATTGTTTATTGGGATTTAACTTCACTGGAAGTAGGGTTTGTATTTCTCCTCCAAAAAGCAAAAGTATTAAGTCGACATTACAGAAGTGCAGAGTCAGTTATACCATCAGGCTGAGACTCTTTCATGATGTAATGATGCCCTTTATAACAATACAGCCCTGCATGACCACACACACACTCACACACACTTACACACACCTCCACTCGTCAGTGTGAGTCAGCCTGATAGTACAACTTCTGATGAGAGAGTCACACCACAGTGGGAGCTGAAGGATAAATCTGACTCTCACAGAAAGCAGAGGAGACTGTCTGGGCGGTAAAACACATTTATTGATTTATTTCAGTCCCAGTTTAAGTTCCTGTTAAGGTGAGGAATGTGAAATGTGCTTCACGGAGGGGGAATTCAGAGTCAGGTCAAGTCTTGGGGATTTTTCTGAGGTCAGAAGAGACTAAAATTAGGTAATATTGCAAGAAGCTAAAAAATTACAGAGAACATGACATTTAGTCAATTTCTGTTGAGACTCTCTTCAATAATTTCTAAAATTAACTTTAGCTTATGACGCAGCATGAGTTTGCTCTGTAAGGTTTTGAAATACTGTAACATTTACAGGACTTTCCACATTAATGTAAAGTCTTAATATAAAGTATTCAGCCAATAGAAAAACACATCCAGTGCTCTGATTAACCAATCAAGTCAAACTGATGACATCCCCATCATACACGTTTGTCAGAGCTCTGTTATTGGTCAGAAGTGAAAATTGATGCTTTGCATTTTTACAGGTAACTGTGCTATCAAAATGTAAGAATAAGATGAGAACATGGGTAAGACTTAAAGCTAGGGTCTAAGATCTGAAAACCAGTTTGGCTGTTGAGACAGATTTGATTATTACAGGAGCTAAATAACTGCCCCCTTCACACCCCTGGGGCATCCATCTTTGATCTGTCAAGCTCGGGGTGGTGAGGTTTCACTCCTGACTATAAATATAAATATATGCATGTATTTCTTCCTTACTTCAGCCTTTTCCTCAAAACTTTTACATTTCCTTCCCTTCGATGTGAAGGGTAACAGAAGCAGCCTCCCGGTTTTGGTGCTGGTCTTCTCCAGCTCCATGATGCTTCAGTAGCTGTGCAGCTAGCTGCTCAACAACTTACAGGATGCAAAGAGGTAGTGGGGAGGTATCTCTTTCTAGTTAATAGCGGGAGTTTTGATGTGTGGAGCAGGGGATGACCAATTTTTGGAAAACTTAGGACTCACGGACCAATCCGAACCGCCGTGAAGCTAAGGAATAGCATTTATAGATAACCTATTGGTCAACTCATCTTAAAGTGTGTATTTGATCAGGCATATATACTAAATGAGACTTTTTTTTTTTTTTTTTTTTTGGTCTTTATATTGCGTAGATCGGACCATAGGACCATAATGGTCTTATAAATGGTGTTATTAAGATGTACCAAGCTTCCAAATCATAGACCATAGCTTTGTATCAGGTATACACTATAAAAAAGTTGTAAATTTTACGGTAACTTACTGGCAGGCTAGGTTTTCAGTGTGGACTAAGTCAAATACACCAGTATGTTTACATTTTCTGTTTAGTCTTTGCTTGACCATGAAAATAAAAACTCATTGAGGTTGTAAATAAACAAAAGACAGTACTTTAAAAATACAAAAAGGAATATTTGTCAAGATTCACAACAATCAAATTCGTCATTTAAAATCCTTTTCAGTGTTCAATAAAACCAGCTCATGTAGTATCAGCTCTTTTTGTAAATACCAAATTATCCAAATCATCGCCATTTTCATATATTTCCTATCCCACAAGGTTAGGGTTGTCCCATTCTTTTATGTCATCAGACTCAATCAGTACATACTGAATACTCAAAGATGATCTGAGTATGCCGCGGCTGCCCGAGCGTTTACACACAGATGCATACTTAATACCCCAGAATGCATTTCATGCCGGCCAGGAAGCAGCACTGGGAAAATTAAAATAGTCCGACCACAAGCAACAGAAAACGACTACATACCGGAAAAACTACAAATTCATTCAGTAATAATATATTTTCTAGCGAGAAAGTAAGTATTTCCATCACGATTATGAGCCCAGTTGTTTGAAATAGCGACTGTTATTTGTCTCGCCGTTTTCGGAGACCGAAGCGTCCGCTTGGTGGGTGTTTCCGTCTACGTACCGTAAACACCGGGCGGCAGCAGCAACCCCCCCTTCAGGTTTCCAAGTAACTGCGAAGTGTTTTCATTATCAACAACTGCATGACACAAACCAAGCGGCAGTGGATGAAAAAAATTAACACAAACACCTGTGTATCCATGGTGATAACGCTATACACCACTTACATTTATAAGCGCTTTGTGGTTGGCGCTGGAAGCTGCTGCCGACTGTCTCCATTTTGTATTTCGTCTTCCCACGTCAGAAGTGTGCAAAGCATTGTGGGGCAGAAGCAGTACGTGAAGCAAGCTCCGCTCCATACTCAGAAATCGAAGCCGATTGAGTATACATCCGGGCATTTCTCGCATACACAAAATTTGCATACTGTACAGTGTGAACGCACTGCATACTCAATATGGGGGCGGGGTTAGTATGAGTCGTACGAGTAGTACGCCATTTCGAACACAGCCTAAGACTTCATGAATCTGACTTTGCACAGTTAGAACAACACTCCTCTACTTGAAACTCTTTAAAGCCCTTAAGTTGGCTATCATTTTAAAAATATATATTTTATTGTTGGTCTAATAAGCACTGGACAACCTTTCAAACATGGTTTCAGTTTAGGCTGCTCTGATCCACTGATTCTTCTCAAGTTTTCTTTGTAATGAGCATTTCCAATTATCCAGGCTGCTTTCATGCTGTTTTTGTAAGACACGTGTATTGTTCATCTTTACTTTTCCTTCTTTTCTGAGGAGTTTCACTTTAATGTATCATAAACTTCAGAACAACTCTAGTGCAATGGCTGCAGTTTGCCAAAATGACCACTAGATGGTGTTGTTGATTCACTTTAAATGATTTGGCTGTCCCTTTGAAAAAAGAACAAAACAAACAGGAGGTGATTTGAATCATTATTTTTCAGGCTGAAGCTTCTGTTTCTGTTCCCCAACAAAACACAGCTCTGACATCATCACGAGGCCCTCATCCTTCAGCACAGATGTCAAAGCCAAAATAAGTTTTTGTTAAAAATAAAAGATTCCACAGGGCTCCATCCCTACCTTTGTTTTAAACTGATCCAGACAGTCATATCTTTTCTGCATTTTGACTTTGAAAAGCTCCCAAATTTCATACTTTTTACATGTTTGACCAAATTTTGACCCACCTGAATTATCTTTGAAATGATTAAAGTAGGGGTGCACAACACTGCTGACATAACATTGGTTATTTAAAAGAATTAATGCATAAGAAAATGTCATAAATATCTACAGCTGATGTGTTGGTCCTACATACGAGCAGATTTTACAATACACCATATATAATTTTTTAAAAAACTTCTTATCATTGTTTTTTTCTTTTCCAAATACAATCAGAAAAAGAACAAATCCAAAACATTAATAAATAACAGTGAATAAATAAAAAATATTAACAATATACATATCAGTGAAAGCAAATAAAATATCACATTAGCAATTGAAAAATAATAATATAACTATTGAATAAATAAAAAAAAATCAAACACTAACATTAACATAACACAAACTGAAGGATATCATGTGTTTGGGGCCCTGTCCAGTTACTATGTTTTTATTGGATTTACCTGTGTTATAGTAATTTATAAATGGATGCCCTATTGAGTCAAACTTATGTGCCTTTCCTCCCAGGGAAAACTTTATTTTTTCTGTTTTTTTAAATGTATTTTTTGGGCATTTTTGTGCCTTTATTGAATTGCAACAAGTACAATGAAATTGCAAAAGCCCTTCAATCAGTGCAAAACAGTGTGAAACAAATACGATAAAGTACGGTGCAAACATAATAAAGGTAAGGTGCAAAATAGAATAACAAAGTATGATACAGTAAGTAATAAGAATAAGGTGCAAGAAGAGTGGAATGATACCGTACAAAATAAGGTGCAAAATAGCTGCCATGTTCAGGTGCATTAATGACATGGGGTAGTTATTATATTATAATTATTATGATTATTATGATATTATGAGTATTATGGGTTATTTTTCCTGCCTTTTGGAGGCAGCAGGAATGGTGCAGTTCTCCATTTCTTCTAACAACAAATGTTTCATTACATCACTCATTACAGGCTAACGAACTGGAGAGGTTTTTGTTTCCAGTTCAGCAGAATTATTATTCTTGCCAACAGTGTCACAAAGCATTTTACATTCCTCTGGTCATTTAATAAAGAGAGCTCCATAGCAGCTGACCCCAACCTCAAACACTGCAAGAACTGGGTCTGATTTGACAGGTTTCTGGAAAATCTCAGATAAACTCTGAAATATCTTGATCCAGTAAGTGGTGATATTTGGACAAGTCCAGAACATATGTGCCAGTAAGGCCGGAGCCAGACCACAATGATCACACAATACACCTTATTTGATTTGTCTTGTTCAGCAACAATATAAGAAATGTTAGTATAATTTTATATTTAAGTTATTCTTCAGACTGTACGTTATTTAGTTTGTCTGCAGTTTATGTATGTTGCTTGTCTTTTAATGAGCTATGTGGGTTATATTTAATACTGATCTTTGTTTCTGTTTACGTGTTGACACCAATCTGCAAATTAGCCACCTGGCTGTAATCCCATGTATTTTACTGTCCCGTTTAAAAAACAATAAATCTCAAATCTCAAAGTATAAGTTAAAGTCTTGTTTCTTTACATTTCCCACCTCCCAAAATTCTTCCTCTGAGTTTTCACCTTCAATCTTTTCAAAAGATAAAATTCCAATCCTCTCCCTCTCCCACTTTGTTGTGGTCCTGCAGCAGCTGAAACTCAAACCTCCGTCTGTGGACGTTAACAGTGGGAGCCGTTCAGATTCTAAACAAGCCGTGTTTGAGGTCAAAACACCCGTCTGGTTCCTGGGCCAGCATGACATTACAGCCTGTTTCTTTGGCTCCTCAATGCTGTCTTTGTTCTCAGGTCTGTGATTCAGTCCTCAGTGGGATCTACTTTCCCTGCCTGTGAGATGAAGACAAACATCCCTGAGCGAAGGCGACAAAGAGCCACGGAGCAGTCGGGAAATAAAGTTCTCTCCCCTCTCTGTTTACCTCTTTGGCCCTTTTTGTTTGCTCTTGTTCTCGTCTCTGGTTCTTGTCTTTTAGGCAGCCTGGGATTGTTAGTGAGGTCCTGCTGCTGTGGATCTACAAATCTTCAACAATGACAATTACCAGTGATGGACAAAGTACTCAACTCCATTACCTGAGTGCAGTATAGATACTCCTGGTCAGATATTATTCCAACACAACTGAAAGTTGTTCGGTCAAAATTTGACTGAAGTGAAAGTACTGGAGTACCTGCTGTTTAAAGTACTTCAGCATTGAAAGTACTTTTCTTTTTTTACATGAACGCATAATTGTTTTGTTGCCATAATGAATTTGCAGAGCCTACTGACTGAAATAACTCACTGAATGCATTGAACTGCTTATAGAACCTGTAGAATAAAAAGTTTAAAATGTGCTACAAAGCCTTTAGAAATGCCTAGTGAAACATGACTGAATCAACAAAAGGACAACCATTGCTGTTTTCATTTTTTATTTATACTTAAGCCATAATTAAAAGTAGCAAGACCCTTAGAAATGTAGTGGAGTACGAGGAAAATATTAACAGCACATGACCTTTTGCTTGCATATGCTTTTTTTGTCTGTTTGTTTGTTAGCAAGATTACATAAAACCTACTGGAAGCAACTCTGCTTGTGTACAAGTCTCTCCACGGCCGAGCACCAAAGTACATCTTTGACATGTTAGTGCCATATGAACCATCTTGGACTCTGAGGACGTCATGGACTGGCCTCCTGTTGGTGCCCAGAGTCCGGGCTAAACATGGAGAATGAGGGTTCCAGTTTTATGCAGTTTCACGAGTAAGGACCACACCATCAACGGGATGAATTTGACAATTACTTATTACGTATAGTGGATAATAAGCAACATAACAGACACGTGAGGCCGATAGCAGTTTGGGGACACTTCTTGGGGAGTCAGCTGTAGTTCCCAGGCATGACACACCTCCTTTTATAGGTCCTTAGGAAAAAATGAAGGAAGAAAGATTGGTCGGAAAATGATCAGTTTAGAATTTATACGAACACAGGAAGAGGCGGGATTGAGGTGTGCTCCTGCTCCTGAAATTCTGCTTTTACGCTCCACTAAAACCTGGAACAGTCTTTCTGAAGATGTGAGACAGACCTTGACTTTGACTGTGTCCAAATCTAGGCTCAGAACATCTCAATTTAACTGTGCATATGACTGAAAGGATCTTATCCGCACTCTTCTTCTTTTAAAGTTCATTTTGAAATGGTTACTTTTGTTTTTATTTTGTGTGGGGATTTTAATGGTGTCGTGTTTAGAAGTTGACAGCATTTTGACCAACAGAAACAGTGTTATATTTGTATGTAAAGCCCAGAAAAATAAGTGGACAATCAACCCTATAAAATTCTTTTTCTTTTCTAAGTTAGAAAAAGCTTTTCATATATATGTATCGTGGGTGTCCTCTGTGGAGGCTGACGTAACGATTCGCCATGGTGTCTACTGGTGGATTTTAGGGACAAAAAGAGCAAAACGCGATTCTTGCATACAAGTCTACAAAAGTTTACAAAACCTATAATCATCTTAACTGACCTATAATCTATAAAAACAATGGTTACAAATATGAATGAAAAAACCCTAACCTCCTAACTGTTGTAAATGATGCATGTTCACGATTCTTCTTGGTCTGCACTTGCTCTTGTTGTTTAGTGATGTAATGTTTTAGAAACAGATAGGCTCATTCCAAAATCTGAACAATAGATGTCACTAAATTTCCAATTTCTACACACTGCACCTTTAATGCATTTTTCTTGCACTTTGACCCACCTTGTGCACGAATTGTGCTCTACAAATAAACTTGCCTTGCCTGGACTGATTTTGATGCAATTTTCAGGAAATGTTGGTACAGGCCCAACTTAAGAATGATTAAATTTTGGTGCTGATCCTGACAACCACCATCAGCGAATGATTGTTTTTGCTCAATAACTGTCCAACTAATAATGATACCAACATGATTCTAAGTACTAGGTGTGGGTTTCAGGGTCATGGATCATATTATGGCAGTTATCTGACTACCACCAAAATCTTATCATTTTTAAGTTGGGCCATTACCAACATCTCCTGAAAATTTCAGCAGAATCTGTCAAGTAGTGTTTGTTTTCTTTCTATCAAACAGACAGACACAGGGAAAACATAATCTCCTTGGTGGAGGTAATGAATTGATAAATTGTTAGAAATCAGTTGCTTCAAACACCACTTAATATAACCTCTACTTTATTCCCTTGAAATTGTTCTACTTTAACAATCTGAAAAGTTCCTGCATGGACGAAGCCCCTCTGCTGAATACTGTGATCTTAAACCCTCATTACAAACCTTTTGTCTCCCTCTTCTGGCAGTGAGAGATATTACACACAAAACATTCAACATAACTGTGTTTTTCAAATCAAATCAAACTTTATTTATAAGGCACTTTTCATACTTAAAAGCAACACAAAGTGCCTCACAGAGGCTAAAAACAACATAAAAACAGAAAACCCGGCCATTCCCCCTCCCACAAATACAGAGACATATCCAGACACGCACTCGCAGACATCAACATACACACGCACACACCTGCGCACACACACATTCATACTAGCTGCTGTAAAAGAGAGAGAGAGACATGGCTGGGCACCAATACATGACAATCGAGTAATACTTTAATAATCCCTTACCTTTTCTCCGTTTGCTCCGTCCCGTCTAAACCAGTCTCCACAAGACCTTGTGTTTCATCATGGCTTTGCCAGTAGAACGAGGAATCTGATTGGCCGACTGAAGTCCACAAAACAGTAACAAGAGCTTTCATTGGTTTGTGGTTGCTGCAGCTAACAGCATACCCTTTAGCTTGAGTGACGAATATATCAACGTTATTTATGAAAAAAAGGGCAACCTTTAAGGTTGGAAACATTAACGTATATGTTATATGATAATTTATCTACACAATACTAAAAAATCTGAAAATTACCGGCAGGGGATCAATTATTTCGTAAAAGAAAGCAGATAGACGTACTTGGCCCATCGCCTACAAGGACTGAGGCAAGGAATAAGCTATCTTTGGGGACCATCAACACTAAGGAGGGCTCCTGGCCTACAGGGAGCGCAGCTGGAGACTTCCCTGCCTCGCACAGACACAAGGCCCCACACCACAGTGCAGGGGCCTCCGGCCATGCAGGCAGAGCTGTTCCCCGGCAGCGGCCCCACAAGTGGACCAGGAGCAGCTCCCAGCATGGAGAGCCCCCATGAGGAAGCACTGGAGCTAAAAACCATCATACTAAAACAGTAATAAAAATATAAGAAAAGAAGAGAGATAAAACAACATAAAATGGATAACTGAAATAATGCAAAAATTGAGAATTAAATATGATAAGAAGCTTGACTAAAAGAATAAATAAGTTATACAGTAATAGAACAATAAATAAAGGAATAAATAAGTCAATTAAATCAATTAAAAGCTTGATTAAAAAGGTGGGTTTTAAGCCTCTTCTGACCTTTGTGAGCACTCAGATCAGAGAAACCCTCATGGTGATGTGCATGTTTATCTCTCAGTCTCTCTACATTTGTTAGTTGGATATTCCAGAATTACAACCCTTTTTTGTATTTTGACAAGTTTTTCTACAAAAGCTTCAAAGTTGTTGACATGATGAAGAGCACGTTTTTTTGATTCGCTCTTTCAAGAACAGAAGGAGAGATTCAAAACATGCAGCAGGAGCCGTTTTCTAAGTGTTGTGTAGAAACTGTGGCAGACTAAAATAGCTGTTATGTTTGATTTGGAAGAGACAGGAAAAGAATAACAAGCACCTTCTTATGAGAAAGATCATCATAGTTTGGAAAGCTGGACTTTGCTGCTCTTAATGAGTCTTAAAGAGCCTCTGACTGATACTCCAGGTGATTCCACATAATTACACGGTGAGGAAACGTGACTCATCTCCTCTAATTACACAGTTTTGTTGGCATGGCAGTAGCATGCTCTTAATTGGACCACTTTATGCAGGAGCCTTGTGTGCGTGCAGCTTTTATAGACTGAGGACTTTATTGTTGAGGGCAGCAGCAGCTCTCCTCTGCGGTAATTATGATGTAGGGACAGTGAAGTACTGACAGTTACGGTGTGGGGCGCTGATGTTGGTAATTATGCTGCAGGACAGACGATTCTACCTTTTGGTTGTTGTTGTCTCACGCTAACGTGGCACATCAAGAAGGCGGATCTATTGTTAGAACCTCGGCTTTTTGTTTGTCACTAATTGGAAAGAAATGACTTTTAATGTCATGAAACAGGATAATAACAACCTTAACTAGAAACCTCTGCTAGTGTAGCTCACATATTGCTGTTACATCTATAAGCAATAGTTCCATGATAAAGTTACCACTGTACAAAACCCAAAACCAGTGAAGTTGGCACGTTGTGTAAATCGTAAATAAAAACAGAATACAATGATTTGCAAATCCTTTTCAACTTATATTCAATTGAATACACAGCACAGACAAGATACTTAAAGGAGACATATCATGCTTGTTTCTCCTTTTCACTATGCTAGACTAGGATGCCTGTAAAGCATTTCTGCCCTCAGTACAAGTCATTTAGTTCCTTCATTGCCCCACAATTGCGTTCTCAAAATCCTCATTTTAGGCCATTATGAAGCCCTTGTTGAAACGCTCGGTTTCCAGGCTGACCTAAAGTTACCTCGCAACGTCACAGCCCTTTGTGCTCTGATTGGTCAGTTCTATCGGGGGTAGAGCCAGCCTGTCCTTCTTCTTCTACTGTATTTACTGGCAGGCTCAAAGCAGCGACCGCGTATTGAGTCCCCCTACAGGCCAGAGCTGGTAATGAGTGAGTGTGAGCCAGGGAGCTATATACTGCTGCTGGTGGATGTGTTCCTCGGTGACGGTTTTGTGGCTAACGGACATCACAGAGGAGGAAGTGTTTTATCAGATAACTCCAATAAAAGAAAGGTACCTCGTGTCGTCACAACGATTTAAATCTCGCGGACATCTCGCAATGACCTATTTTCAGAGGCATCAAATCTCGTTCTAGGATATCAGAAAAAATACAATATCTCATTTTTTGAAAATTAAGGCGGTGTAAGGTCTCGTTTTCAAATTTATTATATTATATGTAAGTATTAAATCATGCATCAGCATGATATGTCTCCTTTAACGTTCGAACTGGTAAACTGTGTTATTTTTGCAAATATTAGCTCATTTGGAATTTGATGCTTGCAATCGGCAGCAGACAAGCTGCTTGGCTGATTGTTTTTCCTCTGATGTGTCAAGCTGATGTCATCACGTTGATGACATTACCAGTGTGATGAAACACAGTCATGCAAACAATAGAAAGGAGCATAGAGGCCGTGGGCACAGCTTTCTTTACTTTGTAATTTTGTCCCTCTTTAAAAATGTACAAACTTTGATGTTACAAAGGCGGATGGAATTTGTTGCTAAGATGGAGGGGATGGGTGTGATATTATGCTGTGTGGACATTACACCAATGTCATGACATAATTTACCAGGTTAACTCGGGTGTGATAATCCCGCTGAAGCCGATCAGAGGTGAAAAGCCGGGTTGAAAAGCGGATTAAACAGCTTCAAACTGCCAACAGGAGCCGATTGTTACTGAGTTAAAACAGGTTTTTTGGCCAGTCTGAAAGGAGTATCAGTTTATTTAAGAATAACACAAGCTTTTTATACAGTGTGACAAGCAGTGATGTGTTGCAGACTTTTACTCTTTACCCTGCCCTGACGTGTCGAGCATAAGACAAAGGGCTCCGTTTTTCTGTCAGTGATCACAGTAGCGCCCTAATAGTCCGGTAGTATTGGGCTCAAGACCACTCTGTCCAAGGCTAAGACCAGAATGCACAGAGACCAAGACAAGATGAAGACTTTTGGGAGTCAAGACCGAGTCGAGACCAAGACCATCAAAATCAATTTTTAAAACCATGAAAAGGTTGAACAGTAAAGGGGGGTGTCCCTTAGTTACAACACCGGGAAGGTTGCAGTCATCACAGAGGAAATAACACATGAACTGAAGCTTTTTGTTATTTAACTAAGTGTTCTTCCTTATTCACATCAGTGAAGCTGAAGATCAGCAGATCAGTGCTGGTCTTCATCAGTCTTGACGGAAAATCCCAGCTCCGGCCAGTCCGAGACGAAGACAAGACAGAGTAAAAATCCTCTTGAGTCCGAGACAAGAACAAGACCTTAAAAATGTGATTTTGAAACTGATCTCGAGTAACACAACACTATAGTCCAGGTGTCATCACATATTATCACAGGATTACATGGCTAAATGCCAATACTAATGGCTCTTGATATTTTATTCCTGGTATTTCTGCACGTCCATGTTTCAGATAAATTATCTTGCCTTAAAAAGACAGTTTTATGGGGTGCTGGTTTGGCGGAGTGGTTAGCAACCAGGCACCCCATGTATTTGCTTCTGCAGGTCCAGGTTCGAATCCCACCTGTGACCAGTTTGCAGAGTGTCTTCCCCTACTCTCTCTCCCCCTTTCACAAGCCTATCCACTGTCTCTCTCCTATCAATACAGGCACAAAATGCCCAAAAAATACAAAAAAAAAAAGACAGTTTTATTCCATACTGCTGATCTTCCCAGAGAGGCCGTATAAACTCCCACACTGCTCACACGTACTTTCACATTCGACCATGAAAACCAATCACAGCTTGTCTGTTTGATTCACCATCCAGGTATGCCAACATGACAGCATGAAACTGATGTGACACAGCAGGTACTTGGCAGGAACTAACATCAATATGGCATGTTATCAGCTGATTCTGATGTTGGACCAATCCATCAGTGTAGCCTGTTAGTTCAGAGGCAGCAAACACAGCGCCCTGTAGCACCTGGTGACCCACAGTGTGCCCTCTGGACTATCCAACAGCAAGAGCTGCCACTACAGAGTTTGGAATAAATCACCTTTTTTATTGTGTTTTTATATTTGGCAAATAAACAGTACTTACAGTAATATAAAAAACAACAGATTTCACTTGTGGTAACACTTTGAAACATTATTTTCTTTCAAGAGCCACAGCCATATCAGTGTCACGTGTACATAAATGTTACTTTTGCAGTGTTAATTTTGTTGATTTATTATTTTCATCATAGTTTTCAGCAACATTTTCCCCATTTTTTCAGACTTTAATCTCTGAATTCTGACGTTTTCCTTAAAATTCCAACTTAAAACTCAAAAGTCATACTTATTTTTTCAAAATTCTGTCTTGTTTTCTCTAAATCCTGACTTTATTCTGAGATTTATGATTTTGTTCCCCCATATTTCTTATTTTTGCTTTACAATTCATGGTTGTTGTTTTTTTTTTTCTCTTGAAATTTTTAACTTTGTGATTTCATGTAGAAGTGACTACCAAAACTGCCATGACGCTGTACACTTTGGTTGTAATTTAATTGTCTATGTATTTATTTACTTATTTATTTCATTTCCCCTTTTTACTATTTTTTTGCCTGTCATGAACTTATATTTAGGTGTTTATTGGTCTATGTTTCTCAGACTTTAAAAAATATTTCAACTAAAAATATATCAGATTATCTCAAATTATCTTGTGTTAATATTCTAAATTTCAGTATTTTATTCAATAATCAAGTAATATGCAATTTTAGTAAAGAGGAGAAAACTATTAATCAATTCAATGTTGATGTGACCACCATTGCCATTCAGAACAGTTTTTCCCTTACTGCACTTTTCCACAAAAAATGTTCATGAAGAGCAATATATGCTTATTTTGTATTTCTAGTAAATCAAATTAATTGAATCATCATGCAAATGATTTGCTATAATTAACTTTTTCGTGCAAATGCATGAAAACACATAAACCTTAAACTGTCCTCTGTAGTCTTAGTTCAGTCTCCACTGGACACTCGGACTGACCAGATGTAAGCGGTTAACTTTTATTATTATTATTATTATTATTATTATTATTATTATTATTATTATTATAAGTAGTAGTAGTAGTATAAAACCCTCAGTAGTACAACAATAACACAAGAAAAATATACTAAAATAAAACATTAATGATACAAAAGAGGTAAAGGTGAAATCTGAAAATTTTAATTAAAAAAATATTAATAAATAATATTACAAAAGTGCAAGAGTACATTTTATATAAAAAAAAAATTGAGCATTTTGCAGATGTTGATATTCTTTGAAGCCTTCGATGTAGAGATTGTTCCTTAAAATAGTATAAATTGCTTTGTTAAGTATGAAGAGTTCAGGCTTTCTGTTGGTGAATTTACACTTTTGTTTATGAAACTTTGCCAAAAATAGAAAAATATTTATGAAGAAGAATGCAGCACCATCCTTGGAACTTAATATTATAAATCTCCAAAATACAATCCTTATAGTAAAGGTGAAAATCAGGAAATACAAAAGACAGAAAGAAAAATTCAGATCCCTTCTTTCATGTCGATCATGCTTTTGCAGGGCTGAACGTAAACGGTTAACGTGCCCGAGCTGTGGTCCGTGATGACGTCACACGCTCCTCTCCGCTGCTGTGGGCCGCACGCTCAGTTTGCTCAGGAGGACCAAAGACCCACAAACTACTGAAAGACCTCTTCTTACGGACCAAGAACCACAGCCGGATCAAAACCAGTGAGGATGGGAAACTGTCAGGTGAGATCAGCTGTTTAACGCCCCGTTAGAAACTCTGCGCGTGGAAGTGAAACCTTAAATCTGCAGACTGCTCTCTGGTGTCGGGGGGGATGGTCGAGTTTCAGGATCATGAAGCAGCAGGATTTTGATCCAATCACATGATTGATAAGAAATTCTGCTGTGTGCCCGATCTGATTTGTTGATGAATTCTTATTTTCTATGATAGAGTCAACCATTGAACGCCGCATTCTGCGTCAGTGTTGCGCACCGCTTATGAAACCTTCTTTAATTCATCTGGAAATAACAGTAATGTTTTTAGATTTGAAATATTTGGTGTTCCTTTAAATGGAGTCCATGTAACGTGGTAAATGACTCTGTGTGACAGACAGCGGGGTCTGGGTTTACGCAGAGCAGAGCCACTCCCCTGCGGAATTCATCACAGCGCCGTTAGATGTGAATGACTGAGGCTCTGTGTGTACTACTGACCGTTATGCAAGAGCGCAGGGGTGAAAAGAGGGGGACAGGATGTCCATCGGAGACCCTGGGTCTATCTGTGCCCCCCTCTGCTTCAACTTGTTAGAGAAAAAATGTTTTAAAAAAGCGATCTGCAAAGGCAGGTGTATTTCCATCATGTTTGTCATCATGCCAATACGTGCCCTAAACTATAATTTACATCCACTATTGAAAATGAACAAAATCTGCCTTAAAGAAGCAAAGACTTGTTTTGAGCAAACCTCACAATTTTGTCAGCTGTGCAGGCCCGCAAACAGAAATTAAAAGGCCCCTGGAAGGCCCTGTAAATGGGCCCCAGGTGTACCCATTTCAAACTTGCACGCTGCATCTGCTCCATGAAGTGGACGCTCAAAGACACAGGAGTTTCTTGTCTGGACAACAAATCTGTCTGGATAACAAACCGAACACGATAAGCAGCACATGTCACTCTGTAGAAGGCAAAAGCTGTTGTTGTTTCTGGTATGTGCGCACAGCCTTAATGTGCGTTCACACTGGATGCTACTTGTACTACCTCGGCGATCAATCTCCATGTAAAGTAAATGAACAGCTGCGATGGGGCGGGGCTAACCCTCCCGTGATGCGACAGCCGCTTTCCACACATAGCTTGTGATGATACGCACCACATAGCTTGTCGTGCGATGTTAAAGTAAAAAAAGTTGACTTTTTCAGGCGATGTTGTGTGTGGCTGTGCGGCAACAGCCAATCAGCGGTGTGTGCATGTGTGATGGTGCCCCTGACAGACAGTTTTTCATCTGGACTACAGAGGAACAATGTATGTCCGTGTGGGAAACATTAGTCAGTGAGGACATTAGTTCCGCCTAGACGGACCGAGGGAAACTGACAGATAATGCTGCTGCAGGGCATCAGCTGCAGTGTTTTGTGGTTGATAAGTGAATGAAAAGGATACAGCTGGAATAATGTCCACTTATGCATCCTATTACATGATATATGATATGATCGCGGTGAAACTCGAGCAGACGTGACGTCACAGAGCGACGGCCGACGGCAACGGTGACCAAAATGAGGTATTTATCGACGTGCGATGATACGTAAGTGGGCGACGCGATTTTGGTAGCTGGGTCGCTTGCGGTGTGAATGCAGCATAAATGTGAAAGAGTACTGCACATGTGGTAACGTCAGCGTTTCACCCTGAAATGCTCTAATTTTAGTTTAGACAGAGCTGCATGGAGGAGCGTTCTGAAAACTCTTCACTCTGGACCCTAGTTTCAAAAGATTGCAGATTCTTTCACTTCATGTACCATTTCCATGTAAACGGGAGGCCAAAACGCAATGTGTGTAACAAGCCCTTAGAATCCAACCTACAATTCTCAATTCCATTCAAGAATTCTCAGTAACATTCTGGAATTTTAACATTCAAGAATCCTGCCATCAATCAAAGGTTCTAATGTCAATTCTAGAATTCTCAGCAACATTCTGTAATTCTAAAAGTCCTGAATCCCGCCATCATTTAAAGAAATTATTTTCCATTCTAGAATTCCCAGTAATATTCTGGAATTCTAACATTCCAGAATCCTGCCATAAATTAAAGGTTCTAAATTCAGTCAAGCATTCTCAGTAACATTCTGGAATTTTAACATTCCAGAATCCCGCCATCCACCAATGGTTTCAAGTTCATTCTAGCATTCTCAGTAACATTCTGGAATTTTAACATTCCAGAATCCTGCCATCAATAAAAGGTTCTTAATTCATTCTCATATTCTCAGGAACAGTCTGGAACTCAAACATTCCAGAATCTGCCATCAATCAAAGATTTGTATTTCATTCGAGCATTTTCAGTAGCATTCTGGAATTCTAACATTCCAGAATCCTGCCATCAATCAAAGGTTCTATTTTCATTTACATAAATCCCAGTAACATTCTGGAATTTTAACATTCCAGAATCCTGCCATCATTGCAAGCATCTCATTTCATTTCCAGAATTCTCAGTAACATTCTGGAATTCTAACATTCTAGAATCCCTCCATTATTTAAAGAAATTGTTTTCCATTCTAGAATTCCCAGTAACATTCTTGAATTCCAACATTCCAGAATCCTGCCATCAATCAAAGGTTCCAAATTTATTATAGAATTCCCAGTAACATTCTGGAATTTTAACATTCCAGAATCCTGCCATCAATAAAAGGTTCTTAATTCATTCTCATATTCTCAGGAACATTCTGGAATTCTAACATTCCAGAATCCTGCCATCAATCAAAGGTTCTAATTTCATTTTAGCATTCTCAGTAACATTCTGGAATTCTAACATTCCTGAATCCCGCCATAAATAAAAGGTTCTAAATTCATTCTTGCATTCTCATTCACAGCCCCACACTTTGCCCTCCCTTATTTGGTGACATCTCCTGTTTGAAAGCTCTTCTCCTCGGCACAATCAAGCCTGTTTATTGAAGCGCCTCTCTGTTCTTTCCCCCAGACCCCTTTATGCCCCTGCACCACCCTTTTCCAACTGCCAGTAATTCACGCGGCCCCCACCAAGTTTGTTTAAAGACTTCTGGCCCTGAATTCCTCACCATCCCCTCCCCCACCAGCAGCAGCTGCTCTTGCATCGCTATCACAACCTCATTTACTCAAACAATGGCCAGTTTGATGTGGACAGAATGGAGTGAGAAGCTTTTTTTAGCCTTTAAATGATCTTCATAACAATGCTCTCCACTCTGTAGCCCACCATCCAGCCCTATGAGGACTTCGATGTCATCGCTGACATAAAGGCCATCCGCAAAGCCTGCAAAGGGTTTGGTGAGTTTGTGATAAGTAATAGGTCAGCTTTTAAATTTCGTGTAAACATTAACGTGAGAAGTTATTTTTTTAATGCTGAACTGTGGGATTTTTCTTTGTTTTTCTCTCTTTAGGAACTGATGAGAAGGCCATCATTGAGATCCTCGCCAACCGCTGTTCATTTCAGCGACAGGAAATCAAACAGGCCTACTTCGACAAGTATGATGATGTGAGTACCAAACATGAGGCACAGAAATATGTTTTATAATGTTGCATTTTGAATATAATGGAGCTAATCTGAATGATGTCTAAAGATCAACTCTTTTACTGCATTTCTCTGACAGGAGCTGGTGGATGTGCTGAAAAGCGAGTTGTCTGGTAACTTTGAGAAGGCCATCCTCGCCATGCTGGACCCGCCTGTCATCTACGCTGTAAAAGAGCTGAGGAAAGCTATGAAGGGAGCGGGCACTGACGAGGACGTCCTGGTGGAGATCCTGTGCACCGCCACCAATGCTGTTAGTTCACTTATGTTTGGTAGAGGGAGACCTTTATTGTCAGTAGTGCTCACAGGAAGCTTTTTTTAGACGTGGCTGTTGCAAACTTAACCAAGGTTTGAGAAGTTTAGCAGCACAAGTCTACAATAGATTTGATAAGATTAGATAGAACTTTATTAATGAACATCAGTTTCATTCAAATAATACACTGCCTGGCTAAATATGTTTGATATGAATTGGTCTGTGATGAGTGTGATGATATGACGTCATGTAGCTGTCATAATCATGAGAGCGCAAATACAAAATAAACGAGCACAGGATCAGGAATTGAAGGCATAAAAAACATAAAATTGAGAGGTCAAAAATAATCTTATGGCAAGTAAAGTTTTTGTTTCGAGTGTGTAAATTGTGACAGGGAGCAGTAGCGGAAGGTGTGACGCTGCTCGCTCTCTCTTCAAACTTATTCGCTCACTCGCTTTCAGAGGTTTCCTTGCTCTCGCTCTCAATATTTTCTCCTACCGGAAATACGTCACGGCTGTTAAGCTCAACAAGACGATTGCTGATCTAAGTTTGTCGGCAGTAGGTGGCGGTAACTAACTAACAATTGGGAAACAAATTTCATGCCCTTCTTCTTGACATCCATGATTGAACTTGACGTGAATTTCAAAGTTGTTTTTTTCACTTGACAGTACTGGCTTGTGTGCTTGGCCTGTTAACCATTGCAGGGCTGACTGAACTGTAGGGGGTTTTGTGTGATGAACCCCTTCTGTGTCCAATTCTTCTCTTTCAAAGGGTTCAGGATCAGTATCTAATAAAAGAAAATACTGGATCATAACATAACAGGTGTATTCCGCCCAGCGCTGATTCTGCTGACGAACTCCTTCTTCTTCTTCTTCTACTCCTTCTTCTTCTATGTGATTTCATGGCATGTTCGGAGTGTTACCGCCACCTACCGCCGGCAATCATCTTGTCGAGCTTAACAGCTGTGACATATTTCCGGTAGGAGAAAATATAGAGAGCGAGGAAACATCTAAAAGTGAGCGAACGACTAAGTTTGAAGAGAGAGCGAGCAGCGTCACACCTACCGCTACTGCTCTCTTTCACAATTTACACGCTCGAGACAAAAACTTTGTTTGCCAAAAAATTATTTTTGACCTCTCAATTTTATGTTTTTTATGCCTTTAATTCCTGATCCTGTGCTCGTTTAGTTTGTATTTGCGCTCTCATGATTATGACAGCTACATGACGTCATATGATGAGCGTAAAGGACGTGTTTCCCACCTTCCACTGAGCTGTCCCCCACAAAGGTCCTGTTCAGTAAGATTTTTCTAGTAGTACAGTACCGTTTTTTGACAATACAAAAAAAGTAACGCTACTTAAAAAAAACATTGTCATACAATTTTACCTGTTAAAAGATTACAACCCCCTTTCGCTCACAATGGTTTGGTCCTAACTGTTTCTCCCGCCAACCGGCGTGAGCCGTGTACACACAGAGGCAGGTGGACAAAGCGGTGGTGATCGGACAAAGTAAATCTATTAAAACACAGGATGGTTGATTAGTTGTTTATCACTCCACTTGTTTAACAAGCACAACGTGAAAAGCAAAATTTCAACTCCTGTGTTCGAAGTTTGACGGCATGTTTTAATTTTACAACATGCAGCTAATAGGGTGATTGTTTTTAAGCTAAAAGGAAATTTGCACTGTATGTAGCCCATCTTTTCACATTAGTTTGTAATGAATCTGGGAACTGTCCGGAGTTTTTCTCTCCTCTCTCTTGATGCAACAGACTGTGAAGTCAGAGAGGACAGACAGGTGACATACTGGCATCCTCATCCTCTCATATATGCACAAATATCACACTGTATTGGAATTATCTTTAAACATTTATTTACTTCTATTCCAGATTTATTTGGTTAAAAAGAAAGTAGTTATAACTTGGACTTAGATGTTCACTTGAACACATCCAGTTTCGGATTACGTTCTGACTGTTAATTTCCACAACATATTCCTCCAATTACAACACTTTTTAGATTATTTTTTTAAGTCAACAAATATATAGCACCCAAGAATTACTTTCTAAATTTTTACAGTTTATTGTCTCCCCAACATTGAAGAGGAATTTAGGGAACTGTCCATCTAGAGTGTCATGTTACATTAAAACATCTTAGGAGGGAATCAGGATTGCCCCTGCATTCAGTATTTACAATTAGAGCAAAACCAATTAAGGAGCAAGCTCAATGGAGAAGGAGGCAAACAGAGAAATGAAAGCAAGCGTAAAAGCAAAGCATAAAGTTAGACAGAGGTGGAAAATCAACTGTTTTATATGCAGCAAAATTTAGGGTCTATACAGTGTTACTATCATTGATATATAACAAAACGATAAGGAGAGGAGCTGGATGGCAATCACAACACCAAGGATGCTTTAGGAAGCTAACTGCTAGCAGCATAAATCCTAGCAATTCTTCCTGATGTTGTGCACCATGTTTGTTTGCAAGAATACAAGATATGAGGTTAGAGACCCTGGTTGTTAGCGACTGAGTCTGTTGGTGTGTGGTGGACCACACACTACAAGAACAAAACTGTTAAATCTGGCATTATTTGTCTTCATGAGTCGCTCTCTCCCTGTAAAAATCAGTTTGTATTTTAAAATCTTTATGTGCACCAGGCACACATAGTGGCTTCGTTGTAGGTGTGTAAGTGATCAAATGAAGTGAGTTGAATACTTCGACCATTTAGTTGTTTTTTTTTTTGTTTTCACAGGACATCGCCATGTTCAAGGAATGCTACTTTCAAGGTAAGCTAGTGAGGAGAGATCAGCTTGTTGACTGCATTTATACACTCTATCAAGAGCAACAAACATCAGTTAATGCACTTATTAAATTACACTTGTAAAGGAACTCGATTCAAGCAATGCAGAGATTGTTCATGTTAAAATGCCAGCCCATTATGGCTTATTTCATTTTGTAGCGGTCTCATTCTTCACAGAATTATATTGTTAGACTTTTCACCCCCTAATCACTAAATGTCACAGTTTCCCTTCCTTCTATTATGAACTCAGAGGGAAATAGCTAAGAGTGAGTCACTTGGACCCACGTTCACATGGACTGTGCTATTCTTAGTCATACCAAAGATAAGTGTGGTCATGTTTGGTTTAGTCAAAGCCCATTCTGCAACTTCCAGTCATATCAGTGTGATACTAATGCTGATTTCAGCTCTAATGTTTTTTCCCCATTTTAAACTTATGTTCTTTTCCTTTACTTACAAACTCCAACTCCGTACTTTGTCACACAGTCTGAAACAGAATAAGTGATCAAAATTTTGGCCACATTAAACAAGAAGTTGTCTTTGAGGTGGCATAACGGTAATTTAAGAAGCAAGCAAGTTTGTTAAATTCTGGGTAATTACAGACTTTAATAAAAAAGGAAAGTTGTTCAAAAATTGTATACATTCCGTAACAAAATGAAAGCACAATGTCCAAATTTACATCTAATTGTATAAAGTTATGTTCAGGAAGACCGTCGTTTAAGAGCTTTTTTTACTCCTGTTCTTCTGTCTTTCAGTACATGAGCGTGATCTTGAGGCAGATATCGAAGGAGACACAAGCGGGGACGTCAGAAATCTGCTCATGGCTCTTTTAGAGGTTAGTACTCTTGAGTTTCTACTCCACTGGTGAAACTAAACCCTGTCTGCTGCTGCTGCTGCACTGAAACTGAGCCCAGTGTCCCCGCTCCCGCTCTAAAGTACACACTGGACACAATCCAGACACTCTGTCATTAGTGAAACAGATCAAATACAGTTTCTCTGCAGCAGAAGTCATCTTACTCTACTTTTTCCTCTCCCAGGGCAACAGGGACGAGAGCTACGAGGTGGATGAAGAGCTGGCTGAACAAGATGCTACTGCCCTGTTTGAGGTAGTGCTTCTGTTTCTGCACGCAGTCATTATAACCTTGTGACTGCAATCTTCAATTCTCAGCACTATTAACGTGTTTTCCAGGCTGGTGAGGGTCGTTTTGGGACAGATGAGTCCACATTCAGCTTCATCCTGGCCTCCAGAAACTACCTGCAGCTCCAGGCCACATTCAAGATATATGAGCAGGTGGGCTCTGGTGTCAGTCTGCAGTGCTCTGCACAGCTGCAGTGATACTGTAGATCAGTTTATGTGAACTGACGTTGCACTGTCAGTGAGTCAGGGCTGATATCTTACATAACCCATGAGATGAACTTGATAACATTGGACTGGGAGGACGGGGTCTCCTCCAGTTTTTCTTCATGATTTACGTCCTCCTGCCAAACACATTTCATTTCATTCATTTGAGAATTCAGGATTGTTAGTGCTTAAAGAATCAAGAGCTTCTTCTGGAAGAACGTGAACATGAAACCAACCATAGAGCAAGATTTTATGAGCATGAAAAGGTTCATAGTTTGTAAAACAGATAGCAGTGAGGAAGACAAGCAGACGTGCAGCCATAAAAACAAGACTCATACTTTTAAATCCCTGCATTTACATTCCTGTTGGGTAATAAGTAATCCAGTCAGATCTAACTTTTGACCAACCAGCACTCTAATTTAACAGTATTTTAACTTTCACTTTGGAAGTACGTTTATGCAATAAATATTCCAGTAGCACAAATAAATCGAGGGAAATTAGCCCCAAGCTAAGAGCATGGCAGTAGCTATTTAAGAGCTTTTTGCACTCATGTTCTTATAAACACAGTTTTAAAGAGTTAATACACATTTTTTCAAACATTTGTTTATTATGCAATTTTCATTTAACAATCAGTACACTACAATAAGTCACATATACAAATGAAGAACGCTTTTCCAAAATGCTACAAATCCATTTTTATTTAGAAAATGACATCATTTACCCAGACTCACCACTGGGTTGGCTGGGGAACTGAGCTTTGAAATACAGTTTAATCAGGGTAGCTTTCTGGCATTAAATACTGAAAGGGCAGGTAGTACCATTGGTATACAAAAGAATAGCACTGAGTAATACTTTTTTAAAAATTTAGGCTTTTATAGCATTTTTGAAAAGAACTCTTCATATATATATACATATGTGAGTGTGTATGTATGTATTTATATATATTAGGGCTGTCACTTTAGTGCATTAATTAGATTAATTAATTACAACGCAAGTTAATGCATTAAAAAATTTAGTCGCAGGATTAAATCTAGCACATGAACATTTTAATATTGTCCAGCTGGAGGACCCGTACGTGGCAGTGGCACGTCACTTCACACATGCGTCTCTAATCAAACCAAACAAAGCCCAGGTGACAACAGGAATGGCATATTTAAGACTTAGTCTTATTTTATTTTTGAATATATCTATATTTGTACTGAATTCTTTAATAATGCATCAGGCCTAATTGGTTTGCTGGATGTCCTCGACCTTTTTCTTATTTTGAATTGATTTATGAAACACACTTAAAGTGTAATTTGAGTTGCCTGATTGAGCTTAGAATTTTCTGCACAAGTTGCCCTGACTTTGGTTTTATTTAGTCACCAATAAAAATGTGGATTTCCAATATTCTCTTTTTAGTGTATTCCTTTGATTAGTCATCCTCTACAATTTTTTAATGTCCTAGAATTCAAATTCTTTATGTGGGTACTTTAAGCAGATATGAGATTAAAATGCAATTAATTAGATTAATGAATTACAAATACTGTAATTAATTAGATTAATTTTTTTAATCGCCTGACAGCACTAATATGTATATATGTATGTATATATATATATATATATATATATATATATATATATATATATATATATATATATATATATATATATATATATATATATATATATATATATATATATGTATGTATATATATATATATATATATATATATATATATATATATATATATGTATGTATATGTATATATATATATATATGTATATATATATATATATATATATATATATATATATATATATATATATATAGATATATATATAGATATATATAGATATATATGACAATTAAGTCAATAGAGTAAATTAATTAATTAGTTGATTTGTAATTTAAAGGTTAATTAAAAGGTAATTATAGAGTTAAATAATCAGTTAAACCCAACTTAACATAAAAAACAAGCATAGTATATAATAATAAATAATAATAATAATACATTTTATTTGGAGGCGCCTTTCATAACACCCAAGGCCACCTTACAACAAAAGATAAAAAACATTGTAAAACATCATTAAAACAAATCATCAGAATAAAAGCAAGTGAGGTGCACAGTGTTCAGTTAAAGTGAGTAAGCCAGCTTAAACAGATGAGTTTTGAGTTGAGATTAGAATAATTTGATGGAGTCTGACTGTCTTATGTGTTGGGGGAGGCAGTTCCAGAGTCTGGGTGCTGAGCTATATAACTAAAAAAAAGATTATATTTAATGCCAAGACATACCTGTTTTGGTTATTTTATTTATTATCCAATGTTTTATTTGTGTATTGAAAGGCAGCATCCATTGAAGACCAAGAATAAAAGTTTGTGGGGGAAAAATACAATAAAACCTTGAATTAATAACATGACTTTATACAATCATATTGTTGGGGAATACACTTATCGGCAGCCCTTTTTGGTTTTGGTTATATATATATTTATCAGACTATAGCCATACCATCAAGGTCTCTGCATTGGCTACCCATTTCTTTTAAGATAAATTTTAAGATTCTTTTACTGAGGGCGGACATTAGCTCAGTTGGTAGAGCGTCCGCCCATGTACGGGGACTTCCGAACCCCAGCAGCGGCAGTAGGTTCGAATCCCGGCCACAGCCCTTTGCTGCATGTCTACCCCCCTCTCTTCACCCGCTTTCCTGTCAATCTCCAGCTGTCCTATCAATAAAGGCCACAAAAGCCCGAAAAAATAACTTTAAAAAAAAAAAAAGATTCTTTTACTGGTTTTTAAAGCTCTTAACGGTCTTAGTCCTTCTTATTTATCTGATTGGCTTTGACCGTATGAGCCCATTAGAGCCCTCAGGTCTTTAGGAAGTTCTCTGGTAACAATTCCTAAAGTTAAAACAAAAACTTACGGTGAGGCAGCTTTTTACTACTAGACCTGAGGGCTGCACCTAATATTAATGTCTTTAAAAACAAACTCAACACCTACCTTTTTAGTCTAGCTTTTACCTGAATTACCTTTTAGTGTTTTTATTTATTCTAATTACAGCCCACTGTTTTATTATTTTATCTAGTTTTATTTTTTATCTTTTTTTTTATCTTTGCTACATTTCCTTATTTTACTTTCTAGTTTTTCTGTTTTTTATTCATTTATTTATTTAACTTCATTAAAGCACTTTGTACTACATTTTTGTATGAAAAGTGCCATATAAATAAAGTTTGATTTGATTTGATCAAAATTTTTGATCCCAAACTGTCCCACTGTTCATATGTCATGCATCAATATATTTTTGTCACGGAGCAGACAGTAGAGATTTAGGAGGAGAGGCTGGAGGTGAAGTATATACCAGTAGAATAGTTTTTTTTCTGAATCAGATAGTTTGCTTGTTTGATTGGGTCTACATGACATTAAAAAACAGTCATAAACACATCAACTTTACGGTGTGCCGTTTTGGTGTACTTTTATGTCCCCACCAACGTCAAAATCAAACCTACGACCTTGGATCTATGTGTCCAAAGCAATATCGTTCTTCAGAGTGTTCATATCGTGTGCTTGTGTGTGTGAAATATGTGGAAAAGTCAATAAAAACATTCAAACATACCTTTTATTTTTTCTCTGTAGCTCTCTGGAACTGAAATCCTGGATGCCATTGACAATGAGACATCCGGAACTCTGAAGAAATGCTACATCGCTCTTGGTAAGAAGGAAAAATACAACTATTTCATATTTAATTAAGATACAGCATACATATTATATCAGCCGATATTCAAAGGATGACATTTTTTTAAAGTAGGAGAATTGAAAAATATCAATCAACCTTTCATGCCTTTTTTAAAGTAGCTCTTTCATGGCTGTCATCTTGTTTTTAGGCTGTACATGATATAGTTATTAGGCATCACAGTAAAACAGAATCATCAATATTAAGTTAGTTATGTTAATAGTTCTAATTTTGAACATGAGAAATGTTTGGATGTAATTAAAATCAAAGCTACACATTTTTGGTTTGATAGAGCATGGTCAAATGTTGGAGGTCAATAATAAAGTTTGAATAATAATTCAGTTATTTTTATTACAGTGTTTTATCATTACTTGATATAATAAACAAACATTACAATGTAACAATAAGACCCATAAGGTAATAATGGGGGCAAAAAAGCACCTTACCTGAATTAAACCTGTTTTAATTTTAAACATGATTAGATCATACAGATGGTTATAATCCTCTATAAACTATCATACCCAAAGGTCAGCACATCGTTCCACATTTCAGTAATAAAACTATCAAAATTGTTTTGTATTTCTTTCTTGCTTCAGGTTAAATGTAGCTGATTGTGTTCAGTGAGGACATAATATCGTCTTAAATCAATCGAAGGCCCCTGAATCGTATCGTATCGAAATCGAATCGTGAAAGACTTTGTGATATCGGCAAATATTGTATCGTTGTCCAAAGAATTGATATTGTATCGTATCGTCTTGAAACTGGTGATTTACACCCCTAATATTTATTAGTGTGTTTTTTAATTATTTTTATGTAGCATATTGTTTTGTCAAAAGACAACCCACTGGCAAATGTCTGCATTTGTCTGTTAAGGTTTTCAATAAAGTGATTTCTGTTCTATTCTGTGTAATAGCTTTTTTAAAATGATTTTATTAGAACATTGTTCGTGGTAAACTGAAGTTGACTCGACTGAAATGTCTCTCGTTCTTCTCGTCAGTGAGGGTTGCAAAGAATCCTCAGCTCTACTTTGCCAGACGCCTACACGACGCGATGAAGGGAGCGGGCACTGACGAGGACACCCTGATCCGCATCATTGTGTGTCGCTCTGAGGTAAGGTCATGAATAAATCTGGAGGATTAGACAAATATTCACTTGTGGGTTTTTTATTCTTTCTTCAGAGAATAGTGTTAAAGGTTAGTCCTTCCAGAAAAACCGAAATCTTTGAGTTTTTTCTGCACATTTTAGCTTTGTGATATTTTATTATTGAAGGCAACAAAATCAAGCTGAAGTACTCTGAAAGTAACTTTAGTGATGCCTAATTTCTTACAGTTTAATCATGTTGTTCTGGAAACATCTTTATGTACTGGTGTTTGAATAACAGGTTTCTTATTAATCTGATCAGGCTTTAGTGTGAAGTTCACAAAAAAACACTAAATCCTGCTCGACAACAGCTTTAATTTGTAAAAACTATTATTTCTTTGGCAACTTTATGACCAAGAGGACCACAAACATTTTTTTCAGTGCCCAAGGGCAGCACTGTTACATACTGTCTGGCACTTTTGATAAGGAAAAGAACATGTAAATAAACAAATCATTGCAAATATAAAGCTTAAAAGAGAGATTATACCAACATTTATACATTTTAACTCAAACCAATGAAATATCCCCAATTTAATAAGCATGACACATAACTAACGCCAATTTAAGTTTCTGCTAATGCAACAAAAAATAATGTTTACCTGTATTTAAAGCACAAATATGCTGTATAACCTTTACAATTGTTTCCAAATATTATTTTTACTTGTACTCTATATCAAATATAAGGCCACATAATATATATTTAGAGCACAATCATAGCAAAGTAAGTTATTTAATGACTTGGAAAAAAAAAACGTGGACTTCTGCCCCCTGGTGGTCCTAAGAAGTACTGCAGAATGTCATTTTTATGCAAAAAAATATAAAAATGAATAATATAATTTGAAAACTGTATCTGTTTTTTAGATGAAAATTTTCATGAAATACTTAATTTTGTGTTTGTTTATGAAAAAACAACGTGTTGACTTAAAGTGTTTGTAGTCCTGTAGAGAATAAAGTAGATTTAGGCTGTGATTATGCTGTTAATGCATTGTGATTCAACTTTGACGTTGATATTTAAATGTTTGTCTTGGTATTTAAATGCTAATTGTTACTCCTTTATGTGAACATTAAGTTTGGTATTTCTTGTGATGAATGAATTGCCTCCATCAAGGTAGAGTTTCACTGCACAAGGTCAAACTGATGGATAATGTAGGGAAAATGTCAGCAACACTGTGCACACAAATCATCACCAGTGAACACAATTAGAAGCAAAATCATTAGAAATGTTTTCTGCAGCTTTTACACAAATCTCCTGTTAACGACGAGACGACACATCACACAGGTGCATTTGCTGTTACCACTATTATCGTATCAGACCCTGTCTGTTTTATTTATTTTATTTGAACTAATTTAACCAGAAAAAGCTCATTGTGATGAAGAATCTTATTTACAAGAGTGTCCTAGACAAGATATTTTGTAGCCATTTACCAAGTTACAGCAAATACACATGCAAACAGATACTCACATTTCAACCAATCAATTCAGAATCACAGAAAATCAGTCAAAGCATTTACAGCCTGTTTCCTCTTCATCACCTTAAATCTGCTTCAAAGGATGTAAAGGGGTCAGCTCTCCTAAGTTTAGAATACAGTCTAACAGACAAAATATTAAACATATTAGAAAGTCTTCGGGTCAGTTGGAATCAGCTGATCAGGCTGTGATCTTCTGTTGTGACACCCTGAACCCTGAATTAAAAACAAGGCACAGTCTGGCTGATGTTTTGCCCGACCTAAAGGGACTATGAGGAGTTTCTAAGTAATTACAAAAAAGTCTCACTTCCGGTCAGGTCGGACAGGGCTGGACTGGCCTGGATACTCAACTTCGGGAACAAGATAATTAAAACTAGAGCAAATTTATATTATTCGGACACGTCTTAGAGCACCGGGCTGTAAGTAGTAATATATAGCTGGCTACAAACTATGATACAAAGTTTTCCAAAAATTGCTTGTTGTCACACATCAAAAACTACCGCTACGTAACTAGGAAGAGATACATTACCTCGTCGCTTTGCATCCTGTAAGTTGTTGAAAAAAGAAGTTGTAAAGCAATGCAGAGTTCTGAGGAAGGTCCGAGCTGCATTCATTAGCATCACAAAACACACGCTTTGGCTTGTGGTGCGTTCCAGTTGTAGTCAGAAGTAGGAATTTCCGAGTTCCGAGTAGGAAACTAAAACTGGAATGTCCCCCGAAGTCTGAATTTCCTGCTGGGAACTCGGTGAAACCTTGCCACCCCCGAGTTGACAATCGAAGATGGATGCCCCCAGTGTGAACAGTTATTTAGCTCCTGTAATAATCAGTTTATTTGCACTTCTGACTGGGGTGTGTTGCTCTAGATCAGCTGTATACATAGTATTGTTAGACTTATATTTACAAAAATGCTGCCATAGTGATAATCACATTCTTCATGCAACAACACAGGGCGTGCTAACAGCAGCTAACAATAGCCTGGTAGATCGGTATGTTTTTTTCCGACTTCAACTGGAACGCTGATAAGTCGGAGATGATGTCACTCCCAGTTCCGAGGTTACTGGAACGCAGCATTACAACAGTCCATGCGCGTGCTCATGGGTAGCAGAGTCTTAATGTCGCCGGAAACAGATTCTCCTCACTGTCCCTTTAAGAACTAAACATTTCATGGGGAGACTTTTACTCTCCTCTTACACCTTGTGTTGTCATATTATGTAGTCGAACTTTTAAGAATAATAAATATTATAACTTTATTTATATAGCACCTTTAAAACAGAAAATTGCAAAGTGCATTAACAGACAGAACAAAGACAGAAAAAGTCAGAATAAAATCAACAATAAAGTCAACAGAGACCACGAGAGTTAGAGGAAAAGGCACAGAGGGTCCTGTTAACTAAAGCAACAAAATGAAAGAAAATAGTATAAAATGGTAGGATTCAAACAGCTGGTATAATGCATAATGACAAGGAGATGACAAGACAGTAGACAGATAATAAATTTATATAGATACATTTAAGACTGTTGAAGGTTGACAACATCACATCAGGAAGATAGAAAAGAAGAGGGCAGGTAGAGGACAGGTAAATAAGATAAATAATGAATAATAACAATAAATAAATGCAAAATAAAACAGAATAAAAAAGATAATGTAAAGAGTATATCAAAACAAGAAAAGATATTAAAAAATGGGACTAAAACGATGAGCAGTAGAACTTAAAATAGTTAATACGTAAAAAAGGATCATGTAAAAGCAAGTCTAAAAAAAAGTGGGTTTTAAGATGTAAATTAAAAGATGTCACTAATTTCAGCTCGCCTTGTCTCCTCATGCATTTTTTGCATTATGTTACATACCTGAATTGAATTTAAGCCTCAAATTGAATCCTCTGTTTGCAAAGTAAGAACATGAATACTTAAAGTTTTATGGCTGCAATGAAAGGATTGTGATTTTCACTCTTGTAACTGCCAAAGTTTTGTTTGTAAAAGGCTGAATTAATGCTTTAACTAATGCTTATGTATGTCTGTGTTAAAGAGGCATCACCAATTTTTTTATTTAAGGGCATGAATTTTTGAAGAAGTAATGCTGACAAAAGCTTGATAAAACACCTAAACCTCAGTGGGTTGCTCTGTTTTTTACTTGACCCATTTAGCTGTGGACTCATTAATAAAGAAATCATGAACATCATTAATCACTCATGGCTCATTATGATTCATACGCCTCCATCAGCACATTAATTCATGTATGATGTTAGGCTTCAGATATGATTAATACATGGGCATTACTGCAGTTTCATCATGAATACATGCATGAATTCATGTTCTTAAATGCATTAATTAATACACTGATTTATGAGTCCTTCCTGGGTATTTTGATAGCATCTCTTAAAGCTCAGATGATAATCTGTAGAAATCAGTCCATTAATACAAAACAAAATGATGTTGTTCTTCTGCTGAACTTATTTATCACAAAAAAAGCCCCTTTAACATGTTATATCAGACTGTAGAATAGAACAAACCTTTATTCATCCAGCACAAGGAAATTTGCAATGTTACAGCAACAGGAGAAAGCAATGATAAATAAAAAAGTAGGCTAAGTATAAAAACAGCATTTATATTATTATTCATATAAAGCATATAAATATGAAAAAATAAAAACTACACTCTAAGAATTATTTTCACATTTACAAAGTAGTTGCACATGATGAAACATAAACCAAACCACAGAAACATAAGTGCTTAGTGAGTTCAAACCATCGCGACAGCCTCTAACGTTCATACCCGAGTTACTGTAATCAGTGATTCTCAATTGCTGTTTGTTGTGCCTCCACTTTTAGATTAATATTTCTTAAGCCTACTCTCAACACCCAGCCACCCGTGAGACCCCAAAAGGCAAAGGCGAGATATAGAACATACCATAAAAACTGTTTCTTTAGTAAAATAATAATGATAAAACACAGAAATCAGAGTTATTCACAACTTTTGTTTCCACACATGAATAATAATTCATCCTCTAACTCCATTGTTATCTAAACAAAACAGAAAATAAAAAATAAGGTGCCAGCTTAAATACTTATTCATGAAGTACAATAGTATGTAAGTGAAATAAAAGTTCCTCATTGAATTCCACTTACCAAGAGGAAAAAGTAAATAATAATAATGATAATGATAATAAGGCTTAATTATTAAATTCAAAATAAAAAATGGTCTAGGGGTATGATTCTCGCTTCGGTTGGGAGATGCCCCGGGTCCGAATCCCGGACGAGCCCCCACTTATATTACGTCAATGGCTCTTAAAGGGTAAAACCAGATGGAGCAGTTTAGAAGAGGTGTTTGATAAAAATTTTTTTTTTTTTACAAATGAAGGATTTCCATAGATCAAAAATTAACACACAATACCAAAAGACTATTTCAAAAGGACAAACTGAAACTATTAAACAGTATAGGAGCTTAGACTATTTCTAAGCAGTTTAAATGTCTTTTTGCCAAGCCAGACGAGGTCAAGCAACAGTTCACAACAGCCGTGACCGCTCACTAGTGAAGCTCCAGACAGCCTTTTAAGGGGGTGCCATTTACTGGCCAGCTTCTGATTGGAGACTGCTGTGGTTTACTGGTGGTCAGGTGCTCTAATCCCCCACCTCCACCTGGCAACCTGAGGAAAGAGGGAGAGACACATCCGGGCATGCACAGACACACAGACACAGAACAAACTAACGGCAGCAGCTGTAACAGTTTCCATGTTTTATTTCCTTCATATTGTGATAATGTCCTGTTTTGTTAAAAAAAGAACAGGAAAAAATTAACCAGGCAAACCTGACAGAAGCCTGTTGCTGCACAGCCCACATTTGTTTGACATCAATCAAACTTTTTACATGTCAAATAGCCAGTAACAGTGAGGAATTCTGGATCAACACCTTGGGTTGGCCAAATTAAACATCAGGGAGCCCAGGCCCCAGTTTGGCCACGTCCCAAATAAGTCTTCCCCGCCTGAGGTGTGGGCACACCACCCTTGGAAGTTTGGGTCCTACTATTTGGGAACCACCGCTCTAGATAATGTAGAAAACTGCCATACAGCCCAGTGTTAACTTATCCTCTGAAAAAGAAGGATCTAAAACCATCTTTAGGTCACCAAAATATCATCAATTCAACTTTGTGCTATGATCAACATTCCCTGAAAATGTTATCAAAATACAGGTACATCTCAAAAATTTAGAATATCATGAAAAAGTTCAATATTTTTCATCACTCATTTCAGAATGTGAAACCCATATATTATATAGATTCATTACAGATAGAGTGGAACATTTCAAACATTTATTGCTTGAAATTTTGGTAATTCTGAAATGAGTGATAAAAATACTGAACTTTTTCATGATATTCTAATTTTTTGAGATGTACCTGTACATCAAGACTTCTTTGAATTATTAGCAAAAATGTGGAAAATTGCCCTATTCTGCAATGCCGACAAATTGATCAAAACAAAACAAAACTGACAAATAGTATTCCAATTCATTCATAAATACACATTTTTGTTTCTTTAACCCACAGTACGATTTGGAGACCATCAAAGATATGTACCTGGAGAAGTACGATGTGTCCCTGAAGGACGCACTGAGGGACGAGTGCAGCGGTGACTTCAAACGTCTCCTCCTCGCAATCTGCCACTGAAAGTCGAAGATTTAACCCTGAAGGACGAGGACGTGGAGGCGGAGACAGCAGAGTATATTTATATTAAGAGTGCTGCTGTTCTCTGTCTAACTAACCAGTAACACTGAGTCTCCATGTAACGTTATGCAGGGAGCAGGAGGGTGGAAGTGGCTCATGTCTTTGTCAAAACTCTTAGTGTCGATGTCGTTGGCTCTAGTTTTTAACTTTTTAACAGGCATTAAATTTATGGAAGAGTATAAGGGACAGGAAATAAGTGAAATGATGATGAAAAAGTAAAACTGTACAGAAAAGTGTTGGGATACAGGTACATCTCAGAAAATTAGAATATCATGAAAAAGTCCAATATTTTTATCACTCATTTCAGAATTACCAAAATTTCAAGCAATAAATGTTTGAATTGTTTTACTCTATTTGTAATAAATCTATATAATATATGGGTTTCACATTCTGAAATGAATGATGAAAAATATTGAACTTTTTCATGATATTCTACTTTTGTGAGATGTACCTGTATACCTTTTTTAAGTTGTCAAAATGTGGTAAAATGTAAAACAATCAACAGGAAAGCTTAAATAGATATACGCTGTCAAGAGTTAAGCTTAAATGTATTTAAAAGTTTTAAAATTTAAGTAATAAAAAAAGAAATCGATAACCAATGTTGAGAATTGAGACGAATTGTTGAAAAGAAGTTAACATTTAATTTAAATGAAGGTGAAAAAGTACATTAATATTGAAAATGAAGTTTAAATTCTTTTAAAAAGTGTGAAAACAATAGTAAAGCTGTTGATTTTGAAGAGAACTTTTTTGGAATAAAGTAACACAATTTAAAGATAAGATTGAAAAGAAGGAAAAATCAACATCTGGATACTGTTGACATTTTGACCTTTTCTTTATAAATAAACACTTTAATTGGTTTAGACGTTTTAAATTATCCTTTTACTGTGGTATTATTCACTCAAAGTATATCGTAATAAAAAATATATCTCTATTCTGCCTGGCCCTGATACTTTTTAATTTTATTACAAAGTTAGCATTGAACTGGATTTACTTATGTCTCTAAAAGTACAGTTTTTATCAAACACTGCCCATTTCTAAAAGCGGCTTTCGCTAATTTTTTAAAGAATTACCTGCATTTACAGAGTAAATAATCTGCTTTAGACTCTATAAATAACTAACACAAAAAAACACTGATGCAAGTACAATTAATGTGTTTCAACTGTCGTACTATAAAATAAAATTAGCTTGAGTCTGCTGCTGTATGCAAAGGAGTTTTTAGAGTATTACATTTTAATATCATAGAAGTATTGTGCTGTTAAAGATGTAATGATATTATATTTATGATTTTCAGTCCAGGGCCACCGTCTCTCACCCTCCATGCTTGAAACAGTGACTGTTGTATCAAACTGCTGTTTAACTAATGCACCCCCCCCTCCTTATGAAGCCTGAAGTCTGTGGAGAAGTGAACGTAAGATTTTATGTGAAGGATATGCAATGTGATGAGAAAGGACGGGGGAGTTTCCTCTACAGGTTGTTGAAGAGAATATATATTTTATCAAACATGTTATATTGATTTTTGACATTTGTTGCCTTTTTATCTTCTAGCAAAACTTGACAAATCTGAATGCACCTCACCTTGTTATACCTTTTTGTATTGTACTGCTAACACAGTAGGGAGATTAATATATAAGCTTAGTTAGTGTACGGTTTAAAGTAGGCCTTATGCTTGAATGTGAAGAAACCTGTAGGAAACATTCAGACAGTCTGGAGTCTATGTCAGCGTGTTTCTCTATAAGGCAGCTGAGATTTGTTGAATCAACCACTAAAACAGTGAACCGAACCACATGTGATCGTTAAACCAAGACGTCAGAAGGGCTGTGGGATTAGTGTTTGTCTCCTTATAGCCAAAGAACTGTAGTCTAACCGCTAATAAAGATCCCTATAACATTAGTGGTGTCCTGGTTTTATTTAAACGTTGAATATTTTTGATTCTGTTGTATAAGGTAGGGTCTGCAGGATTTTCCTTAATAATAAATATCAATTTTTTCAGGAAAAATCCCACTCAATCATCTCCTGTGGCTCTCTATTGATATGTGGTGGTGTCTTTTGGCCCTTTTCCACTAGCACGCCTTGGGCCTACTCTACTCGGCCCTACTCGATTTGCAGCGTGTTTCCACTAACCTGGTACCCCCTGAAACAAGCTAGTTTTAGTACCTACTCCGCTCTGGTTCCAAGCTAAAAGATGACGTCACCGACTGCCGGCTACTGATTGGTCAGACAACCTAGCATGCTAGCGGTAGCTACCATTAGCTTACCCTCATACGTCTTTTCTTTGCAGCTGGATTGCTCTCATCCTCGGCTTCATTCTGTTGTATAGATTCCAAAACTCTCCTGTGCTTCTCAAGGGGTATTTCTTCTTACCACCTGAAGCCTTCTTCTGCTTTCCTTTTTTACTCAGTTTGTGACAAAAAGCCACAGATTGTTGTGTCGCGCTCAAAATGACGTCACCACAGTGCTGCCCAGCTGTTTATAGCGACACTGCGACTGGGGCTAATGGAAAAGCAGCACAAGGCGAGTAGAGTAGAGTCGAGTAGAGTAGAGTAGGGCTAATGGAAAAGGGCCATTTGTTTACCTTGTCGCCCCCCTCCTCAGCCTGTATTTTGATGTTTTGGTTTCCTCTGGATGTTTTTGTCGGAGAGTAGGCGGGAATACCCCAGCCAATCACAACCTGAGTCACTTTGAGTGTTATAAAATGCACTAACAGGACGCTACGCAGACCGGCAAAGATAGCAGACGCTAGAGCGAAGAAAAGAAGATACAATCAAGCAGAAGCAAAATGCCGAGCGGACAAAGCTCGTTCTAAAACCAAAGTAAACCTAGGGTTGGTTTTCACCCACTTCTGAGCTTTTAAGGACCGTCACAGGATGAAAAGAGACTCAGAGTTAGCCATCATGCTATTGAACAAATAGGTTATGTACACAGGCAGTTAGCTTGTGCTAACTTGCCAAATTATCAGTTTTCCATTCCAACATGTGTATTAATCCCAGGTAGCTTTCAGTTTAGGTAAAAGCAGTTTACAAACATTCTAAACACTGGTATCAACTAATATTACATTTGGATGATTGAAATCATAGATTTAAATAGGCTGTAGTAGTAGTTCGTAGTATTTATTTACAGACTGTGAGGCTGGGGAGGTGTAGCCGAGAAGGATGGGTACCTGCATCAGGTCATGAGGAGTTCAGGGGGAGGGGCTTCGTTTGAATGTTGTGTTTACAAACAGTAAAGAAAAATCCTGCAGACCCTACCTTTAAAGCGTCAACTTTTTTATTGTGAACAGGCCAGTTTTGACCTTGACAGACATGTAAACGCTGGATTTTAGACAAACTGAGGTAAATATAAATATGATATGGACAATTATATTAATATCTGCATGCATTTTGAAAGAAATACCTCTTAAAAGGCTTGAGTCAAACTTCCTGGGGGTTTATGATGTCATAGCTGTACAGCCTCCGCCTACATGTGAGTTCTCTACCATGATTCTTAGGGGCCGTTTACATGGAAACTCCTGACTTGAAGACACAAAGATTCTTCCTTTGCGTCTTCAAATTCTTCTGCGTTTAGATGACAACGCTCGTAGACGAGTTAGTCCCCTGTAAATCCGCTGTAGTATGCATGGCGGTTCAGTAGATGGCGGTGTAGGTCTGCAGAGAGGCAGCGCTGCTACAACACACGAACAAAGAAGAAAACCTTTCACAAACAACAATGGCGAAGAGACGCAGAGAGTAGCAGGAGTTTCTTTTCTGGACAACAAATCAGTTCGGACAACAAATCTGTCTGGATAGTTTTGTCTGGATAACAAACCGAGCATGGTAAGACGCTCACACGTTACTTGGCGGACGGCTGAGGCTGAAGCTGTTATTGTTCCTGGTAGGCGCGCGCAGCCTCCATGTGAAAGAATACTGCGCATGCGGTGACGTCAGCGTTTCACCCTGAAACGCTCTGATACGGGTTTACATGGAGCTGGATAAAGAGCGGAATCAAATCTTTCCACCCTGGAGCGCGTTTTCAAAAGTTTACGTTTTCACTAAAAACGCAAACTTTTGAAAACGGGCTCCATCTAAACGCAAGGCCAAAACGCAATGAAATCTTGTCGGATTTGAGCGTTTTCGGCGTCATGTACACGGCCCTTTAGAAGTCCACCCTGTGACCTGTAACCCCTCCCTGTATTGCCTAAAATGACCCACTGGACATCTGAAAAAACTCACTGAAAGCACTTGGAGTGCTCTAATATTGCTGTTACATCTATAAGCAGTAGTTCCACGATAAACTTACCATCATAATATGATTCCTTTACCCTGACAGCCCACACCTAGCACTCGGATCACCTCCAAAATCGAATTATTTTTTAAGTTGGGGTATTACCAACATGAACTGAAAATTTCAGCAAAACCTGTTCAGTATTTTTTGCCTAATCTTGCGGACAAACAAACAATGCAGGCAAAAACATAACCCCTGAGGCAAAGGTAATAAGACTGAAATGTCGGAAAAATATCAAACATTTTAGGTACAGCTTGGCATTATGACTTGACCTATGAAAATACATGTTCTGCTCTTTATATGGTATTTTTCCCACAAACAAGATAAGATAAACCTCGATAAGATAAACCTTTTTTAGTCCCACAGAGCGACTAAATGATAAAAATACTAATTTTACTTTTATCCTGCCTTGCCCTGGTGCTCTTACATGAAAAATATATATTTTTTCATTGGTCTGGATTTACTTATGTCTTTAAAAGTACATTTTTCATTAGGGATGCACAGCATTGTCGGCATGATGTTGCTGTTGGCAGATCCAGGTCCAGATATTTTGGCAGTTGCTGAGATATTTGCTTAATGTAGAAATGGAGGTTGATGGTTTACCTCATCATCACTGAAGGTCCACTTTTATAAACCAAAATTATAATTTATTATACCTAAAATATTACTTTACTGCTTCTCATCTGCTTCTAACAGAAATAGACTATCACCATAGAAGGAACTGGTCAACTTTATTAAAGTGGAGGCTTAATGCCCTTGACAAAACTATCAGTTATCAATATTGATATTGGTATCGACGATAATGAGCTAGAGAGAGATATGAGAATATATCTGATAGTGACAAAAATCTAATACCCTGCATCCCTCTTTTATCACACAGTCTCATAGTCTCATTACTAAATACAATTGTAGCAGATTTTTAAAAAATAATTACCAAATGAAGTGGCAGATGAGTGTATTTATACAAAAATTTCAAAGAGAAAAAATAATATTATTATTTCACCATACAATGTCTCTCTACCACCTAACTATCAATCTATTACAGTGGTGGGCAACTGGCAGGCAGGGTTCACATATGGCCCTTTACCTCACTCAAAAAATGTAAAGAAAACACAAGAACTGCTAAACATGTTTCTTTTCTTTCTTTATAGCTTTATTTTTGATATTTTTAGATTATTCAACCCACCCATTATCCCACATTATCCCCCATTGGACCAAGAGCACACCCTAAGCCAAATGTGATCAAGGCAGTTTTTTACAAGGTTTAAACTGACAAAAATAAATAATATAAACATATAATACTAAATAAACACAAAACAGAACAAAAAGATTTAATATGTAAATTCACAAGTCAAAAAAACATAAAAGAAACTGAGACTTAAATGAGACAGTAGCTAAGCATGTTTCTTGACACTAACTTTAGATTGCTGATACAAGCTTTGTTTTCTAATTCATTTTCGAGCTTGCTTTGCTAAAATTAGGTCTCTAAATGTCTTTTATGAATTAAAATGTAATACATATTGTTAGTAAGAACTATATTTAGAAACATGGTAAAGGTAATATATCTGTACGTTACATTCTGAGAATATATATATAATATTCTGATTATATTGCGTTTAAAAGAAACTTAAATTGGCTTTAGCTATGTGTCATGCTCACTTAAACGTGAATCTTTAACCCTCTATTGCATGAATTATTACTTAAAAATGGTAAAAAATGTTTTGAATGCTTTTATTACTTAAAATGGCCTAAATAGTAGATAAATAAAAAAAAAATTAATAAAAGTTTAAAGGGGGGTCGTTGATCAATTGTTGCCATATGGCAACAATATGCAACCGTGGAAAGTACCATAAATCAACAATTTTGACCAAAAACGCATTTTATTTAAAACAAGACTCAACATACTCATCCAAAATGAACAAATAAACATTTATACAGTGAAAACATTGTAGAATTTCAACAGTTATCTAAAACATCTGCTGATAAAACCTGAAACCTTGAACCTGGCTCAATAAAGTACAATCTATCATTCTTTATGTTCATTTCATTCAGTTTTTTTTCCTGTTTCATTTCATTTGATTTCAAATCATTTCAGTTGATTTGATCTGATTTCATTCATCTGATCTGATTTCATTTCATGCCTTGTGAAAGTCAACAAAGCAGTTCCTCTCAACGTCTGCTAATAGAAACAAAGAACCTTGAACCTTTTTCAATTAAGTTCAATCTATCATTCTTTTTTTTCATTTCATTTAGTTGTTTTTTCTGTTTTATTTCATTTGATTCATTTGATTTCAACTCATTTCAGTTGATTTTGATCTGATTCCTCCTCTAGTTTGACAGTTATTTCTGCCCTGCTCTTTTTCCCTCCCCCGTAGAAGTAGCTGGGATGCATCTTGCATGGAGGAAATTGGATACTATGTTAAAGATAGCCAGCAACATACCTTAAATTACAAAATAAAAAAAATATATAATGTTATTACTTTTAAAACATAAGCCAAAGATGTAAACAGTCTCAGGATAGTTTCATGCTATGTAAATTAATGGAACTCCATTAGGTTGTTTACACTTGGAATTTTCCATATTTGCATATTGTTGCCATATGGCAACAAATCTGTTTTGGCATATTACAAAAAATGTATAACAACAAAATTTAATTAAATGTAAAAAATAAAGTTTACTTACCCCAAATAGTGATTTAAATTTTTATTTGGTGAAAATACTCCAACAATTCTAAATAAAAGACGATCTTGGAGAGCCCCAGACTGTTATGTTTGGATGTCGAATGTCCATTAGCTAAAAGGACTGGCAAATAAGATCTCCTGGTCATGCGGCCTCATAAAGTCTATTTCCTTCAAACTAAAAGCCCCCTTTTCACACCTAAATTTAAAAACATACATTTTATTTCACAGCTTTTTAGAAAAATGAAGATAAAGTAATTGTTGCCATATGGCAACACTATGCAATAGAGGGTTAATTGTGTTTGAGTTATATATAATATTAATGTTGGTATAATCACTTTTTGAAGCTTTTATTTGCTATTTCTTGTTTATTTGTATTTGTTTTCCTTATACTACAAGACAGTTTGTACAAGTGCGGCCCTCAGGCACCGAAAAGTTATTTATGTGGCCCTCTTGGTGATCAAAGTTGCCCACCCCTGATCTATTATTGTCTTAAAAAAAAGAATTTCCCTTCAACGCTTAGATTTACCACTTTACGTAGAGTCCTTGAAGGCAGCGCGTCGGAGTGACGTCGTTCCTCTTAGCCCCGCCCCTCACTCTGATATGCACACCGTAGTCTCATATTAATCCTTCACTTATCTGTTTATATTCTACAAACGGGACACTTTACTCGACGTGTGGGCTCTGCGGTCATTAACAAAAACATAGGAGCATCTCTGAGACGGGCCTCATCCTCTGGAAGAATTGAAGGTCGGTTCTCCTTCGTATTTTCATGTCTTTGTTACTCGTTTCTTTCTCCTCTTGCTAATAATTACAGTCATTAGCATCCATCTTGGCAGCGGATAATTAAACCACTGCAGAAATGTGTGGCCTTTAGCCTGTAAAACAACAAAGCTCTGTGTCTCAGACGGAGGCTATAATGCCTGTTTGCTTTTATAAGTCTTTAACCATGTAGACCATTTTTAAATTCATTCAATAAATCTTAAAATACATAAATATGAACCGAAAACAGCATGCTTGGTGGATTTATGTTTTTATTCCTATCAAACAAACACATTTAGTCGCTCTTGCTGTCGATAAAAGAAGGGTATTACATCTATAATGCGGTGGTTTGTGTGTTTTGCCCCTCATCACGTTTTGACAGGCATTAAAGTCAGATTAATCACTGCAGCAGTGCTCATTTGTGTTCAGCTCTGCAGCCTGCACACGAAGAAGAGTCTATCATTACCATGGAAACCATAACAGTAATTTCTACTTCCTACCAAACAGTCAAGAGCATAAAGTGTTGTAAATAATATTTTCTTGCTGCTCAGAGCCACCACCCTTATTCTCAGCAGCCATGTTAGGAGAGAAAACACATAAATTAATGAATAACTCACGCATGACTCATTATGACTCCATGCATGGCTGAGCCGTGGATCATTAATGTTTCATGAATTCCAACTATTAGTGTTGAGGGTAAAGTGTTGTTCATTAAAAAGACTCTGCTCCCACTTTAATGTCTTCTGTCAGCACGGCCACAATGCCCAATAATTACCTCAGTTTATAGACTAAGGCTTTCAGTTTTATTTTACAAGACACACCTAATATTCACCCAAAATCTCAGGACACACTATATTCAAAATAAAGAAAAATATTCCATTTAACATCAGTCTATCAAACTTTATTTGTATACCACTTTTCAGGCAGTCTTGTCGCACAAAGTGCTTTACAGAAAAAGAAAATTAAAAACTAATAAGAAGAAAATTGAATACAATAAAAGTGCAAAATCCCATCCACCCTTGCGATCGACATGCAGCACAAACACACAAAGACATTAAGAAAAATGAGGAAACACAGGAGCTAAGATTGAAATAATAGCAAATAAAAAAAAACACGGGAAAATAATAAGTAAACTCAAATTTAAAATAATAATATAGTAAAATAGATTGCCAAACATCAAATGCATAATTAAATCCACTAAAGTAGGATAATGGAAAGAAAATCATTTAACAGAAGATGAAAAATTTTGAAGAATACATCTGAATTGAAATATAGATGTGAAACATATTAAGAGGGTTGAAATAAATTAACAAGATTCAACAACAATAATGAATATCATAAGCAACAAAATGCATGCAATGTGTTGTAAGTCTGAACAAGTTAGTTCAAGTAATACCTGATCAAGAGCAACATCCGTTTTGATAAACTGATCGAAAATAAAATACAAAAATAATTAGACAAGATAGGTAAAAATTCAAAATTTTAGCAACTCACATTATACGTGATGGATCACATTTTATAAAACCAGGAGTTTTTATTAAGCATACTCAAATTAAACTTTAAATAATAACCCAGAATCTCGGAGCACACCATATTCAAAATAAAGAAAAATAGCTCCTTTAACATGTATTGCAATATCCTTTGAGTCTGCACAAGTCAGTTTAAACAATGTCTAAAACAAATACAACATCATTTTGAATTGATTTGAATTGAATTGATTTATTTATTTCGGTCACGTCAGCACACTTATACAGCATCCCACATTGTCAATAGTTGATCAAATGTACATGTCCGAAAGGGAAGATGGGAGAAGCAGAGCTTATCTAGTCCCGTCCCCATTTTCTCAATATTTAGTCTCCTCTTTTCCACATATCATCAAATTATTATAAATTTTTATTCCATTTACAGAAGCATGACATAATTCTTGACTGTCCTTTAGTGTCCATATTTGACATATTATGACCATATTTTGAAATACTGATTGAAAACAAAAGGAAAAATTAATTAGAAAAAATTGGAAAATTTCATGAATTTACATTAAAACTTGGCGGATCACATTTTATAAAACCAAAAGTTATTATTAACCATGCTAAAAACAAATTTTAATTATCCTCCTCCTTTTAGTTCTGGTAGCTGGGGAAGAAATTGTTCCTTTGAAAGTTTTAATATTGTGAAAAGTTGCAGGTTAATGCAGGGAGCGGCCCTGGCGCCGATTGGCTGGCGACAGTTTCAGGGTGTACCACGCTTCTGTCAGCTTGGACAGATTCCTAAAGCATATCTAGACTTGACTCAAGGCACACTAGTTTTAAAACCACTGGTCTAAGAAATGAGATTTCTCATAACATACTCAGGGTTTGAATAAAAAGACTCAAAGCTTTGAGTTGCATTGTGGGAAATATGGGATTCTTAGTTTGAGGGACACGACACATTGAAGTAGTTGTTTTTTTTTTTTCAACATTATTTTTTATTGAATTTTTGGCACATAGTTACCAGAAATTTACCATTCGTTGCAATGAATGCGTGCATTTTCACATTGGCAAATCATAACATTATGAAGAATAAAGGTATGCGTATCTACAAACATACATAATCGTAGACATATACGTATATAACCCCCTCCCCCCCTAAGAAAAAGGGGCCATATCTGCATAAAGTTAAAAAACAAACAAAAAAAACAAAACAAAACAAAAAAAACCCCAGGAAATAAATGAATAAAATAATAGAATATTTAAAATATTTAGAAAAAAGGAAAAGAAAATAATAAGCTATATATACATACATACACACATATATATATATATATATATATATATATATATATATATATAAATATATAAATATATAAATAATTAAATAAATAAAAAATAAATAAATAATACATTGAAGTAGTTTTGACTGTATTTTTAGATTAATGCACAATCTCTTTTTAACCTTAAAATATACAGTGTAGTTTTTGCTAAAAAAAACTAAATTCCAAAAGTATGACCATTGTTAAAATGCGTGATGCCCAATCAAACGTCTTTTGCCCATGTGAAGAGGGGAGTGTGTCTTAAACTTTAGATATATATGTGCTGCTCCTGCAGACTGGAACCTGCTGCAGGAACAATTGTCTTTTTAGGAGACGATTTACGGCATTGTAGGAAGATGCTTTTTCCTCTTTGATACTGAATACTGGGATACAGATTTTTTTTGTTTTTAATTACTTGATGTCTGTAACTAGGGCTGAACAATTTGAGAAAATAATCTAATTGCAATATTTTTCCCCAATATTGCAATTGTGATTTACTCTGCGATTGTTTTAATGTTCCTCATCTTATGTACTCTTAAACAAACATAAGCAGTAGATTGTTTTATAGTATAACCGATATGACATTAAATCAATCTAAGGATAAAAGATTTGAGAAAAGTGGAGAAGTGAAGAACAGTAAGATTTTAGTTTTTGAAACTAAAAGCTCTTTGCACAGACACTTGGACATGCTGAGATTTTTCTCTCCTGCAGTTTTGCACTCACTCCTGCACCACTCTAGATAGAACCACAACAGCAAAAAACTTAACACAACAGCAAATAGTTAGTTAGCTGTTGTGTTTGGTTATGCTGTTGGTTTTTTGTTTTATTTTGCTGCTGTGTTCAATTATTTGCTGTTGGGGTTTTAATTTGCTGTTGTGTTTAGTTATTTGCTGTTTTTTAAATTTGCTGTCATTTTAAGTTATTTGCTGTTGGGTTTTTTAATTTGCTGTTGCTTTTAGTTATTTGCTGTTGAGTTCTGTAATTTGTTGTTTTGTTTGGCTGTTTGCTTTTTTTTTTTTTATTTGCTGTTGTGTGTAGTTATTTGCAGCAAATTAAAAAACCCAACTACAAATAACTAAACATAACAGCGAATTAAAAACCCAACAGCAACTAACAAAACACAACAACAAATAAGAAAACACAAAGTAATTGCTGTTTTGTTTTTAAATTTGTTAGTTATTTGATGTTGTTGTTCTCAGTTTTTGTTGTTGTGTTTAGTCTTTTACGGCGTGTTTCGTTATTTGGTGTTTTGTTTAGTTACTTGTGTTTAGTTATTTGCTGTTGTGTTTAGGTGATTGCTGTTGTTTTTTTACTTTGCTGTAATGTTCAGGTTGTCACTATTGTGTTCAGTTTTTTACTGTTGTGTTTAGTTATTTGCTGTTGTGTTTAGTCATTTGCTGTTTGTTTAGTTATTTGGTGTTTTGTGTGGTTATTTTCTGTTGTGTTTAGTTATTTGCTGTTGTGTTTTCTGTGTGTTTAGTTATTTGGTTTTTTGTTTAGTTATTTGCTGTTGTTTTTTTTTAACTTTGCCGTTGTGTTAAGGTTTTCACTATCATGTTTAGTTTTTCACTATTTAGTTATTTGCTGTTGTGTGTTTTTACTTTGCTGTTGTTTTCAGGTTTTCACTATAGTGTTCAGTTTTTTACTGTTGTGTTTAGTTATTTGCTGTTGTGTTTAGTCATTTGCTGTTTGTTTAGTTATTTGGTGTTTTGTGTGGTTATTTTCTGTTGTATTTAGTTATTTGCTGTTGTGTTTTCTGTGTGTTTAGTTATTTGGTCTTTTGTTTAGTTATTTGCTGTTGTGTTTTCTGTGTGTTTAGTTATTTGGTTTTTTGTTTAGTTATTTGCTGTTGTTTTTTTAACTTTGCCGTCGTGTTAAGGTTTTCACTATCATGTTTAGTTTTTCACTGTGTTTAGTTATTTGCTGTTGTGTGTTTTTACTTTGCTGTTGTGTTCAGGTTTTCACTGTAGTGTTCAGTTTTTTACTGTTGTGTTTAGTTATTTGCTGTTGTGTTTAGTCATTTGTTGTTTGTTTAGTTATTTGTTGTTTTGTGTAGTTATTTTCTGTTGTGTTTAGTTGTTTGCTGTTGTGTTTAGTTTGCTGTGTGTTTAGTTATTTGGTGTTTTGTTTAGTTATTTGCTGTCGTGTTTTTTACTTAGCTGTTGTGTTCAGGTTTTCACTATTGTGTTCAGTTTTTCACTGTTGTGTTTTTATCTATTTGCTGTTGTGGTTTGCACTTCATGGCTGCCATAAATAAGAGCCTAATAAAGTGATTAACAGTATCTTCAGATATTAAAATTGTGGTTAATAATTACAACTCGGTTATAGATTGCTCATACCTTCCTAACTTTGGCCTGTGGTACTGCAGGGCCCCATTGTGTATTTTACATGTGTTCTCCATGCTTGAGTACTTCTGTGCTCAAGACAACAACTCGACAGTATCATGCTAACAGTGCTTGTAGCTGCTAAAACGGCTCACTCATGCACAGATAACTCATGTAAACTTTCAAGTGTACAGATTTGTTGTTGTTTAGAAAGCGAAAGGGAATATCAGAGTCATTGTTAGTACAGAGAGGCAGTAGCTGTAAAAACCTTAGCTAAGCGTTTAACATTTGTCTAATCACCCACAAGATTTTCCCAAAAGCTTCTGCCTCCCTGTTCATGGTGAAGAAGGTTTGTTAGATGGACCTGAAACCTATACTATGGATTTGTGACGCTGTCCATCTCCTGTGTCAGGTTAGTGCTGAGGCATACAGTGGTATATTTTCATAGGAAAGGAAAGACAGTAAATGTTGACAATAATAGCTGAAAATTGTATTGTTTTCATAATTGATATTCTTCCTAAATCGCTCAATGCAGCCATTTTTTACATTGGAAATTAACCTGGTTATTTGTCAATGTGCTTTATAATAATAATAATAATAATACATTTTATTTGAAAGCGCCTTTTAAAACACCCAAGGACACTGTACAGGATAAAACAACAACAACAATAAAATCAAAACAATAAAACTATAAAATAAGCAAAATACAACAGTCAGTGAAGGATAAGTGGATGAGAGTGGGATATTTATGGTAAGGAATATGCAGTTCTGAACAGGTGGGTTTTGAGTCTGGATTTAAAAATAGACAGGGAGGTCAGATTTCTGAGGTCAGGTGGGAGAGAGTTCCAGAGCTGGGGAGCAGAGCGACTGATCCTGATATGAGGATTTTAAACATTATGAAACACCAGGAAAATATAAGTGTAGTTTAATAAAGAGGGAACATTTGTCTATATAATGTAACTACTCTGGTCATGACCCTGTTTTTGCTGCCCTACTAGAGTGTGTGTGTTTGTAGCATCTATATTCCAATGTAGATTTAGCTTTAATAGAACAAAAACAGTCTATTATAAGAAAAGAAGATGATTCATCAGCACACATCATCTCTATTAAAGGGAGTGAAATTCAGATGTCTGCCTCCAAAGCTGATTCTCTGCTTATTATTAATACATGCTTACCTCATGCATTATTCATCCTGTTATAATGATTGCATTAATGCATCATATATCATGAGCTCATGGTGCCGCTCAGGATGAATTAATGATTATTTGTCCATCAGTAAGGTCTCTTGTTACAAGGTTATCTAGAAAGCACAGGCCTGTAGTCTGCAGTTATAGAGTAAGAAAATGTTAATCATTAATAAGAATAGATCACCACATTAACGAAGGGCCATAAAACTGATGAGGTCATGGGACGTTAACATTGAAAACAGTTAATAAACAAGATAATATTCAACTATTGTTTGGTGTTTGTGTCAGAAGGAAAGCTCTGCAGAAACACCTCAGTCCTGCCGTCAATCAGCCTGCTGTCCTTGCGCTATAAGCATTCATTAGCTGCTCTTGACTCAAGCGCACACTTTATATGCATGAATTAATGTGTTATTCATGCAGAAGTTCCTGCATGAATTCATGTATTATTCATGCAGAAATCCATGCATGATTTGATGTTTTATTCATGCAGAAATTCATCCATAAATTGATGCTTATCTAGCCTCAGAGAGTATTTACCAAAACCTGCAAACAGTCAAAAAATATCAGCTGCTTTGGAGGACTTTTAGGAGGGTTAGTTTGCCATTTAAGTCATGAAGTGCAACTTTCAGCTGGAATGCTGTCCCAACAAAATATATTTTGATAAATCAAACTTTGCTCCCTTACAACAAACAGACTGAGACAGAGGTCACATCACGTTATCAACAGTTTCTACAAAAATTATCTTGTTTTGGCCATTTGTTTGCATGACAATGCCAGCTTCTTGAATAAAAATGAAGAGATTTGAAAACAGTTCCTAAATAGAGATATTTCAAAGTTACACTCTCTGTGTTTTTGTGTAAGCCGGCAAAATATAATTATCTCTGAAACTGACTTTTTGCACATGAATGTTACCATAAACAAACAAATGGGCGTAGGACCACAATGACAGTATGAGGACTCCTCTCCTTGGGCTGGTAATTGAAATTGAGGGTCACTGGGACACAGTGGGTTAAACTTTGCTTAAAAGTATCAAGCTGTCTACAGACATACTGAGAAATCAGCCAGTAACCAACAGGAGGTCCATCATTTCCCTCGTGGCACTGAACAGATCAAGTGTCTTAAAAGCAGTTGGACATGATTGATGGACATCATTTGTCAGAAAAGATAACTGAAGCTTTGTGTAACTTAAAATGTGTGCTTGTTGTGACTCACATGCCCCCTGCAGTTTAGTATGTGTTTATTTTGAAAATTACATAAAGTGATAGGTGAAAGGTTGTTCTGTCTAAATGGGAAGTGAAATTCCTCACAGGGAACGCCCCTTTTGATAAGAATTTCTTCTCAGGAAGTTGGACGATTTCAGGCAGCTTGTAACTGAAACACATTTGGGATTAGACTGAATTTCCAGTTCCCATTTCAGAGTTCTGAGGTAAATAGAGCACAAACAGATTGAACAAAATGATCCACAAGGCGATCAGTTTGTTCTTTATGTTGCCGAGGAAGATGCTGTGAAGGCTGTTTGCAAGATTACCTCTTCATTATGTGGCACAACAGCAAAATTCTTATGAGGAAAGTTTCTTTTAGGAACCCTAGAAATGGACCAAAGCAAACGAGACACAAACCCTGTTAGGAGAATTTCCTTCTAACAGTTATCAGTGTTTTATTATCCTGGTATTCTTTACATAATGTTCTGACTCTATATGTTCTTCACATGATATTCTAACCTGTGTAATGCATGATATGCTATATAGCTCATATGGTGCTTACTATGATCTTATTTACTCCCTAAACACGGTGTATAAGTTTGTTTAAGTGTAAGTGCACATTTAGAAAGTGATATTTCATTGTGACCAAGCATCCGCTACATGAACCCCTGGACATCCCCTACATGACCCTATGGGGTAATCTGAGGAGGCCAGATGTGCAGAGGATGGACGAAGGGGAGGGGGGCTCCAGCACTTAAGATGGACAATTATTACTCATAGTTACTAAATTACAAAGAAAGCCTCATTCATAGAAGTTCTCTAAGTCCTTTTAGGGTACCAACACTCAAAGCTAGGCCTGTCAGATAATCAATAAATCAATTAACCACAGGATAAATAAAAACGCCCTCGGTAAGTTTGCCGGCCTTGATACTTGATAACTTGATACATGCATGCATGTTTGTTTTCCTCCTCTCTTTTTACCAAAAAAGACTGGATAAGAAGACAAAACAAAACAAACAACAAAAAAACAACAACAACAACAACATAGCAGGGCCACCATAACTGCTAACTGCCTCTGTTTCCACTGCCCAGAAATATTTTACTTATTTATTCATGTTTCTTAATCTTGAAATTGTTGTGTGATTTCTTTTTCCAATGTTTTTCTTGTAAAGTTCTGCGTTTTTTCAGTGGAGCCATGCAAGCATGAATTAATAAAAATCAAATCAAAATCAAATCAAAGATGGATCACTCTGTGCAACTTTCTCAACACCTTGCTGTGTTGGTTATATAGTGGATTTAGCTTTGAGGGGGAGGCGGGGCCGCTCGCGCGTACACACAAAGAGAGCTGAAATGAGCATCCTGAGGAGTAACAAGGAAACAAACACTGATATGAATGATGGCATGAAAGCGACGGTTCCTAAGCTGAAAGCCACAGACCCAGTGTGGGAATATTTTGGTTTTAAACAGAATGAACAAGGTGTGAGATCATGAACACCGACGAGCCGATATGTCGTATTTGTTTGAAAGTAGTGGCGACGAAGAGGAAGGGGAGGTGCAGAGGAGCCTTCGTCCTCACAGTCAGTGCTTACTGAGGCGTTTGGTCAGCAAAGTAAATATAAATAAAACAGCGCAAAGTGGTGCGCATTCACAGACAGTGTTGTTCGCTACATTACAAAAGAAATGCAGCCCTTCAATACGGTTGAAAAGCCAGCAATGTTACGAACGTTTGACAGACAGTACCAATTGACTGGGAGACCATACATGTCACAAACAATTCAGGAACTGTAAAAACTCCATTTTATTTGTTTTCTTATTGTTGTGTGTGTTTTTATGGAAGGTTCGTTTTTTCGTTATAGAGACAGGGTTTTGTTGTTTTTGATTATTATGATTTTTATATACATGCAGTATTTCCCAAAAGAGAGTCAATTTCATTTTCATTGTTTTTCTTCTCTTTTTTTGTTTAATTTATTTTAATAAAAAGCTCTTGACCTTCCAATTACAGTTAGATACTCTTAAGAAATTAAAGTTTATTGCTTTTGACAGGTTGTACTCACTTTATAATGACATATATTATAATTACATTAATGAAAAAAATGATGTTTCAAAACAATAGTGACAGTAATATTGTTTATCAGCAATAATTTTTTGGACAATTATTGTCCAGCAAAATTTGTTATCTTGACAAGCCTACTTAAAGCTGTCATGTCGGATGTGTCGGATTCTGTGTGAGCCATGAAAAGCTCCAATGGGTGAGCTGCATAGTACTGTCTGTACTCATTGCATTCCTTGCAAGTAAAACCTACAAAGACAACTCGACTCTCCTGTCATCCTTTCATGCTGGCTCCACCAGTCAGAGGTGAACAATAAGGGACTTTTTCCTGATGTTCTTGGCAGAAGAATAATTTTTCAGACACCCAGAGTCAGGGATATTCTCAGAGCCTCATTAATCCTCCCCCTGATCGATGAGCTGGTCTTCTAACACGACCCACCTCCCTCTCCTCTGTCCGTCTCTCAGGTGTGCAGACATGTCGGTGTGGCAGCAGGAGCAGGCGGGTTTCTCCCCCTGCGTGGAGATCGACTCCAGCTCTGTCAGGTGTAAAGACAGGTTCACCTCTCCGGCCTGGCTGAAGCAGGAACAGGATGAGCTGCACATCATCAAGTGGGAGAACTTTGGATCGGGAGCATCGACTGACGCCGTTCAGGACAACACGCCCAGTAGCGCCATGTCAGGTGAGACCGGCACTTTAATCCAGGCTGCTGCGCTGCTTCATACGCTCTTATAATCAGGTTTAATTTAAGTACTTTAACATTTCATGCCACTTAACAGCTGTTATATAACTGTATGATACTGTTTTAAAAATGTGCTTCAGAGTCAAAATTCTTTTATTTTATTTTTATCTCTTGAAGTCAACTTATAATTCCCTTTTAGACAATTTAGCTATAGCTCTATTTTGACTACTTTACGCTCAAACAGGACATTCTCTGGAGATAGTAAAATGGATTTCTCATCACGAACTAGCGTTTTGGGGGCCACATGCATCGCTCCACCTCACTCTATGCAGCCCGTCTTTAAAAAAAAGAAAAGCAAACAAACAACCATTAATAAGACGAAAAATTAACAACTGCTAAATATGGTTCATCATGAGATACTAGTACTACATATGGTGCAAATTAAGATAGGTATAGATTGCTACTTGTGTACTTACTTTGCTATAATTGTGCCTCTTAAAATCTTTTATGAGGCATCAAATATAATGAATAGTTTTAGTGAAAACTGTAGGTGAAAGTAATACATTTGTGTTTTAAAAACTAGCAAACATACACTTTTATTGCATTTAAAAAAAGCTTAAATAGTCTTTACTTATGTGCCATTAAATCGCAAACTTTTTATTATGTTTGAGTTAAAATATAATAATGTTGATATATTTTTTGTAGCTGTATATTTAATTATTTTTATTTTTTTATAAATGTTTTTCCTCATAGAGAATGCCTGACAACAGTGACAGTGCAGCCCACAAAAAAAGTTTTCCTTCTGTCAAAAGAAATAAATTGGCGTGTTTGTTCTGAAGCTGCAGCCTTACAGCACCAACAGAAAAGTTGTTTTCTAAAGATAAAACTTATTCCAAAGACCAAAAGTGATCTGTTTAAACTTTTATTTATACATCTCCATGCCCTTCATAGGACTAACTTCATTACTATTCACCTTGATATGACTAGTGTTGGGCAAATGACTTTAAAAAAAGTAATAGTTACTAGTTACTCTCCCAAAAAAGTAACTGAGATACGAACGAAATTACTCCTTCATAAACGTAATTAGTTACCAGGGCAGTAATTGACACGTTACTTTTTTGAAAAAGCTTTTACTGCTTGAACTGTGTGTCTCCGTCTCTGTGTCCTTCCCTGTTGTTACCTGCTGCAGCAGCTCTGACATCATCAGCAGAGTTCTCGTGTTTTTGGTCACTAGATTTTAGCTTTACTTACAACAAACAAACCCTTTGCTTTAAGAAATAATGTACACTCCACATGTGTGTTCTTGTCTTTCATTTCTTGTATTTCCATCCTGAAAACACCAGTTTTAATTCCACAGACTGCTGAGAGCGCAGACCTCCGCCAGCACCACAGTCCTATCCTATATTGTGATTTTCACCATAAATATTAGTCCTACCTTTATTTCATCTCAATATTTAGATTCCTTGACCATGAAAACATACCATTAGCAATTGGTTTCATAACGATATCTATTTTAGTTCAGTAGTTATTCACGAAAATCGCATTTTTCGTCATGGTGGATCCAGACGGTGATCCGGATCAACACCAAAATTGAATCACTTCTTCCTTTTCCCATGCTGAACGTTTCCTGTAAATGTCATCAAAATCCATCCATTACTTTTTGAGTTATTTTGTTCACGGACAGACAAACTCTCCCCAAAACAACCTCCTTGGCGGAGGTAAAAATAAACATTTTTAAGGACAGAAACCTACATGAAGCGTGTTTTAATTTTTATCCAAGTTACTTTGCAATTTCAATATATCTTCTTTTTGTCTCTTAATTTTCTTTATTCAACATCCCTTTGTTCGGAGGTGGAACAACCTTTTCGTTATACAGAAGTGAAGAGAGGGGCTACTGTTATTTGTAACTCAGTTATTGCTAAGCAGTCTGTCTAACCTTTTGTAACCAAAAAGACATGTCAGGCTTTTCTCTAAGTTTTATCTTAATCCTCTACAGCTTTATCATGGTGTCAACAGTAGTAGCTATGTTAGAAATAATTGTAGTTCTGGCTATCAGGATTTATTTAAGGCGGAAACATCATTTTTTCAATAAAATTTTTATTCGTTTTAGTGTGGGATAAAATAATTTTTATAACTTCGGAATTTGGTTTCTATTGATGGTAGACCATGCACCAGATTCCTCCTGGGTTTGGTTGCACAACTAGCCCGAATGAGCAACTGCACCATTGGAACAAGCACAGAAAACTGCAACTTAAAACTCCCAATATAAACATGCAAGTTAGAATAAAACAAAGCCGAAAGTCGCTTATAATAAACAGACCTGGCAACTCTAGCATCGAGTACTCTCCTGTGTCTGTCAGCAGCACAGCTCCTGCTCTGTGTCTGGTTGAGCGAGGCAGGTCAGATATAAGCTGCTTGACATCGGCGCAAAGTAACGCGCCACATTTCACTGTCGGTAATGGCGTTATAACATTTTAAATAGTAGTTAATTAGATTACCTGTTACTGGGAAAAAGTAATGGCATGAGTAATGCTGTTATTTGTAATCGTCCTTGCACATAATCACACTTCACTGTCGTATCTCTAGTCAATGAAAAGTATTTTGTCTTGCAGCAGCCTCACAGGTGGAGAGCCTGCCCCCCAGGGTGCTGCTGACCATCACTAAGCTTCAGTGCATGCTGGAGAGCAAACAGGAACGCATCACAGCACTGGAGAGGCAGGTGGAGGACCTGATGCAGGACCGCCAGTTCCTGAGGAGCCAGATAGAAAACCTCACAAGTAACCGCACCATGCACACGTTTGCAGCCCCCAGTCCGGTGACAGAAGGTCAGTGTCCGGATTATTCCGTTAAACTGTGGTTATTCATGTTTACTGCTCATTAAGTGATCATGTCTGTGAATTTCTCTCACAGCGTCAAAACCCAGCAAAGTGCAGCACTCAGAAAACAAGTCAAAGAAGAGAGAGCGCGTCTCCTGCAGCTCCTCGGACAGCAACGACAGCGACTGTCAAGAATCAGACGCTTCTCAAGGTTCTGGATGTTCAGGGGAATACAGGAGGAGGAAACACCACAAAGACCGGAAGAAGTCCAAGAAAGGGAGAGACTACTGCAGGAAGAGAGGTAGATGTAATGGCATAATGTATATGATTAATCTGTGGTAAAACAAAGTTAAAGGATGAGTTTGGTGTCTACAGCTTTCACATTGTTTATAGAATGAAGTAGAACAATATACTCACCCAGAAGGCTTTCCTGATCCAAACAGTGCTTCAGGAGACATTCAGATCCAAAATCGAGCGGCGGACATCCGTATAATGGTAGCACTATACGTCAGTGGGTGATGCGATTTTGGTACCTGGGTCGCTTGCGGTGTGAACGCAGCATAACACTTTCATGCCCTTTCATGCCCATTTACACGCCACTGACCCAGCAGTGGGAGCAACTTGGGGTTAAGTGTCTTGCCCAAGGACACATCGCCATGTGTCGCCCGGAGCTGGGCTTGAACCTGCAACCTCCCGATCACTGAGCAAGCACACTATCCAACTGCACCACCAAAGACTTGAACTGAAGAGTTTATCTGGTGACTGTAGTAGGGCTGGGTATTTCCAGCAACCTCACGATACGATACGTATCCTGATACTAAGGCCACGATACGATATGTATCCCGATACACGTAAATTGTGAACATTTACTATGCTTTAAGCAAAATTCTTGACAATTTTAGTTTTTTCTTATAAGAAGAAAAAGAACAAGGATGAGTTTTAAGTGGTTCTACAACTTGAGAGACATAAATTCAGATCCTCAAAGATGGTAGACCTAAGTTCAAATTTAGAACATATGCTTCCTTATGTAGCTCGTCTTCTACCTTGAACTGTACCACTGTTAACATTACCAAAAGTGTATTTACAACATGTGTCAAAATATTTAGGCCGTATCGATTCTGTAGAATCCGTATCGATACACGTATCCCAAAGGCGTGCGATACAATATTTTGCCGTATCGATATTTTGAGCACAGGCCTAGACTGTAGGCAGAGGCAGGCTAATGCTACCCATTGACTCTCAGTGTTTGAGCTAATCTGATTAGCAGTGGGATAGCATTGCCCGTCTCTTCACAGTTGAAAGAAGTTGCCTCTCTGCTTGTCGTGGACTCAGGAGTGAGACAAGACAAGAAAAGAAAAAAAATGTTGGCATATCCCTTTAAGGCGTCCTTAAATTGTTAGCATTACTGAATATGAGTGTGTCAAAGTGATATCTCTGAGGAGTTTAAAAAGACCTCTCTTGGAAAAGTTAACTAATAAAAAAACTGTTTTATTGCACATAAAGAAAATTGAGGACAATTTTAAAGGTGTTGGCTTCTTCTTACAACGTTTAATAAGACCTAACATCATAAATCACTGTGTTACATATTGGTAACTTCATATGTTTGTCACTTATTCGCTCAGCCACTGGTGTCCAATACGTCATCCACCGCTACAAGCAGGTCCTGGCAGCCTTCGTCAAGAAGAAAAACATGTCTGAAGCCTTCCGACATCTGGGAATCGACCGCAACACCATCGCCAACACGGCCTCTATCGCTGAGCTCCACCTGGCTGCGAAGGACATGGTTCCTTTGGTGGGCACGTTTCGCCAAGGAGAAGAGACTCTAGTGAGCTACGCCCAGAAATGCACCCTGGTTATCGACAGCGACCCAGAACTGGCGAGGAAAATAGACCAGATGAAAGCCAACTGTGAGCTTCTGCCCATCTCAGGGAAGAGGCAGAGGTTAATGCATTCTCACATGCAGCCAATGGGGGGCGCTGCAGAGAGTATTCTAATAGGTTAATGATCATTTCACTTTATAGGGAGGGAGTAAATAAGGACTTCTATGATCATGATTCCTCTTCTTTCAATCTAAACTGCTGGATTTAGATATTTCATGTAGCATCTATGTGTTTTTAAGTTAAAATGTATTTCTTAAAAAACCAAAATGTAAATGATGTCTTATTTACCCGTCTAGGTTTTGTCTTTTGTACTTGATGGCCATAAAATATTATGAGATGCTTTCATCTACATGCCTGGTGGTTTTTTGTTGTTCATCTTTTTAAATCAAATTTATGTATTTTATATTGAATAGCTGGTTTTCTTACTCATACTGAGACTGCAGGTGTTCGTGTTCAGTGTATGAAATGATCAAGTCCTTTGGAGCTTCTTGACCACAAGCTAAGGAGGTTATGTTTTCGGGAGAGTTTGTCTGTCTGTCCGTCCGTCTGTGAACAAAATAACTCAAAAAGTTGTGGATGGATTTTGATGAAATTTTTAGGAAATGTTCAGCATGGGAAAAGGAAGAATTGATTCAATTTTGGTGTTGATCCAGATCAGCGTCTGGCCGCCATGACGAAAAATATGATTTTTGTGAATAACTACTGAACTAAAATAGATATCATTATGAATCCAACTGCTACTGGTATGTTTTCATGGTCAAGAAATCTAAATATTTTGATGAAATAAAGGTAGGACTAATATTTAGGGTGAAATGACAATATGGCTAAGGACTGTGGCGCTGGCGGAGGTCTGCGCTCTCCGAGTGCTTTTCTAGTGATATCTATTTTAGTTCAGTAGTTATTCACAAAAATCACATTTTTCGTCATGGCGGCCAGAGGCTGATCGAGATCAACACCAAAATCTAATCAGTTCTTTCTTTTCCCATGCTGAACATTTCCTGAAAATTTCATCAAAATCCATCCATAACTTTTTGAGTTATTTTGTTCACAGACGAACAAACTCCCCTGAAAACATAACCTCCTTGGCGGAGGCAATTACATGTGACCCTCTTGCACCGTTGACTGCTGTATAAAATACTTGTGTACAAAAAAACCTATTTTACATTTCACCAGAAGATCGCAGTAGCGCTGTGGCCACATCTTTGTGGCACTTGACACCTGACCTTTTGTCATCATTTCAGCCCATCCCATCCCATTTTTTTTTTTTTTTTTTTTAAGTTATTTTTGGGGCTTTTATGGCCTTTATTCTATAGGACAGCTGAAGATTGACAGGAAATCGGGTGAAGAGAGGGGGGATGACATGCAGCATAGGGCTGAGGCCGGGATTCGAACCGGCCCCCGTACATGGGGCGGACGCTCTACCAACTGAGCTAATGTCCGCCCCAGCCCATCCCATTTCAAACATGGCGACTGTATCTAAAAAAAGAAAAGTTGACAGTGAGTTCCGCCGATTCCAGAACAAGTGAAAATTGGAGTATTTTTTCACCGAAATATGAAACAGCTGTGTCTGCCCAATTTGCTAGAGACTGTAGGTGTTTTTAAGGAATTCAATGTCAAGCGACACTACCAGACAAACCATGCTAAATACGACAAGCTAACTGGGGCCGAACGCGGCGAAAAATTGAAACAACTGGAAGCTTTTATAACGGCACCTCAGCGCTTTTTCACAAGAGCCCGTGAGTCAAATGAAAATGCCTTAAGGGCGAGCTACGAGATGGCAACGCTGACTGCCAAGCACTGCAAACCTTTCACTGAGGGTGAATTTATTAAAGACTGTGTGCTGAAAATAGTTGAGAAAATTTGTCCTGAGAAGAAGCAAGATTTTTGCAAAAAGTTTGGACACACCCCTGGCTTAAGGCACACCATGTTCACACCTTAAAAAATGCCTCTTAACTCTTGTTAGTATACCTTTACAGTATTCAGTATTTACATTCAGTTTTAACATTCTTAAGTTTATTTTTGTTCATACATTCACATTTTCCAGTTGTCGGGTTTTTCCCTCCAGCTTAAAGAACCAGACATTACAGTTAACAGAGGATTTTTACTCCCTGGCAGGTATTACGTTATTATTGCTGCTTATTTTCTTTGAAGTATGATTTCATAAACTGCTCAGGCACCTGCGCTTTTTTTTTTTTTTTAATCAATTATCAATTTAGTACAGGTATTAAAAACCCAAAAGGTCACCCAGCCCTACATTATGAGTAGAAAGAGGCCACAGGTGAGATTCAGACCCTGATTACAGGCTCTAAGGTCAATGGTCTTTGTGTTTTGGATATGAGGTGTGGATACCCCTTGTTCTCATATTATTTAATAAGTTATTGTTTGATCAATACGAGGGCCAAATTTTAACGGAAGTGTATACGGCCTATGTTTGATTGAGAAAATAATTTTGGGAAGAAATTTCGGGACTAAAGTTGAAATGATGAGAATTAAAGCTGTGGTCTACGATTTGAAACCGCAGCCTGCCCCCCCCCCCCCCCCCCGTTCCAAGATCCCGCCCCCAGCTCGTGTCGCCTCGCCTCTTATCAAGCCTCCTCGGACTGAGCTACGAGCGACCAGCACAATATATCAGCAGCAAACTCAATCAAAAACAGCTCAGCTCAACTGAAAGTATCAAACACGACAGACATCTCCATTATAACACACAGCAGTAGCCATTTCAATTGGACCGGCGGCAATGCGGGTCTGGCGCCGCCAGAGCGGAGCCGAGTGTGGGGGAGGATTTATCTTTCTCAGCCTGTCCTCCCCAGCTCAGCTTACAGTGCAAACGATTAGCGGCTAACAGGCTAACCCGCTCCCCTGCAAGTTATTAGCCCGTGCAGGCACAAACTAACCAGAGTTATTCAGCAGACATCTCCCACTGTAGTAAACAAAGCCATTACCTGATCAACCAGGGCGAAAGCGGTCGATGCTGAAGGTCTGGCGGCCAGCTGAGGCTATTCGTTAGCCGTTAGCCGTTAGCCGGCTAACAGGCCTCAACCCAGCGGGCAGAGCTCCGTTGGGAGGCGGCCGGTCTCGGCGCTAGGCTTTTCGGCTCCATGATAGTTCAGTAGCTAACGCTGCTAGGTGCTCACGGAGGTAGAGGAGGAGACGGGACCATGGCGCACGCGCATGACGCTGCGTAGTGAGGGAGACAGGGGATTGGATGGACTCACGGACCAACTCACGGACCAATTAATAGTCGCAGGTTCTTAGGGTTGATTGGTCAGCTAGTATGCAGCTTTTCAGCGGATATACTGAATGGATTATTTTCATTCTTTTTGGTCTTTATACTGTGTAGATAGGACCATAGGACCATAACAGCCTTATAAACGATGTTATTAATATGTACAAAGCTTCCAAATCGTAGACCATAGCTTTAAGTCTAAATACAATTTTGTGATAAAAGTCAAAATGTCAAGAAAAAAGTTGATATGTTGCAAAAAAAAAAGTGGCAAAGTTGAGAATAAAGTAAAAACACGTATATCACCTTTATTCTCAACTTTCAACTTTTTTCTCAACATTTTGACATTTGTCACAAAATTGCATTCCTAATTTATTGTCAAAATTTCAAATTTTTTCTTGTCATTTTGACTTCAATCTCGACCTGCTTTAAAAAAAATTCCATCTAAAATGGCACTTTTAGTCTTCTGTGAATTATGTTGTCCTCAAAGTTAAGGGGGGAAACTCTGCAATGCAGATACCTTCAGCTGAACTGTTTATATTTGGAATATCATATGGAATAATTTTTTAGCTAAAAAGGTAGGATTAAAAGGGACATACAATGCAAAAATCACTTTCTGAAGGCTTTTGGACATATTTCAGGGTATTTGGCCTTTCCCTTCGACAGCAAGACCTGTTTTTAACAGGATGCATAAAAGTAAACTCGTGGTATAGTCGAGCTGTTGAGTCTGGATATTACGGAAGAGTGTAAGGGCCATGTTGGATGGAGAAAATAATTTTGGCGAAGTTGACATTAAAGTCAAAATTTAAAGACTAAAGTTGAAATGACGAGAATGAAGTTAAAATACATTTATTAAATATAGAGTTTTGACTTTTTTCTTGACGTTTTAACTAGAGCTGCAACTATCGAGTATTTTTGGAATCGAGTACTCTGTCAATTATTTCTTCGAGTACTCGAGTACTCTAACAAAATATACTTTTTGTTTTTAAACAAATAAATCAATTGTATACAATGCAACATGTTAGGGCTTTCAAAATGAGCAACCAAAAGCCGTTTATTCCTCAGAAAAGGGTTTTTATTTTAACAACTTTCAAAGTTTAAACCAGTACTGGCTTAAAACAAAGCCAATACAATACTGATTTACAAAGCAGTAATATAATTCTGCAATTATATTTGTGAAGTGTGTTCTGGAGGGCATTGTGTAGTTTGGATTGAAATCCTTGATCATGTTCTTAAATCCTGTGTCCTCCACCATGGAAAGAGGACGCATGTCTGTGATGAGCATATTTAAAATGCTGTAATAGTAATAGTTGCAGCCCTAACAACGTGCTATCGTGCTAAGCTACGTGCTAGGCTAACTCTGTTTGACATCAGACACACTGCACTGTGTTTTCTTTTCGTCCCTTCTTGTAGTGACCACACACTCGGGACACTCTCTGCCATTTCTTCTGTGGACTCTCTCCTTTCTGTCCCTCTCTTTTCTCTTCCTTCATGATTCTACAAGCCGCGCAGCAGCGGAGGTAGCAGGCGCATTGTGCCACAGAAATGACCGTCCGTGTCAAACACCGTGCACTGTATAGTAGTCCAGATATATATTTATATGTATAATTATATATTAAACGAGGCTTCGAGGCACACAATTTAATTCAAGGATATTTTGTAATCGAGTACTCGCGAATATTCGAGGAATCGTTTCAGCTCTAGTTTTAACTTTAATCTCATAATTTTGACTTTTAGGTGTTTTATGTACTTTATTGTCTATGTGTCGTCATTTCAACTTTAATCTCGACTCCCCAAACACAGTCGATATACAGTTGTGTAACAAGCATTTCCATTTGCATAAACCTGCCTCTACCTGACTTCTCCCCTCCTCCTCCCACACTCCAGAAGTTTCTTTGCTAAGCGCTGCCATTTTGTTTTCACCAATATGGAGATTTCAGATACACCATGTTTACACCCAAAACCTGTCACTGCTCAGTTGTCAACTGCAAACATCCAAATATATCTTCACATATAGACGACCAGCCTCAGAGGACCGAAGGGCCCACTAGTTTTATTTTATTTTTGAGGGGAATGAGCAGCCAAAGTCGGCTAAAACATATATATACTGTAAATGTGCCAGTCACCTCACGGCCAACTGCTTCTTCAACTTCATTCAACACAGGACTGGAAACTGGACTTTTCCTCCAGGCTAACGTCCAACAACCCATTGCCAAACCTGATGATGGAAATGTGAGTATTTTAATGCTGTGTAGTATTTATTTGGCTAATTGCTACAAGCTAATGCTAACAGCAGGAGGAAGTGAACCAGAGGTAACTGCACAACATGTTTGTCAGTGTATGATCATTAGTACTTTAGTCAATAGAAGTTTGACAGCTGGATGAATATAATCAGTCTTAACCCACCCATTACCCTCAGTTTCTGCCAACTGTAGCCCGGAAGTTAAGCAAAGTTTTATCACTGCTGGGATTTAGCAGAGGTTAGCATGTTGTGCTTGAGCTCTGATGTTTTGAGCTTGTGATTCGTGTTCGTTCAGGATTTTAAGGCGAAGTCCTCATGGTATAAACAATTTCTATGCTTCCTCTTATCATGCAAGTCTCAGAGTATTGCAGCTATTTACCTCTGTGAAAGAGATATTTGTTTTTGCTGGTGTTTGTTAGCTACTTAGCTTGCCTCTGAGCAAAATAATTAAAGCTAAGAGCAGATGATATTTGTAGGTGAAGTTGGTCATGGCAGAAAGAAAAGGATCAGATTTTGGCTGTCATCTTTACTAAAGAGTAAAAGGGCCATGTTAGATGGAGAAAATACTTTTGGGGAAGTCAAAACCAAAATCGAAATAATGTGATAAAAGTTGTAATGTCGGCAAAAAGTGGAAATATATTTTATGCCAACTTTATTCTCGAATTTTTACGAAATTGTATTTCGACTTTATTGTTTACATTTCAGTTTTAATCTTGTCATTTCTACTTTAATCTTGACCTGCCAATTTTTTTTTTTTTTCTGTCTAAAATGGCCCCAATATTCTTCTTTATGATCTGAACCAATATGCGGATCCAGGATTTTGTGTAGGGGATTTTAAGCTTTTTGGGACAGCAGTTTTCAACATTTTTACAAATAACTCAAAAAGTTCTCAATAGATTTGGTGAAATTTTCTTGGAATTTTGGTCATGACATGTAGAGGAAGTTTTGGATTTTTTACAGGAGTTGTTATTGTTTTGCCCAAGTTTTCCACATTTTTTAAATTACTTGTCTGAGTATGTTAGAAAGGCCTTAGCAGGGGTTTTTTCTTTGCCATATTTTACTCAAATGTAAATTATTTTTTTCAAAAATGGTTTTAGTAGTGTTTATCAGAACACTTAAATTTGGATATAGCTCTATTTTCAAGTAAGTGTTGATAGTTTTACTCCTATTAATGCAGATTCTCTTTCTCTTTATTATGTTTATAAATTATTGGAAAATTTTGACTAATTTACTTTGTCTGAGTATCATTATAGAGTATCCATTAGTAAGTTTTATTTCATATTAAAGTACTTTTTGACATCTTCACACTGCACACCAGACACTATTAACATCCTTGAGGTTTCACTGTCTTGGTGATAACGGTTGAGCCAGTGTGTGTAGTATTACAATTTCCCACAAGATGGCAATGCTCACACATAAAATAACATTTACTAATCGCTCCTCTTTTCACTCACCCCAAAATGGAGGAGAGGTATTTTTATTCTCCAGTGGCCACTCTGTGAGAGAACAACTTCACATTTACCCTAGTCATCTATCAGTCCTGTCAAACATGAGCTGATGCAGAGATTGTTAATATTTCTGAGGCCACAGACATCAGAAAAGACACAGTTTGATCTGACGCAAATGTTGAACTTTCATCATTATCACTTCAATGAACATTCTTACTTTCTAACTCAGAAGCATTTAAACAATATTTCATTAAATCAACACAAAATTGACTTTTTAAGTTATTTTTTTATGTCATGAAACAAGGAGTTCTCAAAATACAAATATTTTTTGAACATTTCTCTTCAAGAGTATTTGCTAAAGATTCATTTTGTTTACTGATGCCTTACTTAAGAGCTTTATATCAACAATAACAACAATACAAGATCACCAATTATTTCCAATAAGCAACAACACACATCATAAATCCAAGAATATTTCGATATATTTTATCTTTTTGGTCATATTCTATTATGATCTCTTTATTTTTAAAAATTTTACAGGGCAGAATAGATTGGTGGGCCGCCAGTCGCCTAGCCGCATTTCAACATTGAATTAGGAAAGTATTTCCACAATAGTCTAAAATAAAGGGTTTTATTTAATTTTTAAAGGAAATAGTGGATATAGATTTTTATTTTATGGTTTATGTGAAGTTCCTTTATAAAATATAGCTCATACTTTACATGAATTAGCTGAAATAATTGACTGGGACTCAATTTCTCTAAATCCCTAGATCTGGTTACTTTATTTACAGCTAGGGTCTACGATCTGAAAACCAGTTTGGCTGTTGAAACAGTTTTGAAAAACGCAGCCTGCCCCCCCTTCACTCACCCCTCCCCTCCCTGTTCCAAGATCCCACCCCCAGCTCGTGTCGCCTCGCAACAATATATATATATATATATATATATATATATATATATATATATATATATATATGTATACATACATATATATATATTACTTCCTTACTTCAGCCTTTTCCTCAAAACTTTTACGTTTCCTTCCCTTCGATGTGGAGGGTAACAAAAGCAGCCTCCTGGTTTCGGTGCTGGTCTTCTCCGGCTCCATGACGCTTCAGTAGCTGTGCAGCTAGCTGCTCACCGGTACATGAGGGAGGTAGTGGGGAGGAGGCAGGATCATGGGCGGGCCGGTGTGGAGCAGGCGAAACAGGGGATTGGATGGACTCACGGACCAATCCGAACCGCCGTTCCCCGCACTTCGGATTGGTCAACTATTATGCCGCTTTGCTGTGGATATACTGAATGGATTTTTTTCATTCTTTTTGGTCTTTATATTGCGTAGATCGGACCATAGGACCATAACGGCCTTATAAACAGTGTTATTGAGATGTACCAAGCTTCCAAATCATAGACCATAGCTTTAAATTAATTTAATTCTCTGTTGGATTTATTAGTACAATTGAAAAATTAACTAATCAAGTAATAACAATGCATAAGAGTTTACTGAATTGGAAAATATCTTCAATTGGCTTTAATTTTGTGTTAAGCTTATTACATTTAGCTTTAAATTTTGTCTTTGAGCTTGTTAGATATAAATAAACATTCTGATGAAAGCCATGTCTCCATTTATATCTTTTTGTTATAATTTACTGGTATTTTTTTATCATCTTCTTATAATCATTAAATTTGTAACAATTGGCACTCTGAAACTTACTATATAACAGCCTTTGTTGTAGCTTAAGTTGCCCATCCCTAGTTTTATTGTTTACCAAGTTTCCCATGTTTTTGGACATTGCTTAATTTTTTCTGTTACTATGACAGGATTTCGATACATGTGACCTTAAATTAAGGTGCTGATGCCGCGACATTTCATAGAATAGGACCAAACACAAAAACTGGTATCTCGTGAAAATAAATAAAATGTCTTTTGGTGCAATGCACAGCTTTAAATTCTTTTAAATCTGTCTTACTTCCAGGCATAGTTTCATCCTGTTTGACCAGAGGAATGGACATCTCCAGTTGTCCAGACAGCTGGGTGAGACACCCTCGGGCGATGGTAAGTGTCACCCAGCTGTTTGCTTTCCACATGCAGTGACAAATTAGTCGTCCAAAGCCATTACAAAGGGCTGCACCCGGGCTGTTTATCGTTGCATGGGACTCCATCACTGTCACTCTGGTTTTCACACCCCGGCTATCTGCTTATCTTTCACTTTCTCGTCCCAATCCGCCCGTCCCCTCCCCCCCTAAACCCCCCCTCCATCTTTAATAACAAACCCATCCAGTATCTGATTTCTTAATGCTGCGTCTTTGCTATCAAGACTGGAAAGCCCGAGGACTTTCAGACAGTGCAGGAACACTTCAGGCCAGAGGAGGCGGAAGCGAGTGACCCACAGATGCTCTGGGCCCGAGGGGACAGGTGCATGCTGGTCTGCTCAGCGGCATGAGGTGGAGAAGGGTGGGTGTCTCTCTGCCCGCTCTCGTCTCTCTCCACCTCCCCAGGCACGCAAATGTCACTTCTGCTCTCCTTGTCACAAGCACGGATGGTAAAGGCAGCTTTTTCTGCTTATCCTGGAGTGAAAAGGGGGAACGGGGTGAGAAGTACAGGATGTTCTGGAGATACACGACTGTTTCGTTTCAGTGCAACAACAAGAAAATACAGCCTCCACCAAGTGATGGGTGATATGGACTGGAAACGGGATATCAGGGGTGATGCAGTTATAAAAATTACAGTTATAAAAATGACAATTCTTAGGTATATAATTCAAGTTAAACCAAATTAAAATCATTCATATCAGTACAAAATCAATGACGATTAAAGGCATAGATTGGATACCCAACACTGATCTGATTTCATTTTAACAAGTAGGAGTTTCCCAGTACAACTTTATACCTCCGATACGATACCGATATTGCAGCCCTGAATATTGGCTGATACTGATATGTATCCGATGTGATATCAGTGGGAATCATTTATACTTTTATTACTTATTTTTGAAATATGGACTGTTGATGTCACATGCAAGTCTTAAATGATACATCTGTGTGGTATAATTTAATGTGAAACAATAGTCTTGAGGTAGTTAAGCTATCAGCTAATAGCTGTTAGTCGCTACGGCTAATGGCTAACAAGGACAAACAACATTTAACGGCCGTTAGCCGTAGCGGCTAGCAACTGTTAGCCTCTAACAACAGTTAGCTGCTACGGCTAACGACCATGAACTGTTGTTTGTCTTTGTAAGCCATTAGTCGTAGCGGCTAACGCTTAGCTGTTAGCTGCTACATTTAGCCGCTACGTATGCTATGTTAGCAGCGCTGCTTGATATGGATTTGTCTGTGATGAGTGTGATGAGCCAAACGATCGTCCAATCGCTAACTACTATTGTTTTTGAAGTTTCTGCCCCTGAAAATGTTTTTGCAGGGCTCCTCCCCAGATGGATTAGTGAAATATTTCCAGTATGGAACTGTCTATCTGGCATGTCAGGTTATTTCTTCAACTGAATTAAATAAATAAAAAATAAATGAAAATTGACTGATTGTATCAGTGCTTATATCAGAGATTTTAGATACAGGCTGATAAAATCTGATGTTTGTTTTTTTGCAGATATCAGACCAATATCAGATATCAATTTTGGATCAGGACACCCTATTAATAAGCAGAAGTTACAATCAAATTCTTATCAAAGCCAATTTCAGGCATTGAAGTTTTGACAAACTTTTTCAACCCTTTGAAATATGAGCCAAGTCAAGCCTTCTGATTGGTTAGCAATAGCCATGCAGAGCAGACGGACCTGCCTGATTCACTGTCTGAAATCCTGAATGTCCATCTTGCCAGCCTCTGTTATCCAAGACTTCATTTGGCTAAATGCTTAACAGCCCAATCAGGGAAGAGAGGCAGGAGCTGCGGATGCGCAACAACAGGAAGTGACTGTGTGTTTATAAAAATGGCAGGTTCTGAAGCGGTCGCAATATCTGCAGTTTTTCATCAGAAATTGAATCATTTTTTTCTTTGAAGAAGAGGAAAGAACGTCACTTAAAGCTTGTCTTATGGAAAATCATGTTTTTACTCTTCTCCTGACCGGGGATCACTGCTGGGAAACTGGAAGAGAACGCAGAAGTCCTTCCCGGACATGCCGGTTAGCCTGTGGTCGTCATAGTTACTCAGTGATATTTGGCGAAATCTGCTCTCCTCAGAAGTTTACCGGGAAAGCTTGGTAGGGATTGTCTTTGACGAGGTTCATGTCACACATACTGTGTGTGTTAAAGTATACATCTGTTTGATGTAATTTAATGTAAGACCATAGTGTAAAGTAGTTTAAGTAGCTATATGTAGTGCCTAATGGCTAACAACAATGTTAGCCGTTAGCCGGAACGTATAGCTGGTATGCATGCCATGTGATACGTAGCAGTGTTGCTAGATGTGGATTGGATGTGGAACCATCGCCCGATCACAAGCTGCTGTTGTTTTTAAAGATTCTGCCTCTGAAAGCGTTTTTGAACGTCTCTTTCCCAGATGGACTAGTAAAATATTTCCGTGACAGATTTATGGAGCTGTCCATCTGCCGTGTCAGGTTAGCTTCACCGACCAACCAATCAGAATCTCTAAACAAGCAGCTGTTGACGAGTTACTCAAGCAGACAAGTTCTATGCGGGCAGAAGTCCATTTTAATGCTCTACTGTGAAATTGATGGCATAAATTTGGACACTGAAAATCACAAAGAGCTCTAATGAAAGAGAAAAACTTTAAATACAGACCATAGTTAGTATTGAAGGAGAGTTAGTAGAAAAGAGTAGCATGTTGTTGTTGGCAGCTGATGATAAATAACATGACTAAGGTTATCCACCAGTCTCTCCTCTTACACCAGTCTGCAGTTCTGTCTTTACTCTCACACTAAGTCAGTACATTCCTTCTGGGACTCCTCGTTCTTCTTTACAATGAAGACGGTTTTCATTGAAATTGGCTGTATGTTTCTGTGATTGTCCTGTTGCAGAATAAGTTTGTAGCCTCCCTAATGGAACTGCATGATGGATAAGTATCTGCTTCTACTTCTCATTGAGTACACTATTAATCTTCACAAATACTCAACTCTGTTTGCAGAAATAATGCCCCAACCCTGCAAAGATCCTTCACCTCGCTACACAGACATTTATTATTGCTCCTCTTGCCCTTTGGTGAACAAAATGCCGTCTGCTACGGTTTGATATTTCAAATTTTGAGTCATCAGTCCAGAGCACCTGCGGACATTTTTCTGCACCCTGGTTCAGAAGTTTTTGTTGATTTGCTCGGCCTTGTTGCCACGACAGAGGGTTGTTTTCCTGGCTACAGTGCTTCCATGAAGACCACTTTAAGCCAAAGACTGCCTCAACCAGAAGAAGTATGTACCTGTATCTTACTGGTTTTCAAGTTCTGAGATCATGACAAATCATCTTCAGATTATGAAGGAAGGTTGACTGCTTACTTTCCTTGGCTGAGCTTGGACAACACATCTTAGTTGTATCCTTGCAGTGCAGATGGATCAGCCTGATTCAGTGTCTGTAATCAGGCAGATCCAAATTGCCTTGCTCCAATCTGCAACAACTGTGCTCAGCCCAATCATCTCCCTTAAAAGCAGGAAGAGGTGGGAGTTTCGAGCTAGAGGATAGCAGGAAGTGTCTGCTTGTGCTGAGACTAGCATAGATGCTAACAGCTTCAAGCAGGTTTATCAGATATGGACTGCATTTCTCCATTAAAAAAACAAAACAATAACAAAAATATCAATAGAAGGGATATTTTCACTCCACCTCCATGATTTTAATGAGAGTTTGTTGTATGAAGTTGCTTACGTTCTGCCCGTAACATCACGGCAGTAGCACCTGCCTACTAAATTATCTGACTGGCACATAATGAATGTGACTGACGTAACGGTTGTCCAATCATCTGCTGGATATGCCTTTGATATATTTCTATGGGCTTATTCCCAGATTGACTTATGAAATATATAGAATAGTCCATCTGGTGTGTCAGGTTACATCTCTTCACCACAGTCTGCTTTAGAATCTTGGCCAGGAGGAGACCTTGTTGATGTAACATTACTACCTTGTGTCTTGTTGGTGTGCTCAGCGTTGTGTGACCTCCACAACCTCACATTGACAGCAGAGTTTGGCTGTTCCTTGCACAGTTATACGCTGTTTCTGTTTCAGTTTATGACAGTAATGCAATCTACATATGAAAATGGGGATCATTGGCATCTGTTTGGTAGAACTAGCTAATCGTACACCTTACTGTATTGATTTATTAATTGAATGTTTATTTTTATAGGGACAGTATCACACCAGCATCATTTCCAAGTGATATTCACAATATTTTTTTGTAGGCAACATTGAAATTTTCATATTATTCTAACTTTTATCATAATTAACTCTTTACCAGTAAGACATATACTGATAATTACACATCTGAACAAATCGCTTAAGTGTTTTATTATGACACCAAAATAATACAAATAGACCTTGTGACTTAATAAACAAAAAATTCTGTTAAAAGCAAAAAAACAAACATTAAAAAACTAAGAAAACTCAATACCTACAGACAGAACAATACAAAAAAATACGTACAACAATACAAAACAATACAAACAACATATCTGACTTTGTCCAAGTGCTCTTGTAAGAATGTGTGCCGTTTCCAAGCCAATGAGTAGTCACATCGAATATTGATTACCTCCGCCAAGGAGGTTATGTTTTCGGGAGAGTTTGTCCGTCCGTCCGTCCGTCCGTCCGTGAACAAAATATCTCAAAAAGTTATGGATGATTTGGATGAAATTTTCAGGAAATGTTCAGCATGGGAAAAGGAAGAACTGATTTGATTTTGGTGTTGATCGGGGTCAGCGTCTGGCCGCCATGGCGAAAAATGTGATTTGGCTGAATGACTACTGAACTAAAATAGATATCACTAGAAAAGCACTCGGAGAGCGCAGACCTCCGCCAGCACCACAGTCCTCACCCATATTGTGATTTTCTCCATTAATATTAGTCCTACCTTTATTTCATGTAAATATTTAGATTCCTTGACCATGAAAACGTACCATTATCAAATGGATTCATAATGATATCTATTTTAGTTCAGTAGTTATTCATGAAAATCGCATTTTTCGCCATGGCGGCCAGACGCTGATCTGGATCAACACCAAAATCGAATCAGTTCTTCCTTTTCCCATGTTGGACATTTCCTGAAAATTTGATCAAAATCCATCCATAACTTTTTGAGTTATTTTGTTCACAGACGGACGGACAGATGGACGGACGGACGGACAAACTCTCCCGAAAAACATAACCTCCTTGGCAGAGGTATTTATGAATCCAGTTGCTAATGGTATGTTTTCATGGTCAAGGAATCTAAATATTTACATGAAATAAAGGTAGGCATAATATTTATGGTCAAAATGACAATATGGCGGAGGTCTGCGCTCTTCGAGTGCTTTCTAGTTAAATCATGATTTTCCATCCATTTGCTCGCCTTGCATTTTGTAAACTGATAAAAACAAACAATTCAGTTTTAAAAGTTTGAAGCCATTTACTTTACAGCATTATCTTCACACCCACCCAAGCTCTTAAATGGTGCTCTATATCCATTTGAAAGTATATCGACATGTTTCCCAGCCCTACCTCCACCTGCAAATACTCTACAGTGACAGCTGTGAATCTGGTGTTAATGACTCATGGTGATGGTGCTCAGAGCTGGAGATGGAGATAGGATGTAGACCTAATCGAGCCTGAACCCCCCCATCCCCACCCCCACCCGCCCTTTGACTCACACTGATTCGAGGCCAGCTGGGACTCCATTTTGTGTCTTTCCTGGTTGCAGGTGCCGCGTCATTGCTGAGGCTCCAAGTGCCTGACGGGTATGAAATCAACCCCCCTCCCATCCTCTTCCTCCTCCTCCTCCTCCTCCATGTCCAGCTTTGATCCTGACCTTGACAAAAAGAGCATCTGGATGTTCTCACTGAGATTAGCCTGTAATAACCACCAATCACCCTCTTAATGGTGCAAGTGTAATGTGTTTGAACTGCAGGGTTCAGATGGGCCGGGTCAGGTTTTGTTGTTCTGCTGGTGCAGCGTTCAAAACCTGCTGTACAACGAGGACCTCAGACTCATTATATAAAGGATTAGAGGCTCTCGAAAGAACAAAGAGCTTACAGTTGAACAATTGATTTTACACTCAGTGGAGAGAGTCGTTCATGGATTAATGCACCTATGAATAGTGTCTCTAAATAAGCTAGATTGTTGCAAAACATTGAGTAACATGAAATATTTGGACTATTGTTTTTGTTTGCATTCTCTCATGCTCGATAGTCAGAGTGACAGGAGAGGAAAACCACTTTGCTTTTTGTCTTACAAGGGAATCTGTCTGTTATGGATCAAAAATTACATCTCAATATTATTTCACTCGAATGGAAAAGAACAACAAATCATGCTGTCAGGCCAAAATTTTCTGTCTCAGGAAAGATGTGCTGTACTTTTTTTACATAGAGAAATACTTAGAAATTGGTTGTGACATTTTCATTTGTTTAGCATTCATAAAAACACTCCCACATGAAGACATAAACAACAACAATAATTTATGAAAACTATAAAAATAATGAAAAATCCACATTGGAGGTTTAGTAATCACATATCTATCTTCATTTTTTGTAAGTCTGAGTAATCAGTGTTAAAACGGAAGAGCTGATCCATCCATCATCTGTCCAGCTTAACCCTTTCGGGCTTGCAGGGTACACCCAGCCAATCACAGGGCCAACATAGAGACAGACAACACATTGGGCAATTTAGAGTTACAAACCAACCAAACGAAACCAATTTGCACCCAAATATAGACTTGCAGGCAAAATTTGCACAACTTATTGTTCCTTGGTGAAACAAGGCGGAGGAACCAGAGTTCTTGGAGTGTTGATGCCCACATTGCAGTCTGTCTTTGACTTCATAAGTCTCACAGAGCTTGTTAAGTATGGAAATTGAACTTGGGCTGACACCAAATACTGCCACACTGGAAGCCATCCAATTGTTCACCCTTATCCAGATTTTGGCACATTTCTTTGGCCAAAAAAAAACGTTGCCACCAAAAGAAAAGATCACATGCTCAAAAATTGTCATTGGAGAGCCTTTAGCTTTGATTACAGCACACATTCACTGTGGCATTGTTTCGATAACCTTCTGCAATGTCACAAGACTTTTTAGAGATCATAGCACTGCCTCCACAGGCTTGGACAGTAGGCACTAGGCATGATGGGTGCATCACCTCACCTGCCTCTCTTCTTACTCCGATGCTCCCATCACTCTGGAACAGGGTCAGTCTGGACTCATCAGACCACAACCTTCTTCCAGTCCTCCACAGTCCAATCTTTATACTCCTTCGCAAACTGAAGCGTTTTTTCTGGTTGGCCTTGCTGATTAGTGGTTTTCTTAAGGCTACACAACTGTTCAGTCCCAATCCCTTGAGTACCCTTTGCATTGTGCATGTGGAAAAGCTCTTACTTTCACTATTAAACACGCCCCTGAGTTCTACTGTTGTTTTTCTTTGATTTGGTTTGGCCAAACGTTTAAGTGATTCGCCGATCACAACTTTTTTTTTCCTACCATATTTCTTCCTTGAAGATGATGGTTCTCCACTATCCTTCCAGTTTCTCATTATGTGTTGGACAATTACCCAATACCCCAATTTTGGTTGTTTCTTCAATCTTTTTTGATGTTTTCTCTGCTTGATGCACACCAGTGATTTGACCCTTCTTAAACAGACTAACATATTTTCCACAACCACAGGATTATGACCATGATGATCTACAACATTAAAAACACTTTGTTTGACTTAATGTATACATTCAGGAAGGTGCACGAGCAGTTAAGCTGTTGTTTGATTCTTCTGTTGCAGTCTATTATTTTTATTTTAATTAGCTATTCATTTTCACAATATATCCAAAACGTTTTGTCAGTAGAACTAACTAGCTAAATCTCAACGTTCCATTATCAGGTGTACAACAAAACTAATGGCAGGCTGCAGTTAGCTTAGCCTAGCATAATGGCAGGAAAAACATTAGTCGGACCTAAAGTATTCACTTTTTTTCAGTTTTCATGTACTTGCCAAATACTAATGATTTTGTGTGTTCATGAGCAAACTACATTTTGGATTACTGTTTAACATGGCTATGCTAGCTCCTCTGTTTCCACCCTTGTACAAAGGCATGCTAAAGCTAGCTTGCAATAGTAGTTCAAGTACCTATTTCTCCGAGGCACTAGCTTGACTGTATGTTGGAAAGTTTTTTTTTCTTGAAAGCAAGATGTCGTGTCATAATTTGCACCAAGCTTACAGATAAAGTGTAGCATGAGAAATGTTATGCTAGGAAATGCTTGTCTCTTTGTTTATTTTTATAAATATTGCTGTGTTAAAAGCATAAGGGGCATTGAATTGTGGAAAATCTGTTAAGACTTCACCTGAGTAGCTTTTTGGTCCTAAACCCACCATTTTAAGCCGAACAAGTTAGCTAATGCCTCTCTGTCTTTACTATTAGCTATCAGTTTAACTTGAATCAAGAGTAAAGACCTAAGTCTAAGTTACAGACTTTTGCTACTTAAAGTATTTTCAGTGTTGTTGAAATGATTACATGTGAGATTTGATGTCTTGCAGCTTCTAATCAGAGACCAGTGTTACTCTTTCTTGCTCTTTAGGCATTTTTATTTTCTATATCTGCAGGGGTTGTCTAGTATTTTTAACCAGCGGTGGTAACAGTATGAACCATTAAACCTGATGACACATTCCCCTTTAGCTAAATTAGATTTTGCACAAGTTTAATTCTCAGAAACACATTAGTGACCAGGATTACTCATGTTCAACTCTGCAACAGAAACAAAATGTAGATTTGAATAAAACAAGAAAGACTGGATGTGTGTTTTGACAGTGTGTCTTCCCTCTTCACCTTCCCTATGCTCTTCGTCTTCTCACTAATGAAATCTTAAAATAACCTGCCTGCTGTTGGGAAAGTGGGTCAGAGCACCAATGCGAAGCCAATCCAATACAAAAGCATCACATAGTGCATTATGGGTATTTCCCCCTGTGGTAGAATTAAAGTGGGGGCTGCTCGCTGGTGGATGCTTATCTTTATGTTCTTCGTGCAGTGCATCAGATGGCAGGTGGAAAAGTCAACGAGAGCTGTTACTGCACTGTCATAGAGTCCTAGGCTTTTTAATAGGAGAGAAAACACACATGGACATGTTTTTGTTCTTTAAGCTAGTTTATAATTACCTCCACCAAGGTGGTTATGTTTTCGGGAGAGTTTGTCTGTCTGTCTGTCTGTGAACAAAGTAACTCAAAAAGTTATGGATGGATTTTGATGAAATTTTCAGGAAATGTTCAGCATGGGAAAAGGAAGAAGTGATTCAATTTTGGTGTTGATCCGAATCACCGTCTGGGTTCGCCATGACGAAAAATGTGATTTTTGTGAATAACTACTGAACTAAAATAGATATCACTATGAAACCAATTGCTAATAGTAGGTTTTCATGGTCAAAGAATCTAAATATTTAGATGAAATAAAGGTAGGAGTAATATTTATGGTCAAAATCACAATATGGGAGAGGACTGTGGTGCTGGCGGAGGTCTGTGCTCTCCGAGTGCTTTTCTAGTTATCATTTGTTTTGGTTTGATGGTAAGTGTGACCCATGTGTAGCATCAAATAACAAATCAGAATAACATCAAAATTTAATACAATAATAAATACAAGTTCATTTATTATATTCAAGTTAAAATACAATCATGAAAAGTGTCAGACAATAATTTTTTTTACATGGAGGTATGGATTTCTCCTTTTTACAAATAATATTTATTCATGGAGAACCTTGAGGAAAAAAATTCTGATATAATAAACCTTGTGATTATTTTGAGTAAATACACACATGTAAGTGGAATGGAAGTGCTCCCTCCTTTACTGCATTTTCTCTTTTTTTGCAAACTTTTTTAGTTCCCTAAAGATCATCAAAAATCTGAACAGGAAAGCCAAAAATGTGCTCATGAATGTCTCTAAATCCTTATTATTTGAAGTATTGCTTCCTTTGTGCATATATATTAAGATGCATTACTATTATTACTATTATTGTTTTTTTCTTTCTTCGTTGTTTAAATCTTTGTCTTAGTTTTTTACAAATTTACCTCAATCTGGTGCTTTAACATATCCACTATTTTCATACTAATTCTTTATTTTTTTAAGTTTTAACTCCCTTACTGGAGATACTATCTTGATTTGTACTGTTCACTAATCTTCTGTCAATAAAGTAAAAAAACTAAAACAAAATTATCTCAATTTGCCTGCCAAAGGGTGCAGTTTTGACAAGTTTCCTTCTCAACATTTGCGCCTGGTGATCAGGAGTACCATAGTACACAGTTAACTAATCACTATTTAATAGCTACATACCGTCATAACACACACGAGGGCTCCTGGCTCCAAACAAAGCTGGCGTGTGACGACACCTCCCTGACCTTTATACAATTTCCAGAGTAGGGAGCATAGGTACTCCCAAACTGCAGGTCACCACTTGCACCATCTCTGTCCAAATTTTAGGCCCTGTTTACAAGAAGACACTGTCCCCTAAAACACAAAGGTTCTTCCTTTGTGGATTCAAGCTCAATCCAAGTTCAGACAGAGATGCTAGAAACAAATGAAATCAACTTCATATGCAAGAGTACTGCACATGCGGTGACGTCATTGTTTCACCCTGAAACGCTCTGATTCTGGTTTACGTGGAGCTGCATGGAGGAGCGTTTTGAAAACTCTCCACCCTGGAACCTGGTTTCTAAAGTTTGCAGATTCCAGCACCCCACGTAAACTTTTTTTTCTTGTATTTCTTTTGTATCCTACTGCTGCTGTAAATTTGGAATTCCCTCCTGTGGGGCTAATAAAGGAATATCTTATTTAGTATTTAGTTGTACTGTATGTTTCGCACCTTAAGCTCTTACTGTATTTATTTTGAAATTGTGTAACTGTGCAGCCCTAGTACCAGATCATTTGAGAACCACCTTTACCCTCAGATGTTGTATAATTCCCTACATTTACATGACTAGTAACATTTGAGAAGTATCTTGACTTCTGCGAGGACGTTAATTGAATATTGCAGCTGTTCGAGTATATAAATGCATGTGAAAACAGACACCCGCTTAAACAAACCATCTCAGAGAAAATCCTTGTTTTTCATGTCAGTCTTTCTCCCCTTCTGTCTTTCTAAACCCTTCAAGCTGTCCAAACTGACAAATAAATCCAGCCAATGATATAATAGCCATTAATAAGACTTCTCTTGGCAATTATAAAACAGAGAAAAAAGAGCAAAGATGTTAATCTGCAACCACAGAACAGCTTCACAATGACAGCTTCTCTGCCAGAGCTGCTCCATCAACAAGTCTTGAGGTATTGCTGGTGCGCTCTCCATCTGGCTGCTGCTGATAAGAACTTACTGGGGACGGCTGGATAATAGTCTTGCAAGCTTAAAAGCAGGAGGGCGGGTAGACGGGGAGGAGGAAAGAGGGGGGTATAATTTATTCTAGGGGAATCCAGCAAACAGGGCTCTATAAACTGAACCATCATCTCCCCCTCTGAGCAGCAGATTTTGGCAAAAGGCAGCCACTTGGATGTAAACGTGCGGGTGAAGGGTGGGTGTGTGGGGACGTCACGCTGCTGCAGTCATGATTGCCCGCAGCGTGGTTTTATTCCTGGAGAGACATGATGTCTGAGCAGATGTGAGAGCCGCCGTGAATGTGAGGTGCAGCACATTAAAAGTACATGGTGTAGACTCTGCCACTGTCTGATGGTGGTTGATGATTTTGCAATCACTGATTTTTGCAACCTTAAGAATTAAGGATGCTCTCTCTTTCTGACTTTCAAATCTGTTGGAAATAACAGAGAAAAAGCACTCAGTATGATTTGAAATTCCAGTTAAAAAAGTCAACATTTTCTCTTTAATACTTTTGTGCAGAAGTTGATGTTTTTCTCTTCTTCTGCACACACTCTTGACTTTGCGGTGAAATATGTAAAGCTGGGTTGGCCTCTATTTTCAGGGTCAAAGACACTGACTGTTTCCCTCTTTGGTTTGAGCCCCAGGGTGTCCTGGGACTGACAGCAAGGCCTCATGGGAGATCGGAGAGCAGAAGATGATAAATGGTTATTTGCTGCAGAGTAGGGCTGGACAATATGGACCTCAGTACTTTTTGGGACATGGAAATGTACACTATATATCCCAATAAATAACTAAATGAGATGTGGTTGTAAGAATAGCAGTAATGTAACATTAATACTGGATGATCAAATTATTTTGGAGTCTGTAAGAAACAAAAACAGAAGTCCCAGCCACTTAGAAACAGGCTAATTTTGTTTAAACCATTCAAAATGACATCCAGATTCCACACAGTCTGAATTAAAAACAAAAACCACTGGCTTTTTTCATACAATGGTGCAGTCTATATTTTCTAACCTTCAAAACCATGTGTTTCAAATTGATAAAACTTCCATTATTTTAAGGATCAGGCATATAAATAAAGAGTATGTTGTAAATCTTTGGGAATTTTGAAAATGGTTGAAAGAGTTTCTCCACGCAAGTTCCACCCATTGATAATAACCGAAGCAATTTTTTAGGTTTCTGAAGTGGTTAATACACCAGTACGTAGAAACTCTTGTAACTTAAATGATAATAATAATAATAATAATAGCTTTAGTTATATAGCACCTTTAAAAACAGATGTTTATAAAACTGTTGAACAGACAAAACAAAAGCAGAAAAGGCAGAACTCTGAGCACAATAAAATCAACAATCAGGTCAAACAGAGACCGAAAAGAGATAAAGGAAAAGACACATATGGTCATGTTAAATAAAACATCAAAAATGATGTATTTATTGCTCAGATATAATTATTTTTGTTATCCATGAATTTTTAACTGTACATTTTTACAAAAAAAAATTAGGGCTGAAAGATATATCATTATTGTACCTATATTGAGATATGAACATTTAAGATATTAATACTGAAAAAGCAACAATATACACAATATAGATTTCCCCTGCACTCGCCCTGCATGTACAGCTCTGGAAGTCACAATAAAATTCATTTTTACGATTGCTCTTGAATCGTATGTAAAGAATGTTATTCTTTGATTATTGTAGGTTTATCTTAAATTACTTTTAATGTACCATTGCTTTGTATTTATTTCATACTCTAACCAAAAGTAAATAATACCTTTAACATAACATAATAACCTTGGTTATCACCGAACCCGTGTTTATATGATATTGAATTGATATCGAGAAGTCTGCATGGATATGAAATTAGGTCCATATCCTTCAGCTCTAAAGAAAACAACAGAAAATATAGATATTCACATTATTACATAGAGTAATATATTAAAATATAGTTATTTACTTAAAATCCTGACCACATAATTTAATTTTAGTGGGTTAAGTTGAATTCAGGTGAAATTCCTCAATCATGTTCAAAATATTTATCCAATATCAAAACTATGTTCAGTTCTTGATAGTTTGCCAACATGTTTTAGTTAGTGTTTTATTTATTTCATTCATACATCTGAAATAAAACATTTTCAGACAAGCACATAAGTATATAATTGAATAAAAAGGAACGGAAAGAAGAAAAATCTTATATTATCTGCCCCGTTTAGACACTGAAAAAAATATTTCAAAAACAACAAAACAACAACAACATTGTAATTTTTATGACAACTTGTCTAATAAATGTGTGAAACACTAGATAAATCAATGAGTGTCCTAAAAACTAGGGCTGAACAATTAATTGCAAATTAGATTAAATCGCAATATGGCTTGTTGCAATTTTCAAATCGCAGAAGGTTCAATATTTTTAGTCCAAAATGGGTTGAACATTTTGGCACTGTGATTTGCTTTTTACAATTTCATGCCTATTTTTTACCTCTATCCATACACTTTTTTCCCACTTCTGGACAATTTTTACTCTTTATTAACCCCGTCCTTACAATTTTATGCCTATTTTGCCCCCATTCATCTTTTTTTGCCACTGTCAGAACCGTTTTTGGAATTTTTACATGGTTTTTGAAATTCAATTTCAAATTTAATTCCCAATTTTGCTGCCAGAATCAATTTTCCTAAGCCACTTTTGGATTTTTTTTTGCCAATTTTTCCCCCTTTTCTTCAATTTCATACCTATTTTGCACCTATTTATTGACCTTTTCTCGCTTTCATACTATTTTTATCCAGTATTTACAATTTCATACCTATTTTCCTTCTGTCTTCACTTCTCCACTTTTTCTCAAATGTTTTATCCTTAGATTAATTTAATGTCATATTGGTTTTACTATAAAACGATCTACTGCTTATGTTTGTTTAAGAACACATAAGATGAGGAACATTAAAACAATTGCAGAGTAAATAGCAATATTTGGAAAAAACATTGCAGTTAGATTATTTTTTCATATCGTTCGGCCCTACTAAAAACTTTAAACTTTCCCAGCCCTACCCCAGACCCAAAAACATTAAATCACCTGAACCTGTTATTTACTCCTCTGAGATCTGAAGTGTAGTTATTGCTTGTATGTAACTGCTAAAAAAAGCTTTTAAACAGAAGCTCACAAAATAAAACTGCAGTTAGATCCATCTGTGAGGGAGACTTTTTCTCTCCTCCCCTGAAACCAGAAAAGCACACACTCGGGTGACGGTTACGTCCACGACTGCATCATCTGGACACAGAGGAGATGTGACGTAGAAGAATACGTAAGATGACAGAGAGAAGACAGCCGAGCTCCACCCTCCAATCCTGTTGGTTGTTGGCTTCGTGACGCAGGATGAGCCAGACGGCGGTGGCACAAAAAAAGAAAAAAACAGTGAGGAGGGCTGGAGGCAGACGCACAACTCTGTAAGAGCTCTGAGATGTTCCTGAACATTTACTGATAAGCACGCATGATCTGTCAGTGGGCTGGGCAATAGATTGAGTTGTAATGCTACTTAAATACACAGAGAATGAATAAATAGACTTAAAAAATATGTAGTGCTGATAACATCTTTATTTCATATATTGTTATTCTTTGATTACTGTAGGTGCATGTTACAATACTTTTGATGGGCCATTGCTTAGTATTTATTTCATATTCTGACCAAAAACATATAACCTTTATTTTAAGCATTTTATTATTTAAAGTCTTTATCCCCTCCTCTTTTATACTAAATGATAGACCTGGAGGTATTGCAATAAAATTGTGTGCTTAAGGATCCACAACAGTGATCTGAACAATCTATTGTGTTTCTTCTAAACAGGAAATAACCACTCTGTTTCATCCATTCATTCATAAAGCATTTTATTTTTGGTAAAAATCAAATGACACTAATGTCTGATTAATATGATGGCATCAAAACTGAAGTCAACGAGTCTTGCAAACTCTCTAAACTGATCATATTGGCAACATTAATGTGTTTTTGTGATTGATTTTAATTATAAGATATCATAAAATATTTTTATGACAGTTTTTATTAATGAAACTTCAGAAACTTAATGATCTTTAAGTATTTTTAACCAAAAGACAAAGAACACTGCCTTTATTGCAGAAGTATTCTGGCCGTTTTTAGAAAAGTGGGTGGGTGTGGACCACACTTTTCAGAATTTTGCCAAATGTGTTAGATTTTCCTTTTTTGATTTTTATGTGCTCTCTGGAGTGTTTGGCCTCTGTATAATAGAGCACTTCTACGAACAAGGAATCCACTTCTTCCTCTGCCCCTCTTTATGGCACCAGCAGCTGCCTTAAACATACCAGTCCACAAGGCCCAGATGTCTAACCAATGTCTCATCATCACTTTAAACCCATTGGCTCATGGAAGCAAGACCACTGCAGATATAGGCACCAGAATGAAGACTGAGTTGTTGACAACATGGCGTTGAGTGGTGCTTAACTAACATCACCACCAAGTTGACCTTTAAACTAATCAGAGTGGACTGGACCCACATGAGGAATGAGTCAATGAAGGGGAAGGGCACAGGATCTCTCTTAATCCTTGCAATTTCATACACTGCTCCAAATGTTGCCAACATATTTGTGCAATCAACACAGCCTGTAGAGGTTTACTTACAAATGTTGATACTTAACATTTGTGCTAATCACTCATATTTTGTTGACATGCTAGCTGGCAAGTAACAACATAATTAGATTTTTGAATGAAACATTTTATTTTCTAGAATGAAAGTAAGTTAATATCACTCTCCATTCAGATTAAAGATATTAAGTGATGATTGTGGCTCAGACACCTTCTGTGTCGTGCTCTCTTGCGTTTTTCCAAAGCCATCTTGTACTGTGAAGTGGCACAAAGCATGAATGGGTGACAAGAAATAAAATTGCTTTTACTATTAACAGATGCAGCCACTTAAATTTCTCCTCATTTCCTGGTCAGATATTGGCTGGTCCATGGCAGACCCTTGATAGGGCATGACCATCCTAAAGGTTTTAAATTGTAAACTTTGGGCCATGTTTGTGTTCATTTGTGGTATGAAGATTCCTTTCTGTTTTGCCATTTTGTAGTTTCTCTTATAACCAAGGAAAGGACTTAAGCTATGGAGAAGCAATTTCTTAAAGAGACACCTTACAAATGCAAGAATGAGCGTGTTTTCAGAGGAATCTGATTGGAATAATCTTCCTTCCTCGTTAAAGTCAATCACCTCTTTTCATCTTTAGATCAAATTAATTTTCACACTTACAAGCAGGGTGTTCATGTTTTTGATTTTTGTTGATTTATTTTATTTCATTTATTCATTTATTTCTTTATTTTTCAAAGATGACATGACATTCTGCTGCGTCTGTTGATTTTCTTTATATACCATTGCATTGGGACTGTGCTTGAGTGTGAGCACAGTTTTTGTGGACTGGTGATGGGGTGGGAAGAGTGAAGGGTGTGGTTGTGGGGGCTCTGGGAGTTGTAAAGCAGTGTGTTTTGTGTATTATTGTAATGTACATTTTGTATTTACTGTGTATAATTGTAATGTATGTTTTTGCGTTATTGTAGTATTTTTGTTGGGACCCCCTCGAAAACAAGATGCTGCATCTCAAGGGGCTATCCTAAATAAATTCAATTCAGTTCAGTTCAATTCAATATTTGGACATTGGCTGGTAATTGGCTGAAAACTGGCTGGAAGTTGGCAGGCTGCTGGCAGGGAAGGGAAAATTAAAGAGGCTGCATCTGTACCATTATGGCAGAACCTTGGAAGCTTTCACCCCTTTCCAGTTCAGTCAACCTTTACCTTTATACCACAGATCATTGAAATTATTATGATCATATGGTTTTTAAGACATGGTATTTACATCAGTAAAAACTGCTGACAGCCACAACATAGTGAAGGATGCTGATCTTTTTATACAATTGAGTGTGTAGGACTTTGGGTGCACTTGCTGATCAATAAAGGAGGTTTGTTTGGTGTCTATGGCTTCTATACTACTGCATTGTCATCAAAACCAGTGTTAATAAGTCTAAATTTGACTAAACTAAAAGTTTAAAGTTCTGGTATAGTGGCAACTATTTTTGAAAAATACTGACATATTCTGGGAAGGGACAATTTATGTAAATCTGGACTCCATACCTCCATTTCTGAAACACTGCTGTGGCTTTGACTCTTAAGGACACATTGTTTGACTAACCATGGATGGCGACCTTGTAGGATAAAAGAGCGAAAAACTATGAACTGTACCATTATTTTGTTTCTGTTTTCACATTTGTACTTTTTCCATGATGACTGTGCAGACCTTAAAGATATTTAGTGCATTGCAATTCAATGAAAAAACTATCAAGACATGGTTTTTGGTCCAAACTTCTCAGCTTTACTTCGGTGTAGACTCAAGCCCACATGGGTATGAATCAGCTCAGCGGTCATGTCTATTTCCTGATGTGTCTCAGCTAAAGGAGACACTTTGATTCCTGTGATTCAGCTGGAGCTTTGCAGGACCTTTCATGCAGGGTTAATGACAGGAAACTCTTAAAGTAAAGGAAAAAAAAGATACATTTCATCTGGGAAATGACTAAAAAGCCGCCGACTATTAACCGGCGATTGAAGCTGTCATATTATCTGGAAACAGGGATAGATGGGAGGCTTGGCTCTGAGGGAAATGCTTTGACTGTCTGCCCTGATGGTAGTCTTGTACTGTCCACTGGAAGTCAGAGCTCTGAAAAAAGGATGTTGCTCTGAATGTGATGGTAATTTCATGTCACACTCCGTCTCAGTGAAATGATCTGATCGCTCCGGTCTTGTCTGGTTGTGTTTCTCTCAGTTTCAGGGAGGAGGGATTCTGTCAGACGAAGAGAAGCTGCTCTTTTTGTGAATTTTCTCCTATTTGACCTTGTGATGACAGATGCTAGAGCACAGCAGAGTCCAATTGAGTCTCTTTTTATACATGTGGCACATGTATGTCCACTGAAAATTAGATACTAAACCAAAAGGTATTCATTAGTCTTTTAAGTTTATGATTAGATTGAGTCTTCTTGTTTCAGACATAGTAGGGATAATGATGAGGGCATTTTTTTTTTGCAAACATGAAAAATGGTTGACATTTCATTTTTTTGGGCATTTTGTGCCTTTATTGATAGGAGAGAGATAGTGGATAGACTTGTGAAAGGGGATATGAAAGTAGAGGAAGACACTCTGCAAACCGGCCACAGGCTGGATTCAAACTCGGGCCAGCAGAAGTAAGTATACGGGACATGCATGGTTGCTAACCACTCCGCCAAACCAGCACTCCATTTCAGCATTTTATATTGTGGTCCTGAATTATCAAACACTACAGCATAAGAAGAAGCAACCCATTAAACCCTTAACTAATACCCCTTTCAGACCAACCAAACAACCTGTTTAAACCCGGTAACAATCGGCTCCTGTTGTCAGTTTAAAAGGGTTTAACCGGCATTTCTACCTGGGGGACTGATCCTGCAAGTGAAACGGGCTTTAACCAGCTCACCTCTGATTGGCTTCAGAGAGAACATCACACCCGCTAATTTATGGATGACATCGGCGTAATGTCCCCATAGGCATAATATCCTGCCTGCCCCCCTCCGTCTGTAACTTATGTGACTCTTTCAAATTCCATCCACCTTTGTATCATCAGCACTGAGTGTGTACATTCTTAAATGGGGACAAAAAAAAAAGAAAAGAAAGAGAAAAACTATTACAAAATTGTCTTTTGTGGTGATGTAATGGCGAATGTAAGGATGTGCTTGGGGGTGGCATTGTTGCTGGGGGGTGGGGCAGGGTTTTGCAGCCCTTTGGCGGGGCACCATTGTTGAGCTACGGGTGTGGGTGGTTGCAATGAATAGGCTGATAGGGCATGGGAGGGGGGAGAACTAATTAATAGGATGCACTGAATATTCGGTGGCCGAATATATTCTGACGAATATTGCAAATAAAGCCATACTCTGCCTTCGGTGGAGTGAGGTAATAGCAAGGCCGAATAGTACAGTGTGACACAATGACGAAATCAACTACATCATTGTGTGTGACTGTGGCTAAGAAGACTAAGGCTGTCACTTTTCCTAAAAATCAAACTCAATCATGCACCCAAATAATCAAAGATATTCGATTACCCCCCCCCCCCCCCAGTAAGGGACAGAGACTCTCTTATCCGCCCTTTTGGTATAGACCCTGCTGAAAAGAACAGTTACACGGGGTTTAGCTCTTGACGAAGGGCTGCTCCTCGGATGATTCAGAGCTGTTAATGTCCGCTCAGAGTGGAAACTCTTTGTTTACTGAGGTCAAGAGAGCAGCGGATGTGTCTGACGGTCAAGCTGCGCTCACAGCGCCCTCTGTTGGACTGACTGGTCCACTGCTCCAGACCTGATGTGTCGCCACACTCAATATTTTGCATTTAAATATTATTTACTATTCGGTTACGGATATTTCTTCCCATATTCGATCGGTTATTCACATATCGAATATAAAGTGACAGCCTTAAAGCAGACTTGCCAAAAGACAATTATTTATTTGTTGGTATTATTGGTTTATTGGTTTATATCCACTTCAGTGCACTTTAGTATTTTTTAATGCATGTTTTGTTTTGTTTGAAGGCCTAATATGAATGAAAAACTTTGTTGGGCTTTTATGAAAAGCAAAGGCTACTGGAATATAAAAAATGTCAATATTCAATAAACAATTACTTTCTTTTAAAAACATGTCTAAAAATGTGCTCTAAGCTATTAATGCACTATTATAAAATTTAGTGAACTACTTTGCCTCTGCATTGGATATTCGGTATTCGGCCAAGCATTTGTATTTTATTCAACTTCGGCCACAAATTTTCATTTCGGTGCATCCCTACTAATTGTGGGTCATTTGTCAGCTTTTAGGCGTTGGTGAACAGTCGAGTAGTTTAAGACTCAATGTTTGCTGGTTAAGAAACTCATCACCTTTCAGGTGTTAAAATGTGAACTGACACTGTTAGATGTTTTACATTGCCCTACAAGCATGTTGAAAAATGTTGATCCAACCGCACACAGTGACGCCGTGTGAATATATTTTTTTGAAAATCCAACGAACAACTGATTCACTCCTAATAAGACAGCACAACTTTTAATGAGAGTTTGAGAGACTCTGTAAATCTGCAGGGAGAAATGAACACTGATGAGTGACAGGGGGAATCAGCCAGTTATAAAACTCTTTTTCTCTGGGGAAGAGGACAAACTGTGTTTGGGTGATGAGTCACTGTTGGCAGTACTCAAAGTCGGGTCACGATGACTGTACTCGTGTGGGATGGCGAAGGAGGGAGCAGAAGCATTTTGTTGTTCTCTTTTGTCTGATGGGTTTGATGTACGGCCTTACTGCAGCTTGTTTCTTTGGATGGCAAAGCTGCTCTGTGTCTGTGGCTTTACTTGTTCTTGGAATGAAACACTTCTAACATGATGAGAGTTTGAGGTATTTTAGATTTTAATAAAATGCAGCAATGACTTTGAATGCAGTTTTGTGGAAATGTGCATAACCTCAGAGAATGAGAAGTTGTATTTGTCGATATTTTAACTTTTCCCATGATCTTATTGTCCTATAAAATCATCTAAAATATTCACTATTGTGTTACAGAACTAAAACGTTACTATCCTTCCATTATCTTTACTGATAACTGCGAGGGGGCTGGACCCTATTCCAGCTGACATTGAACAAGAGGCAGGTATACCATGAATTGATCACCAGCCAACTGCAGGGCCACATAGAGAGACAGACAACCATTTTCACTTACACTTATACCTGAAGGCAATTTGGAGGCATCAACCTATGAGCATGTTTTTGGTCTGTGGGAGGAAGCTGGAGTGCCCAGAGAAAACCCACGCATGCAAATTCAACTAAGAAAGACCCTGACCAACGTATTGAATTGTAAACGTAACTAAAACATGACAAAAAACAGAGAATTAAGCTAAAAATTGATTTTTTTGTTTCTCGCTTTGTTTTATTTGCTTCACTCTGCAACTAGGAAGGCAAACCAAATCCTTTTAAATGCTAGTCTGGTCTCCTACTAGTGACTGGGGCTGCGATATTTGTCCCTACCATTTTTCCTTTATGAGCGGGACATACACAACCGGCTTCTTGGAATAACATTGTTCAGTTCTGGAGTTTTCTGAGCCATGAAATGAGGAAGAAGTGGCTATTAGGCAGTTTTGGTTGGCACTTGCATACTGACTGGGAACATGGATGAATATATTCCATACAGATTTAAAAACATTTAGGGTCCGTCCCAATTGGACCCCTTTAGCTCTTGGTTTTGCATGTCCATGTGTAGTGCAGTGGTGTTCTCCACAGGCTAAGGGGAAGGGCTAAGATGAAGAGCTACACAGCCTTTGAAACTAAGACAACCAGGACCTAACTTTAAAGTGTGTGGCGTCCAAAGGAAGAACATCAGTAATTATTGAATCATCAAGTAAATATAATCGTGTTTTGAATTGTTGGAGGTATTTTAAAATTTCTCGTTAAAGCTAGCTAGCTTTCGCAGCTGTAGCTACAGGTATTTGCTGCATCTGCCTACGTCACAGCCAGTGAGCGGCTCTGAGTGATGACGTAACGGGAGTTGAGTGCCGTCTTGTTTCTCAGGAGCGTGTTTTCACCTCTTCCCCTTGGCCCTCCAAACAGAGGGCTAAGGGGAAGAGGTGGACCAAGGGGTAAGACCAAGGGGAAGGGCTAGTACAATTTAGTACTTGAGGTTTGCGTGACCTATTTGGTCCTTGTTTAGTTTGAATTGTTTTCACAGCCATCCCAAACTAAAATCTGATCCATGAACAGATCTTTTGTCTTCACCAGAGTACAAACCAACCAAACTTTCTGAAAAAGCGAACCAGAGCTTGGTTAGTCTGGACCAAGCATGTTAGGTGTGAAAGCACCCGAAGTCCATCTGGACTTGGGCTGCTGTCTTTAGGAGTTCTCTTGGAGAACTCCTCCAGAGGTTTGCCCTTAGTTTACCAAACCGTTATGTTAATTTAGTGCCCTTTTTTAAAACATGTCCTGTCTCTTGATTTCAAAACATTTTTAATCGTAGACGTGCAGTCAAGCCTGTCACAATAATCAATAGATTAATTAACTGCACAATAAATGAAAACAAACTTGATAATTTTGCCAGCCTCGATATTTTGACATGTGCATGTATGTTTGTTTACCTCCCCTCTCTCTATCAAACTGGCTGGATGACAAGTTGGTTCACTCTGTGCATCTGTCTCAACACCTGGGCGTGTTGGTTCTATAGTGGCCTTTGCATTGTCTGGTCAAAATTGAGTTGGAAAAATTAAAACCTCTCTGGTTTTACCTTCATGTTCATGCAAAACTAATGAAATTAAACATGGATCAATATATTTACCAAAAAACAAAAGTGGTTGTGTTTTAATATCTCACTATAAATGAAATTTCTTTTTACTCAAACAGGTCATACGATTATGTGCTGCAGTGCAGAGGGTGCCATGAACAAATGTCGAGAAGCTCCGTGTTAAGACCAGTGATTATGGAAATGTAAATTAAAATTCAGTATGGTTACATCAAAGGCTGCTATAAATACTCTTGTCATTCACCGACTCGTATCTCACAACCTGCAGCAAATCCATTACCGTCACATTTCAGCCTGTTTCTTTACAGTTTGATAAGCTCGGTTTTTCAGGGTTTGTTGTGTGATGCAAACCTTTTTTCCTTATTTCACCTCAAAGCTTTTTTTGGCTCTTCACAGCTTATACTATCTGAAAACAAGGTGAAATGCTGTGGACTGCATTGTCCTCAGTGTAAATTAAAAAGGAGGATGATGAGAATACAAATGACTGACTTTTATTTCTCCTACGCATCAATACTGCAGCACAGAGTGTCCAGCACATTAGGTTGTCCTAAAATGTTCAGAAAGCAGTGAAATAAGCAAAATGTCAGAAAAAGTGAAGACAAGGGCTGGAATATTTATCAGGTTTTAGAGGTAAATTAAAATATTTTCAAGTCAGTAACATTGAAAGGCAATGATGTAAAAAAAACTTTTATGCTGCGTTCATACCGCAAGCGACCCAGCTACCAGAATCGCGTCGCCCGCTGATGTAGCGTCGCACGTCCATAAATACCTCATTTTGGTCACCGTTGCCGTCGGCTGTCGCTCGGTGACGTCACGTCCGCTCCAGTTTCACTGCGATCATATCATATATCATATAATAGGATGTATAAGCGGACATTGTTCCAGCTGTATCCTTTTCACTCACTTATCAAACACAAAACACTGCAGCTGATGCCTTCAGCAGCAGCATTTGTGAGTTTACCGCGGTCCGTCTAGGCGGAACTAATGTCCTTGCTGACATTTCTTTGACATCGCGCTACGAGTGAAGTGATTGTCTTGTACGCGGCTGTCGCATCGCAGGAGGGTTAGCCCCGCCCCATCGCGGCTGTACATTGACTTTGAATGGAGAGTGATCGCCGCGGTAGTACAAGTAGCGTCCGATGTGAACGCACCTTTAGGATTCTGATGTTAGCAGGGCCATTTATGGGAAAAATGTTGTATCAACTAATTCAAAATTAAAAACAAAACATGATCGGTCTGATGCTCTCTGGCAAGATTTACAGACATTTACCGTAATGTGTCCTATTTTACCACAAGATAATCTTTTTGAATAGGACTGCCCATGTGATTTTGGAAATTTTTATTTTATATATTTTGTTTTAGCTTAGTGACATTTAATTATTTGAAAAAATATAAATAATCACAATTCTCAGTTTATGGGTGACATGGTGGCACAGCAGGTAGGTCACTGTTTAGGGGCCCATTACACAAGGCCAAATACGTCCAAATCTGATGAGTTTTCATTGCGTTTTGGCCTGCCGTTTACATGCTAATGGTACCTGGAGTGCTTAAATCCACAAGCATTTGAAACCAGGGTCCATGGTGGAGAGTTTTCAAAACGCCCCTCCATGCAGCTCCGTGTAAACCAGAGTCAGAGCGTTTCAGGGTGAAATGCTGATGTCACCGCATGCACAGTACACTTTCACTTGAAGGCTGCCACACATACTAGGAACGACAACAGCTTTGGCCTTCTACCGAGTAGGGTTGTCAAAAGTATCGATACTCAAAAAAGTTTCGATACTAAAATGTTGTATCCGGATACGATACTCACTTTCAAAAGTATCGATACTACCCCCCCCCCCAGATGCCGAGGCGCCGCCGCCGTCCCTCTCTCTCTGCCTCCTCACACACACACGAGAGCAGGCACCCTCCCCCTCCCCGTGACGTGCTCAATAACAAAACAGCATGAGTAGTGCTGCTGCAGGAGGGCCAAATCAACCAGTTTTGGTTAAAATAAAATTCAAAGACGCTCGAAATAAAAGGACGAAATAACCCCCCCTCGCCTCCTATGCTTAACACTTGCTGCAGGAGGACGAAGTGGAGGAATTAGCTGACACTCCTTCATCAAATAAATCGGTTGTGTGGACCTATTTTGGCTTCCCATGTAAAAGACGAGAGAACGGTGAGAAGACTGAGGACAAAACAACAACCGTGTGCAAAATATGCCGCTACATTTCGCCGTTTACTGCAGCGAGAACAACTACCAACTTCGAACTGTGACGTAAATAAAGGTGACTCCGGCTTGCGAATACCTGCTTTTATTTAACAGCCACTGTGGGCTGTGACCACGACAACTACAATTTTAATTCATGAACAAAACAGTGAATAGTAATCTCTGGACCTCCTGCTATCGGCTCTCTTCCTCCTCGCTAACACACACTCACTCTCCCCTCTGAACTCTGACCTGCTGGCCCTGCCTACCTGGCCCCTTCACTGACCGTCAATTCATAGGAAACATTAAAATCCACATTGAACACAAAACAAACAGTAGAACTGCTCCACTATGTTTATGTAAGTCTGCATAGAAAAACAATATTTGATTTTTGCATCTACTGTTGAGTTGACAGAATTTGATCATACTTGAAGATCAGAAGAATATGCAGTTATAGGCTAAATATTATAGTTCACAGTTCAGACATTTATAGGTCTAAACTGCAGCTCTGAGGACTGCTATCTGTTTTCCTTTTCATTCAAGAATGTAGTTATCCTGATTGTTACAACAACAAAGCACTTTTATAGAGATTTTATGTTTGTATTTGCACTGTAGTCTAAATAAGGGGAAAAAACTACAATTTTGTTTTTTTCAAAGAGCATTGATTTTGTTCTGATGCAGCAATATTTTGTGTATTGTATTATTATTTTTTGCATTAGGAAGAAAATAAAGAAAATGAGACTCTGCACAACTTCCTAGAGGTTATATTTGCATTTTTTGTTAATAAAAATATTTCTTTTAAATATTGGGTTCTTTTTTTTATCCTTGTGGTATCGAAAATAGTATCGAGTATCGAATATTTTTCTGAGTACCGGTATCGAGTTGAAAATTTTAGTATCCTGACAACCCTACTACCGAGTAGAGTGTGCTGCTTACCATGCTCGATTTGTTATCTAGACACAACTATCCAGACTAGTTTTGTCTGAACAGATTTATTGTCCAGAGAAGAAACTCCTGCGTCTTTGTGCGTCCACTCACCATTGTTGTTTGTGAAAAGTTTTTCTTCTCCATATGGGTGTTGTATCAGCACTGTTTCTCATCGCCATATACCATCTTGTCGTGCCATCTGGACCAGCATGCACACTACAGCGTTTTCATCTCCGTCTTAACGCTGGTCGAGTTTGAATACGCAAAGGAAAAACGTTTGCGTTTTAAGTGAGAGTGTCTCCGTGTAAACATGGACTTAATCAGTCAAACATGGTCTTTTGAGTATGCATGTTCTCCCTGTGCATGCAAAGGTGTATTCAAAGTGTACTTTACTAGACACTTAATTGATTTTCTTTTGGTTGGTTAGTTTGTTGCTATATGTGTTGCCCATGAATTTCAAGGCACAGCTATTTGATTTCTTAATTTCCCTGATGTAGTTTTCCCCAAAAGGATTAATAAAATACTATCTAGTCGAATCTTGATTCTCAAAATTTGTGGGCAACAATGAACTCAGCCAATCAGATACACTGCTGTGATACCCAAGTACTTTTGATGTTGTAGTTTGTTTGCTGCAAATCCAAACTAGGCTTATTTTTCCTCATGCAATGTTAACACTGGGTTCCTCTTGGGATAAACTGTTGATTTGCTTTGCAGATTACGCAATAAGAAAAAATTTATATTAACAAAATCAAGATCAAATATGTGCCAACACATGTTCTTAAAAAGATCAATACAGATAGTTTTGTAAAGTGTGTAAGTCATTATTTTGGTTAATAGCCTTTTGCAACATTCTGAATTTAAACAATACATTTTTAAAAAATAACATCGCCAACCTTAGTTTCTCCAGGATAACAGCCATAGTTTTACATATTTTAAAGCAGTCAGATGAAACCAAGGCTGGTTACAGACTAATTTTACTGTTTTGTGTCAATTTAGCTGAAAAATATACATGTTTTGAATTGTTTTAGATTTAGGGTAAACACATTATAGCTGTAACTGCTGTATTAAACAAAAGGAACAACATTTTTTTTTAAATATTTCTATTTTTCCTTTATGTTTTCAAACTATTAAACACTGTTACCACACATATTTTCCAATATTGTGCAGGCCAAATCAAGACAGTGTGTTGCAGTTAATCTTAAATTTTGGAATACTAAAATTGAAGAATTACAGTCTATCATGTCCATGGCTTTGTGGCATCAAGCATGTTTCAGCATAAACAGAAAATACTACGAGATAGATTTTGTTTTGTTGGATTTTGATCTATATCTTATTACCTGGACCAACAAGACTCTTATTTGTGCTTAGCACTTAGCACAAGTGTCAAGTTTCCTCCTCATAACATGCACATGCCCTGGTGCTTATGATCCTTATTCCTGAAACTAATGTGATAAAAACATATGAAAACCCCCTTTATTATTCTAATTATTATTCTTATTCTTATTCTTTCTTTATTTTTTTATTGTTTATTATCATTTTTCATTTATTTTCTGTCTTTCATGGGTGTTGGTCGGGGGGGGGGGGGGGGTATATTTAAAAAAAAATCAGGCTTACACCTTTCTCTTGTCTCATAAGCATCAATAAAATGTTAGAACCAAAAAAATACATTTTGTTTTTTGCCCGTACTGCCCAGCCCTACTCTGTATACATGGCTGCGTCAATGATACCTTAATGATCTTTAAGAGTCCCCTTCCTCATTTAACTAGCTCATGATGTGCCTTACACCACAGCTGGTGAAGTCACAGCCCACTGGTTTGCCACAATGGCAGCCAGTCACGGACAGCAGCCGCGGGCCTGTCAGGCATTCACACCACGCATCTACAGCCACAATAGCCTCATCAGTAGCCTTATTCAATCAGCCTCCACAGACAGGGCCGCCCGATCTGCATCACAGAGGAATCAACAATCAGAGCGTCCCTCCTTAAATCTCCTTGAAGTGATCTCTGATTTCTCCTGATTGTGTCCGACACTGTGCTATTATTCCACTCCGAGCTCTTGGAGTGTGACCATGTGATTGGAATCAGGGAGGAAGGAATAATGGTACACTGCTAATCTGTTTGTATAGCTTGTCTTTGCAGCAGTGAATAGTGTTTTACAGAGTTTGAGATGCAACATTCAGCCCTATATTAGCTCAAATACATACACAGGACATGTATATGTGCACGTGTTTGCCTTCCCTGATGTTGAGTTCATGACTGTAGCATAAAATAAAGCTCAAGAATCCGCAGTGAAGCCTTTAAAACCAGATTCAACCTTGTAATGGTGCAGGCTCCAAGCAGCCAGGCATTGATAATAGGAAGCGATATGAGGCTGTTATTGATTCTCACATGTGCAAACACACAGAGGGGGAGAGTCAACCTTCATGAAGTACTGCTCGTCCTTCAAACCGGTGTGACACCGCTGCAGCAAAAACTGCTGTTTGACCTCAAGTTTTGGCTTCAGGTGCTGCAGAATCCTGCCATTTGGATCATTTGAATGTTTTGTTTGGAATGTTACTATGCATAGAAGTTTAATTTGGTCAAACACAAATTTTAATTTTATATAGACAATATTTCACAATCAAATCCAAGAAAAATCAGTCAAAAGACAGGGTCAATTGTATAAAGGTCCTATGTCCTCCCATGTAGTGACGAAATGTATCAAGTTTGAAAAAAATGGATCGCGAAATCAAGACGTCATGTCCGGTAATAGCGCATATGACCAGAAGTGACATCAACAAACATTAGCACCAACTACCTTGCCTCCAAAAAGCCAAATGATGTAGTCCAATGAGGTCCAAATTGAGGACGCTCTGCCTGGATACAAGTCATCTGTCTGGCAGTATTTTGGCTTTCTCATTAAAAAAGACAAAGACGGCGAAAAGAGCCTACCGCTCGTTAGCATACACTCTCTCTGGGGTTAGAGAGCGTGTTACTGTTTGTGTTTGGCCTGTTAGGCCTTGTGTTTTCCTGTGTGCAACTCAAACAAAAACAAATAAGTTGTAATTACACAGTAATATTTTTTCTTTTTTACTTTTTTGATATTGTATCGTGACGTATCGTATCATGACCCGGGCATGTTGAGGTGCAGCGTATCGTGAGTTTAAGTGTGAGTTTAATCTTCCCCTTAGGCAAAGAAAATGCACTAATTGTGAGACAGGTTCATTATAACAGAGCAGAGTTCAGTGAGTTAACATGAAGAGATGGAGCAGAGTGACTTGTGCCTCTTAGGTTTTTTAACAGCATAATTGCTCTGAACCCCTGACACTTACATGAATCCTCACACATCTCACATCTTCAGTACAGTCAGAACAGGTCTGAAAACACGTCTGCAAACAGCTTCTTTATTCCAGGTAAGACACTTTGTTCGATAAATCTCTTATTCTTGAGTAACATGAAAGAATCTGACATAGTTATTGTGTTTAATGGCTTAATGTAGCTTTGACTGCGTCTTAGCAATTATGCATCGGATTTTCTGGACTCAGTAAAGCATGAAAGAATACAAAAGCCTTTCAGCTCTGAAAGAATACTTGTGAAACACAATTGAAGTCTGCTTTTATGAAGATTTAGTATAAAGTGCCAAAGTGACCGCAGGATTTTTTTGTTTGTTTTATGTTTGGCTGAATGGTCGAACATCTATCATGCATTGTGCCTGAAACGACTACATTAATTTCCCTCCAAAGAGCACAGACAATCTGAATTTTTCATTGTTGTTTTATGCTTTTTGAAATGCTGTCAGTGGAGAAAACTGAAAGAGCACAGGCGTGGATGAAGCTGCAGAGACGTGCTGCTCTAATCTGTAGTAGTACGTATGTTCAGCGTGTGTAAGGGATTATTTCGTCATGTGTTTCACAAGATGAGATATCTCAGGGCTGCATCAGTCAGAGGAGGATTCTCCATGGTGCTGAAAGCTGCTGAAGATCAGTGGTAGTGTTGCCAGATTTTTCCTGCGCAACAAGCAGCTGGGTAAAAAAACATTAGGCCATAACAAGCAAACTCCAGCTATACACACTCTCAATGAAATATCAAGACAATTGAAAAACTACAAGAATTTGCATTTTGTACTGTTGGATCTTAAAGGTGCTGTCAGGAGAATCTATTTCCAGCGACATTAAGACTCTGCTACCCATGAGCATGCGCGGCAACTGTCGTAAAGACATGACCCAAGCCAAAGTGTGTTTGTTGTGATGCTAATGAATGCAGCTCGGACCTTCCTCAGAACTCTGCATTGCTTTACAACTTCTTTTTTCAACAACTTACAGGATGCAAAGCCACGAGGTAATGTATCTCTTTCTAGTAACGTAGCGGTAGTTTTTGATGTGTGACAACAAGCAGTTTTTGGGAAACTTAGTATCGTAGTTTTGTAGCCGGCTATATATCGCCACTTACAGCCCAGTGCTCTAATGCTGCGTTCACACCGGATGCTACTTGTACTACCTCGGCGATCACTCTCCATGCAAAGTCAATGTACAGCCGCGATGGGGCGGGGCTAACCCTCCCGCGATATGACAGCCGCTTTTCACTCTACCACATAGCTTGTCGCGTGATGTGAAAGTAAAAAAAGTTGATCAATCAGCGTTGTGTGCACGTGTGACGGTACCCTAGACAGACAGTTATTCATCTGGACTACAGAACAACGATCCATGTCTGTGTGGGAAACACGGAACTAATGTCAGCTGGGTCGCTTGCGGTGTGAATGCAGCATAAGACGTGTCCGACTAATATAAATTTGCTCTAGCTTTAATTGTCTTGTTCCCAAGGTTGAGTATCCAGGCCAGTACAGCCCTGTCTGACCCGACCGGAAGGCTAAGGAATAGCATTGATAGATAACCTATTTAGATGCTATAAAACTCATCTTAAAGTGTGTATTTCGATCAGGCATATATCTAAAAGTGAGACTTTTTTGTAACTACTTAGAAAATCCTCTTAGCATCTTTAAGAAGATTATAAGTAGAGCTTCAAAATGCAAACAGAAGAAATTAGTGTGTGAGACAGAAAATATTTGAGCAGACAATTTATTAACATGTATGTATTGTTGGCAGGATCAAAATACTACTTTTAAATGTATGGCATTTACAACAATTTGTCCTATCCGGAAACAGAAAACACTGGTGTATTCATTAGATTTTCGAGTTTCTGAGGATACCTGAATGTACCACAAGTATGACTGGCAACATATATAAAAAAAGGGAAGAATACGGTCAAATTTCATGAGATTTCATCAACATGGCTTTAATTCTCACATCTTCTTTGAAAATTTACAGTTTTTTCTGGCTAAATTCTGAAAAAAAAACCCCAAAATCTACGCTTCTTACTGCATTCAACAAGACCTGAATGATTCACATACTTCTTGAATTCGCCGTTCAAAAAATCTTTTAATTTTTGTCCCACCTCAGTGTCTTGCAGGCTGATATTCCAGCTTTAACCCGTTAGCACTAAGTGCTTCGCAGCAACACCTGCCGTCAGTACCTTGAAGATGTGTTATAGGGCAAATTTTTCCCAGCAGACTGCCGTATTTACAAACAAAGAGAACTTGCAGACTGCCTCGGCAGAGTACACTTTATATTAATAATGTTAATATAGTAAATTTCAATAAATTATTTGAAAAAATATTTTCATTTTTCTTTCTTGTAATGATTTTTAGCTTGCAAGTTTGTTACACTGCATGTTTACATGACTGGGTTACAATGGCCTATAGTCATGGTTGTCCTGATTCTATGGAGGTGCTGGATTTCATATTGTGGAGAAAAAATGAGACCGCAGTGAGTACAAATGTAAGAGAAGCAAAACTCGAACAGAAACTGCTTGGGATTCAGAGGGTTAAACTCAAACATGCTTTTGTCAGCTGATCAAAGTTTAAGACCACAGCTCCAAAAAAACCCTCAAAACAGAAATAAAAGTGTCAACAAAGGACTCAATAATGAGTAGCTCCACCTTTCTTGTTGATCGTCTTAACAATTTGTTAAGAGATTTGGTGGAACATCATTTCTGCCCCTCTCATTTGAACATATATTTGAATTAAGAGTGGGAAAGAATACTTTTTGTAAATCGCAACATGCTACTGCTAATATGTTCTAGCGTCTTTTCAAGAAAAGAAGCCCAGAGTTGCTTATAATAAGCAGACCTGGCAACCATGATCAGTGGGTGAGTTGTTAATGCAGCAGACCTGTCAGAAAAAATAAGCCTATTAACTGCTTATGTCACACGCTGGATCTCATTCAGAATTTGATCCAGTGGGAGGAGTCAGGCAGAGATGAGGAAGACGAAGAGAAGTCTGAAGATGAAGAGGTCACTGTGAAGTTCACAAAAGTGGTGATAAACCCCGTTAGTTTAAATTTAGTGGAACTGTTTGATTGATTTTTAGATTTTTTTAATCTTAGTACTGATGCCACAGGATGAAAAGTGACGAGATTGTCGTTTTTAAGTCTAATCAATTTTTATCCATTCCCTTTATATTGCTTGTGAACTGGTGATCAAATACATCCTCAGGCCACTGGGAAACGTCTTGGTGCTTTTGTTTGGTCAAATTAGGAGCAACACATCACCAAAAACCTCTTTTCTCCAAAACATTTCAGGAAAGTAAAAAAATAGCTAAAAATGGATTACTACCAGGCCTGGGAAGTTTATTGATTGAAACAAGTCATTTGATTTATTTGTGCAAAATAGTTCTTTTTTTTCCCCTTAACTTACTTGTTATCATAAGTTGCGGCGACACTTGAAAATACAAATACTGAAAATTGACTTTTTTTTTTTAATGATGGCCCTGCCATTTTTGCACAAGCACATTTTAAGGATTGTATTTGTCTTTTAAAATGGACTTTAACAATAATAAAACAGTTCCATTTCGATTTATTGTGAAAACATTGCAGCTCTCTGTGTTCATGTTAACAAGCCTGCCTATGTCCAAACTACTTAAAGGAGACATATCATGCTTGTTTCTCCTTTTCACTATGCCAGACGAGGATGCCTGTAAAGCATTTCTGCCCTCAGTACAAGTCATTTAGTTCCTTCATTGCCCCACAATAGCGTTCTCAAAATCCTCATTTTAGGCCATTAACAAGCTCTTGTTGAAACGCTTGGTCTCAAGGATGACCTAAAGTTACCTCGCAACGTCACAGCCCTTTGTGCTCTGATTGGTCAGTTCTGTCGGGGTAGAGCCAGCCTGTCCTTCTTCTTCTACTGTATTTTCCGGCAGGCTCAAAGCGGCGAGCGCATATTGAGTCCCCCTACAGGCCAGAGCTGGTAATGAGTGAATGTGAGCCAGGGAACTATATACCCCTGCTGGTGGATGTGTTCCTCGGTGACGGTTTTGTGGCTAACGGACATCACAGAAGAGGAAGTGTTTTATCAGATTACTCCACTAAAAAGAAAGGTACCTCGTGTCGTCACAACAATTTAAATCTCGCGGACATCTCGCAATGACCTATTTTCAGAGGCATCAAATCTCGTTGTAGGATATCAGAATAAATACAATATCTCATTTTTTGAAAATTAAGGGGGTGTAAGGTCTTGTTTTCGAATTTATTATATTATATGTAAGTATTAAATCATGCATCAGCATGATATGTCTCCTTTAAAGTATGTTTGATGACAAAATTACAGCATGCACTTTAATTCTAAGAGGTACTTGTGTGTAGCTTAGGGATTTCCAGACAATTATGGCTAATGCAGTTATATGTAACTTCTGTGTTATGTGAGGGGAAAGAGCAACAAAAATCAGAGTAGTAAAATCAGTGATTTTATATTTAGGTCACACAGCCCATGCCTTATTACTACTTGATGAATTTACAGAGAATTGTCCCAACTATTTGTTATTTTCAAAATTGCAAATTGATCTAAAACCCCCCTTTCAGGTGGAAGGTGACCAATCGCAGCACTTTTTATGACCAAAAATGTAGAAAAACATGTAATATGACAATAGGTTTTGCCAGAAAGTGATCACATATTTGGCACTAAATGCTGATCTGGAGAAATCAACAGGAAAATTGAAAGTAGAAATGCCCCATGAGCACAAAACCTACTTCTGACATTGTTAGTGGAGTCATTTTGGAAAATTTAGAAAACTCCATTATTAGTTAATATATTTTATTTTTTTACATTTATTAATGGAAAAAGTAAAATAAATTAAATGAACAATATGATTAATTAAACAAAAAAAGAGAAAAACAATTACCTTTTCAACTGTTTTTAAGCTCTCCTGTTCTTACTCTCCTCACAGGTTTCTCATTGTTTTAGTCATTTTTTTTACCATCTTTTATTGTTTTGATATACTTTCTTTATTATCATTATTATTATTATTATTTTATATTTTATGCATTCATTTAGTTTTTCTCTTTTACCCATTCTCTGTCTGCCCTTTTCTCTTCCATTTTCCTGATGCGATGTCGTCAACTATCTACTGGCATAAATTTTTCTATCTATAAATTATGATCTGTTTATCGTCTTGTTGTCTCCTTGTAATTGTAAATAAAACGAAATTCCCTTTTCATCAATGTTCTTCTTCAAGTGTTTCCAGCTCACCAGTTAGCTATTTTCCTTCCTGTAGTTGCTTTAGTCAACATAACCCTCTGTGCCTTTTCCTCTGACTCTTTTGGTCTCTGTTTTGCCAGACTGTTAAAGCACTTTGTAAACATCTGCTTTTAATGGTGCTATATAAATTAAGTAATTATATTGTTATTAAGATATGGTTGAGTTTTGCAGAAACTCTGTCATTTGATCTGTTCTCGTCCTAGAGTGATCAAGTATCCAAGCACAGGGCAGGAGAGTGAGTCTCGTCTGCTCGTAGAGCTGGACCTTTGCCCACCCTAATCATACGGCTATTACAGCCATCAGTGCATCTCCACCCTTAGTTCATCTTCCAGGGGCCATTTGTAAAGCAGCGAAGCAGGAAATGAGGTTGGTTTGCCCCCTTGCCTGGAGGATGTGCTTGCAGGGTCCGTCTTAAATAGAGAGTGGGGGGGGGATAGGTTTGAGGTGAATACAGAGTGAAGGTGTACAGTGTGATCGCACTGGACAGAGACATCACTGTGCACTAATGTATAAATGCCAAAATCCAGGAGCCCCCAAAGCCTGCTGATTGATGAAGTTTTATTGCAGTGCCAAAGTGCTGGAGCTGCAGCGGCTCCTGCTTTAAAGCTGAAAATAAAAATGAAACATGACTCTTCTCCCTGAGCATTTTAGCTCATAGCATGAACCAGGAAGTCCTTTTAAAAAGTCCTTTTAAAAAGTTTCTCTCTCATTATGTAATTTTTCTTTTCTGTTAAACTGATTATCTGCTTTGTATGTACATCCAACAGAGTGACGTTTTTAGTGAATGGAGCCCTTTATTTACAGGAAATTAAGCAGTGAGGCAAGTGGGAGTGACTGGGCCACTACATCTTTACTCACTAGTGGTTGTTATCTTTAATTTAGAGCTTTTTGTCTATAAATTTTACATGCTGTATCTATAAATAAATGACATAAATATTTCACAGATCTAGTAAAATAATATTTGAGACCTTTGCTGAAGGACCAGACCTTGCTGAAATTGAACTGGTACCCAGAATAAGAATCACACTGAACCTTTAAAGATCCCTTCCTGTTTATGGTATCTGCTAAACTCGACTCTGCACAGGTGGGGTACTACCCCCTTCATTTGTCTCAACAGTAAAGACCTTGTTAGTACTTGGGAAAATGTGCGTTTTAGGCGCATAAAATGCCAGTTTTGTGATAACAAATGCCCATGCTATGTAAAAACTGAGGACACACTTAAACTTGACCTCCTGTGGTCAGCTCCTTCATCTCAGCTCATCTCAACTGGAGCCCTGCTGGAAATTATATGAAAAGGGTGTTCCAGGTACTAGGTACAATCTCTAATGGAAAACAAAACCAGAGTAGAGCAAATACTGTGTGGTGGAATAGCCTGATAAACATCATCTTCAAACTGACTCTCTGTGGGTCCAAACAATACATGCATCATGTTTAGTTGAACATTTAAGTGAATTAAGGAATGCTAGACAGGAGGGCTGCCACGATTAGTAGACTAGTCATGACAACATTGATGATCAAAATTGTCTAATACGAATTTAGTAGTCAAACGTAGACGTTTGTTTTTAAGCGTTGTTTTGTCTTAAAACTGCTGCTGTACCTTCTGCTGTCTTGTTAGTCTTTCTGTGCTTGACACACATGCGCAGTCGTGGTGATCTGGGTCAGCTGGGAAGCACATCATAGCTGATTCAGTTTTTGATGAAGGACAGTTGTCTGGATAAGCTAATTGGCTAGTTAGCTGCTAACATGAGTGTCAACAGTGAACGTTAACATTAATGATGAAGATTTCATTAGCCTCAGACCATATGTGTTATGTGTTTGCTGTAACAGTAGAACAGCTGCAAATTTCATTAACAGTTGAATGAACTACCATCTTAATTAGCCTTATTTTTTTTATTTTTTTATTTTATTTTTTTTACATCCTTTATTCGTCCCTCATGGGGAAATTCAATTCTTTACACTCTGCTGAACATGCTACACAAACACAGGCTGAAGTATACATGCACATGCAAACACAACCTAAGATCATGCATTAATGGAGAGATGTCAGAGTGATGGCTTGCTGCTCCTGAAGAAGCGCTACCGAGCAGTGTTTTTGGAGGGGGGTTCAGTGCCTTGCTCAAGGGCACTTCGGCAGTGCCCAGGAAGTCAGCTGGCACCTCTCCAGCTACCAAACCAACTTCCAAACATGGTCCGACGGGACTTGAACCAGCCACCCTTCGGCCCCCAGCCCAAGCCCTTACAGACTGAGCTACTGCCGCCCCACAAGTTAGTTTAGTTAGCACTAGGGCCCGACCGATTTATCGGCCGGCCGATTTAATCGGCCGATTATAGCCCTTTTGAAAGTATTCAACATCGGCCAGAGTTTTGCCGATGTTACGCCGATATATTCTTAATTTCTCATAAAACAGTAAACGCTGTTCGGTGTCCAAGCTGCGCAGAATGATGACGCGGAAGACGACTGCGACGCGTGTTGGTGGCGGCTCTTGTTAGCTCTCTGCTGATGCTGTGTGTGTGGATGACTCGCCTACACTCACACGATGTTGCTCTTTTAAGCCTGAAAGTCCGACATGACGAGCCACTTTCAGCGGTGCTGGGTGCACAAAGTTCCGCTGCTGCTGGACAGAGAGAGATCACCAGTCTCTCTGCTAGTTCAGCTACCAAAGCAGCTTCACAGACAGACCGGGCACCGCCGAACAGTTTTCTGACCGACGCAACCTCTGTCATTGTCAATACTGATGAATTGGACCTTCTGGCGGCAGGGGATCAGTTTAGCCCTGACTGTTTTATTGTGATTGTGATGGAAATCTGGCTTTATCCGCTTGTTCCTGACACGGCAGCTAAGCTAACTAGCTAGCGAGCTATCTGTGCTAGCGTTAGCTAGCTGACGTCACAGACGTCATAGACGTCATCAGCAGACTCATCTAAAGGGAGACTTCATCGTGGCTGGGGACTTTAATCAGGCTGTTTAAATAAGTTTGTGACATATGTGCAGTGTCCCACGAAATATTTTGATTTCCTCGCGCACATTACCCCATGTTTACAATAAAAAAGTGGTTCTACCTGAACTAAAACCTGCTTCTGATACACTAATGAGGACTAAAAGGCAGATGTGACAAATAGTTCATGAACAATCTATAGATAAATTTTACATTTTTAAAAAGGTAATTTGTTTTATTTTGCAGGAATTTGTCTAAATTTAACACACTCTTTTATATTGTACCTGAAAGCTGCAGAGAAGGAAAATAAAAGATGCCAATGAAAAGAATGTTATCTTAAGTGTTTTTGTTTCTTTCCTGTTTACAACTTTTTAAAAAGTTGTTCTATCTTTACTATAATCTTCATCTAATTTTCATCAACAAAAAGTACAAGATACAGAATGACTATTTTTGGACAAAGTATTGTGTGTATATCTATCTATCTATCTATCTATCTATCTATCTATCTATCTATCTATCTATCTATCTATCTATCTATCTATCTATCTATCTATCTATCTATCTATCTATACACACACATATATATATATACACACATATATATACACATATATATATATATATACGTATATACATATATATATATATATATATATATCGGCCGATTAATCGATAATCTGTATTTTTTTCTGACAAATATCGGTATCGGCATCGGCCTCAAAAAATCCATATCGGTCGGGCCCGAGTCAGCACATACCTTAAACACTTCAAGCTGGAAGCTAATGATGATTATACAAGAGCAGCTGCAAGCTGGCTCTGTAAAATGCAATTCATGCATGATGTGATTAGCCGACTACTCGCAAAAAATAGTCATTGACTTGTGGAATATCAAATTGTTATTTGTGGCAGCCCTATATGACAGGGTAGAACTAGAAAGCACTTCAAGAGCTCAAACCTCCACCAAGGTAGCTAACATATTGCTGTTACATCTGTAAGCAACAGTATCATGATAAAGTTGGACTCACATTTGAAAGTATGCACTTTTGGGCTGTCAAACCACCAGTATCGCATGAACAGTATACTCATTGTCTTGCTTGGTGCTCTGGTGGAAATGATAAGAAAAAGTGTGCTAAGTACAAGGTACAATCTCTGATGGAAAACCAAAAAAGAGTGAAATTGAGCCGTGTAGAGCTGAAACCATGTGGCAGAAAACCCCTATAAGTTACATCTTTATAAAAGAAAACAGAAATATCTTATTTAGTCAAACCTTTAGAGGAATTAAAGAACATATGACAGTGTATAACAAACATTTGATCAGTAAACGGAAGGTTGTCTTGGCTTTTGTTGACCCAAAGCTTAAATGCACTTTTTAAATTTGACTCTTTAAAAGGGAAACATCACCTTTGGTACCTTAAGCTTTGGCTTTTTCAATAAGGTTTTTCTACTAAATAGCAAATATTGACTGAGTAGGTGCAACAATAATAATTACATGAATTTAATAATCTTTATTGCTTTGTTAAAAGATAGCTCAGTGAGAGTTTGTGTCTCTGATGTATTTAGGGGAAAACAATCACGGTGCCATCTGTTCATCTGTATGATAAATTAACAGCTTCACTGCTTGAGCAATTAGTTTCTGACAGTTTGAGCAGAATCAGTAATTTACAGGAGGTAAGACAAATCAGGCTCCCTGAAAACTCACTTTCCAACCACATGAACAGACTTTCAAAGGATGTAATTGTGAGAAGTTTTGGTGTCAAATTAAAGGTGTTATTAATGTAAACAAAGGACATGATTGCAAGACGAATAATTACCCACTCAACCAGTCCATTAAGAGGACACCAGAGGCATCGGATGTTTCATTTAACAAGCCATCAAATCTATTTTGAACATGCAGTGACTAAGTGCAGGGATGTGAGTATGTGTTTTATTCACATGTTTATTTATGTGACCATTTAAACATGCAAACAGCCAACATTTAAGCTGTCTGCTATTACACAAGTGGGATAAGATGAGTTAAATAAGTGATTTTATCAAGATGTGGATTTATTTAAGACCAAGTAGGGTTGTGTTTCCCCAGAGTTTGGCTGTTATCCTGTTGATGAGATAACTCAAAAAGTTATGAACAGGTTTTGATTACATTTTCAGAGAATGTTAGTCGTGGCACTAAAAACAAGTGATAAGATTTCAGTGGTGACTGCAGTTCAGAATCTTTTTTAATGATTTGTTATTGTTGCAAAATGGGGCAGTTATGAAAGGAGTTTGATGAACCTTTAAGGAAATGTTGGTCATGGCACAAAGAAGAACTGATCACATTTTGGTGATGGATCCAGGATTTTCATAAAGGATTTATTAACAGTTTTCCACATTAATATCTCACCTGAAAATGCTGAAAATACCTTTGCAGAGGTTTTAGCACATCTGTTTTTTCATCAGTTTATTTCCTGGACAATGGCTTTTTACAGGAGTGGGCAGGTTGCTGTAAATATCTGCAAAAATTTCAACATTGGTTTGATAATCTTCATTTCAAACATAGGACTAATAGAATATTAAAGTTAAAAAACACACAAAACAAAATGATATTTACAGAATTTTTTTGAGTGTTAATGCTGTTGGATGTTCAAATTGTAGAAGGAAGAAACTAGGCTTATCTTGTCCTACCCCATTTTTCATCAGCGTATTTTTAAGAAAGAAAATTCTAAATAAAACAGAAGTGTACACATAGTTTACCATCCATTTTTACCTATATCCTCCTTGTTTTCATTAATATATTTGCTGAAAATAGAGTTTTTATACAATTTTTTCAATTGTATATTTTTACTCAGTTTGATTTCATCTTCATATTAATCCACAAAACCACTCCACAATGTGAAATGCACAAACTTTAAAGCTAGGGGCGGTAATTTTGTAAAACTAGCATGAATTTGTATGTAGCATCTCCTCAGGGTTCCGCCTAGCCCCTCCCACCCCTCCTCCAAAATGACGCCCCTCGCTCACATGCACGAGCGCCACTGATTCACAACCAGAAGACAGATTCACCTCCAAACTGGCCCTCAGGACACCATTTATGTTTTGCACTACACCAAGTCATGTCTCAGTCAGCGGTAAGAAAACACCGTAAAATTATCATAGTGAAGTTAAAAACAAACATGTAATGTTAGTTAGTACTCACAGCCCGAGTTCCTCTGCCGTTCTCCACATAGCTGTCAAGTTCCCCGTTTTGGTCGTTAAACTACCGTGTTTTATGCATTTTATCCTCTTTCCCGCCACCTTCCAGTTTTAGTGTTCTCCTGTAAATCTCCCGTGTGACCACATAAGAATAAAAACATTCCTCCGCCTCTTCAAACTGAGCACTGTCACTAGCCTGAATGGGGCGGTAATGCTCCTAAACGTTGGATGCCAACCACCGTAAAATCAAAGAAGACGAAAAAGCCCCGTGAAAACTGCCACAAGAAGAGCAGCTGTCCCAATGCTGACTCTCGTTTTCGACCTGGCTTTCTCCAAACTCTGTCATGCTTTGGCTTTCTCTGCCTCCCTCTTTCTTTCCTTGCTCTGTTTAGCTGGACTAGCGGTTACCACTCATCGAGGAATGGGTAGTTTCTCTGCCATTCTCCTGCGTAGTTGCGTCCCTTTCAGCTTGGCCACTGAATCAGGGCCAGTACACGCCAGTGAAATGGCAGGCAGAATGGCGATGGAATTTGATTGGTTTAAAAATGTGTACTCCAAAGATGTGATTGGTTGGTGTTTTCCCAGGTTTATTCCAGCTGTAGATAGCAGATATTTTTCGCTCTATTTTAAGATCACATTATGAATTGATTGCCAACGGGTCATAAAGATCATTTTAACCATTATTACAAAAAGTTTATCTAAATCGGATTACCAACCCTAGCTTTAAACTTTGTTTGAGCAAAGTGTGTTTTCATGGCTGACACAGATTCTTAACTTTTATGCTGATACTGGCCGATACCGATATTAAACTGATGATGTCTTTCACTCCTATACCTTGTGAATGGCCTGTAGGTGAAAGCACTTTTAAAGGCACACTTCGCTTTATTATGGCTACTAAAGAAGAAGAAGAGCAGACTGAGGTGGGAAAGTAGTGGCCCTCTTTTTTAAAATGACAAGAGCATGACAAAGTCTTCCATGGGCAGTTAGTAAAATCTATATTGTTAATAATTTTTGGTCATTGGTGTGCTGTATGTTCACCTCACTAAACATGATCAGTCTTCAAACCGAACTCTCAGTCCAGCTCTGCCTCGGCCCCACAGCGACTCTTCCCCCAGCGGTGCCTGTGTAATGGGACACTGCTAAACGATGCTGAGAGCATGCGAGCGCTGTCACGGCCTGTTTCACCTGACTCGCTCCTCGCTGCCGTCCATGCTGCCGCCTGTTGTTAGCTCATCCTCCGCAGGCTAATTTATGACACTATCAGACTCATCGGCTGCTGGCTCCTGCAGATCCTCGTGCTAAAACTAATTACTTAAACTGATTACTTTGAAGCTAATAACTTCAGTATGCTCTGCAGTGTTGCTCTTGATATTTAATACATGGCAGAGGAGGCTTGGGCACTCAGGAACTTTCCCCTGCTCCTGCTTGCTAATGCTATCTACCAACACTGCAAACTCAAGCATGTAAAAGCATTAAAAGGAGTAAGTATGCTGCTGCTTTGCCTTATTAACACAATATATCCAATAGTAATGCTTGAAACTGGAACTGTGTGCACCTCTTATCTGCTTATTTAGTGAAATGGGTTATCAGCATGGCTGCTTCATTTGGATTTCTTATTTGCAAACCGTGGGAGTGGCTCAGCTCACAAGGCTGTGTTTGTTTACCTGCGAGCAGAGATAGTGGGTCTATGTTTTTACATATTGATGCTCCATCCTTAATGTTCAGACGTATCCTCTCACATTTGTCCTCAGCATCAGCCATCACAGGTCAGTAAATATGAATAATAAAAACCATATAAATAATTGAGGAGATATTCATCGTTTATTGTGTGCTGTGTGAAACCGGACATGGACTCATGTTAGAGATATCCTAAGAAACTCATATTCACCCTCTCTGTTATTTGTACATGAGGATAGAGTTCTTCTTGTTAGTCAGCAGCCGCGTTGCACTGAGGTTAAGCTGTAACTTTAACCTGCCCGTCAGCGTCATGGATTACTGCGTCTGTGTTTGTTTTTACCAAATGGGTCTTGTGTTTCTTTAGAAGCTTCAGCTGGCTAATGATCTTCTTAGGCATCATCGGGTGCACTGGGTCTCTTTCATTGTCTTCTTGTTTGCAGTAGAAACTGGCTGCTTGTTCAATTTAAACAAAAATGTCTATTGGATACAGAGAGAAAGTTAGAAAAACTATTTTACTCAAATGCTCCCTTATTTAGTATGCCTGAACTTTACACCAGGGATAGGTTGAATATTCTGCATGTTGCAATACACTTTCTTTAGATTTATACTTAACTTTCATGCTCTTGTCCATTTTTATATTCCTGTTGCTAGACCAGGTATCAGAGCAACTGAAACAACCAAATTTCCCCATGGGGTTTATTATTTCTGATTTTGATTCTGACATGTGGCCCTCCCTCTCACTTTTGATCACATATTCTCAGGTGGTGATAACATTAAAAAATACATCATGTTTGGCTCCCTAGTTACTTTTTGTCCCCAGGTGGACTGCTGTCAGTAGGCCTGTCACAATAACAACATTTGCTGGGTGATAATTGTCCAAAAAATTATTTCCGATAAATAATATTATTTTGAATAATATTTTGAAACATCATTATTTCATTAAAGAGATTGTAATATATGTCATAATAAAGTGAGTACACTGCATCAAAAGCAATAAACTTTAATTTCTTGAGAGTATTTAATTGTAATTGGAAGGTCAAGAGCTTTTAAATAAAATAAATTAAAAAACAAGAGAAAAAAAACAATGAAAATGAGATGGACTCTCTTTTGGGAAAAACTGCTTGTAAATAAAAATCATTATAATAATCAAAAACAATAAAAAATAGACCCTGTCTCTGTAAAGAAAAAAAATAAAACTCCAATAAAAACACACAAAACAATAAAAAGAATAAATAAAATAAATAAAAGTTCCTGAATTGTCTGCGACATGTACTTTCTCCCAGTCAATTCATACTGTCTGTCAAATGTTGGTAACATTTCCTGAAATGGTGGCTTTTCAACCGTATTGAAGGGTTGCCCTTCTTTTGCAATGTCGCGAACGACACTGTCTGTGAACGCGCACCATTTTGTCCTGTTTTATTTATATTTACTTTGCCAACCAAACGCCTCAGTAAGCGTTGACTGTCAGGACGAAGACTCCACTGCACCTCCCCTTCTCTGTCGCCACTACTTTCAAACAAATTCGACATATCAGCTCGTCGGTGTTCATGAGCTCACACCTTGTTTATTCTGTTTAAAACCAAAATATTCCCACACTGGGGCTGTGACAGCCGGCTTAGGAACCGTCGCTTTCGTGCTGTCATTCATATTAGTGTTTGTTTCCTTGTTACTCCTCGCTTACTTGCAGCACTGTGTATGTGTATGCGCGAGTGGCCCTGCCTCCTCCCACAAAGATTGAATGACTGACAGATGGCTCAATCCATTCAATCCACTGTAGAACCAACGCGCCAAGGTGTTGAGATAGATGGACAGAGTGAACCCTCTTCTCATCCAGCCTGTTTGGTTGTAAGAGAGGAGGGAAACAAACATGCATGCACGTGTCAATGTATGGAGGCCGGCCAACTTATTGAGGACGTTTGTCAGTTATCGTGACAGGCCTAGCTGTCATGATGATAACATACATCTGGTGGCTTGATGAAAAGTTAATGCAGCATGGACAATGGTGTTGTTTGGCAGTGCAGTCTGATAGTCTGCTCTGTTGGTGATCAAAAGGTTGCAGGTTTGAGCCTAGTCTTGGCTGTCACATTGTGACTTGTATGAGAGCCTTAGCTCCAGGTTTCTCCCACAGCTGCGTCAGTGGCGTGTAAATGGGTTTGAAAGGACCTGAACATGTTAACTTATACTCATGGACAACTAACATAAAAACTATGAATCTGTGTGAAAATGTGTGGGAATGGGTAGATCTGACCTGTGTTTTAAAGCTACTCTTAGTAATAAAAGACCAGAAAAGAGACTGGAAAAGGACTCTTTAAGCTCAAATCTAGTTAACAGTAGTGTTAAATAGACTAGTTGGCTGCTTTACATGCTCTTGGTTTCAGTTGATTACCAAGCTAGCTGGTAAACAAGTGCTTGATCATGCATGAAATTTCAGACAAATCCAAAGACCTTAAAATGTTTCCTAGATTAAATTGTAAGCCAGTGCAGGAAATATACAAACCCAACTCCCAATAGAAAATTTACAATATAATGCACTACAAATACACAATATTTTACATTCAAACTGATAAACTTCACCTTTTGTATATATTCATTCATTATGAATTTGATGCCTGCAATTTATTCCAAACAACTGATCATTGATCTCTCGGGCATTAAAAACTCTCATCATCCTGTTAAGGATCTTACAATGTTGGCTCAGGAACACTTTGGAAATTCACTGAAAGTTAACATCATTCATTTCTACATCTACAAGTGCGAGTTAAAACTCTGCCATGCAGATCCATAGCCACATATCACACAGAAATGCTGACCTCTGTGGGCTTGAGCTCAGCTGAGATGGACTGAGGCAAAGTGGAAAAGTCTGCTGTGGTCTGAATCCACATTTCAAATTGTTTATAGAAATCATAGAATTCTGTCCTCCAGGCTGAAGAGGAAAAAGACCATCCAGATTCTCAGCACAAAGTTCAAAGGCCAGCATCTGTGATGGTATGGGGGTGTGATAGTGGCCGTGGCATGGGTAACTTGCACATCTGTAAAGGCCATGAATGCTGAAAGGTACATACAAGTTTTAGAGAATGGCAAGCAACTGGCCTGCCTGCGGTCCAGACCTGTCTCCCATTGAAAATGTGTCCTGCATTATGAAGCACAAAATATGACAATGGACACCCTGGGCTGTTTAGCAACTGAGGTTGTAAATCAAGCAAGAATATGAAAGAATTCCACTAACAAAACTTCAACCATTAGATTCCTCATTTCCTAAACACTTATTGGTTGTTATTTAACCAACACTAAATAGTTTTTTCCACCCAAAGTAATATTTCTAGAATCATTGTGATGGTGCATCACCTTACAACAGGTTGAATGACACCTTTGTCATTGTCTGAGGGGGTCTGTATCACCTTCACTGGCACTATGTAACTTCAGTGTGGATGGTAGGAACACTTCCACACTAAAAACAACAAATTTTTACTGCTTTGACTGCTTTCGCGTCACTTCCCCCTTAAGGTGCAAGCTAAATGTTGAGAAAAGGAGAATATAAAGCAGTTTTTGAATTTTTAAAACAGATTTCATGAACAGAATTTAGTTTAAAATAAATATGCACTTATTTTCCTAATGGAAATGTGGACCTCTGGCTCACACTCTTGGACAGTAGGGGGCGGTAATGCTCCTCTGATTCTGGATACCTAGCTGTTAAACAAGAAGAAGAGGAAGAAGAAAGCTAAATGTAGAGTTGTTATCATGGCAAAGCAGCAAAAAAACAGAAGGAAAGGAAAGTTTTGTCAGAGGAGACTCAAAAAAGGAAAGCGGGAGAATAGCAAGTTGCTGGCGTGAGCTGAAAGATGAGGAGGGATGTCCGACTAATGCTGATTTAGCCTTGTTATTGTTGGACTTGTAAGTACATAATAATTTATTCTAATAGAAACATGGTCAGACTGAACCTTATCCGTCCACATGGTTTATTTGTCTCTCGGTACGTTCTGTCGGCTCACTTCTCCCTCTGTATGTCAACAAATGCATGTTGGTGTACGACAGTGCAGTTACACTCAACGACCACAGAGGCCTCTAGAGAGCTGAAAGCCAGAAGCTTACTGCTTTAAAAGGGAAGATGGTGTAACACAGTGATAAACATGCCCCTGCTCCTTCTTTTTTGGAGCATGCAGCAGGCATCAAATGCAATAGGAGTGAATACTGTACAGAGATAATCCACATGGGCAAGCTGATATGAAACCATAATTGAATGAATAGTAAGATAAAAAAAAGCAGTCATAGCAGATAAAACAAGAGGCCATGCTCATGGGATTTTTTCACTCGTATGTGGACATGGGTTAATACCACACGTCTCAACAACTAACTTAAAGTGACAGCGAGCCAGTGCTTCAGGGTGGACAAGGTTGGATTACACCATTCATACACACACACACACACTCGCTGTCTTCCCTAAGGGTTTGTTTTCTCTGCAGCTTGTGCTCATGTTAGATGTGTCCAGTCCTCTGGTTTCGCTCTCCCGTCTCGAGTGTCGCAGCACGTTGTCACATATAGAAGCGCTGATGTTTAATTGAGGGTGCCTGTTGGTTCTCAGACACTGTACATTAGGCTGACATGAGTACAATTACCTGCGCGTGGATGCATGTATGGGCGTCTAATTGCTCTGCATAAGCGATGACTGATAACGTCCCTGCAAAACACCGCCTGTGTGCCAATTCCATCTCAGTCTGGAGTGATTTATTCACAGTTACTGAATCAAACTGTCGTGAATTATCACTGCGATCATAATTAGATTCCGATCATTTGGATACAAGAGTTGGGAACTAAAATGTACATCCTGTGGATCATTCAAAAACCTCAGAGCCTTGAAAAGTGCTGATGGACGTCAAGGTCAGAAATGTATTTAAATATCTAAATACACTCCTAAAACATCTTTCTTATGAGCACCTTATTGAGCTGTTTGATAAAGTCTGCCTCATGTTAGCTCTCACGATTTAAACTCGAAAAGCACTCGGAGAGCGCAGACCTCCGCCAGCACCACAGTCCTCACCCATATTGTGATTTTCACCATAAATATTAGCCCTACCTTTATTTCATCTCAATATTTAGATTCCTTGACCATGAAAACATGCCATTAGCAATTGGATTCATAATAATACCTATTTTAGTTCAGTAGTTATTCATGAAAATTGCATTTTTCGTCATGGCGGTTTTCTTCTAGCTCCAAATTTTATGACGATACAACAAATCCGATTGATCACACCAGATTCCACAGTATCTTGGCTTTATTTTGGTGTTTGTGGCAAGTATATGCCTTTATTCATTCCCTTGTTATGACGAAAATTTCAAGGATATCTAAATTTTTCTTGTTCCGGATCAGAGAATCTGGAATTTTTCCAGGATCCAGATCAGTCTTTGATATCTTGTAGAACCCGTTGGAAACTTGTCCTGTATCTTTTTTCAAAATGTCCTGACTATTTTTGGTGGAGAAATGTGCCCAAATGCCAAAAATGGTCCTATCTCGCAATGTTAAAGAATCCTTTAAAACAGTGGTTCTCAACCTTTCAAAGTCGTGACCCCCAATTTAACGTTCAGTACTGTCCACGACCCCCCTCCCCCCGGAACACAATGAAAATTCGCTGTCCACGGTGCTGAAACAACACCCGATCGATAAAACGTATGTCGGATATACAAATCAGTAATTGATTTTGAGTAATAAAATGCCTGTTTGAGACCAATCACTTGTTGTTCTTTAACGTCTGGTCGGACGCCACATTAATTTTGCACATTTATATTTTTCCTAAATGATTTGGCGACCCCTAGAAATCATCTCGCGACCCCAATTTGGGTCGGGACCCCAAGGTTGAGAATGGCTGCTTGAAAAAATACCAGTACCCATCCTGTGATCCGGATCATTCCTTAAATTGAATCATTTGTTCCTTATTCCAGTCCGGACATTTCCAGAAAGTTTCATCAAAATCTGTCCATAACTTTTTGAGTTACGTTGCTAACAGAGAAACAAACAAACAAACAAATGCTGGCAATAACATAACATCCTTGGTGGAGGTAATAATCCCATATTGGTTGAAACATAGAAGAACATCTGCTATTGAAGCTGTTAGCATCAATGCTCATCTCTGTACAAGCAGTCACTTCCTGCTGTTGTCTCACTCGTGGCTCCGCCTCTTCCTACTCTAAAGGACTTGTTTTTGTCTTCAGGTGTCCGCAGCATCAAAGCTGCACAAACATGTTAAAAGCATTCAAAGAGGTGCTGCAGTTTCTACTATAATCTCTCTTCTGGTTGAAAAGCATGACTGAAAATAATCATCTGAATTTGCAGATACTGAAGTTTTGCTGATTATCTGATGCTTCCCTTTAAAGAAACTCATGTAACTGTCTTAAAAAAAGATACATATAAAAAGTAAAGCAGCATAGCATGCACTACCCAGTAATCATTTAATCTCTTTAATCTTGTTTTAATTAATTTGGTCGACCAAATGATAATTGAATTTGAAATTGGATTAATCGCCCAGCACTACTTAATCGTCTTCTTAGTGTCACCACTGGTTGCATTCATACAAAACAAAGAACAAGAAATAGAAATGCAGAAATAAGTAAATGTTAAAGTTAAGGTAAGAGGTGGACTGACTCAAATAAAGAGAGGAGCTGCCCTCTGCAGCACCGGGCACTCAGGACAGCTAACCAGCTTTCCTCTGTGTATGAATGGGCGTCTATATGGGGAAAGGCTCATGCTGCAGCAGTAACTAATTCCTGCTAATCCCATCGTTTTGCCTACCACTTAGCGATGGTTTCCAATGGCAGCTCCGGCGCAGGGGAATAGCTGGTCAGATTAGCTAACGTTGGCTCCTCCTCTGTGGTTTACAGCCAGGCCAGGCTGGCCTAGCCACACGTCCAAGCTTACCTTTTGCACATAAATGGATTAATTTGTTTTTCAAAGATGTTCCAATTCTTCTAAAGAGAAAAATGTAAGTTTGAGCACTTTATTCTGCTTTTAATAGACCTTTTAGTGGTGTGGGAGCTGGATTGTGGCTGCAGCAGTGTGGGGGCATATGGATGTCTTGTGCAGAGTGTGTTTGGGGTTGTTTCTGGAGGACATGTTTGTAACTCTTAGATTGGATCTGGCTAATATAGCTTTGCATGTTTCCATACACTGACATGATAGTGTTATCAGTGCATTAAATAACCTTTCATAATAATAATAGACTTCATTTATATAGAACTTTTCAAAACGGGGTTGCAATGTACTTTACAGACAAAATCAAAAGAAATAACACAAGGATAGAAGAAAAATACATGAGAAATGAGAGAAATACAATGACAGAAAGTTTAAGACTTGAAACAGAAAAGTGGAAAAGCATGTAAGAGACAGAAATTACTACAAAAAAACTCAGAGCAAAATAAATGAAGGACTTAAAACACCTAAGATAAGAAGGAAGAAAGAAATGAAAAAGGCTAAAACTACCAAAAGAAAATAAGAAATAGGAGATAAAATGAAAGTAAATAAAACCAAAAGGGGTTTATTATGGTGTTGAATTTGGACAGAAATGTGGTTAATCTACCAGATGTACAAATGCTGAAAACGCAGAACAGGGAGGCATTTTTACAAAATAGCAAATAACAAATATGCAAAAATGAATCTGTGCAATGGTAAACTTTAAAAATAGTTCAGCTAATGATGAATGAACTCAGCTATCATCCAGAAAAGTTGGCTTTTTAATATACTGTCATTTAACTTTGCATATGCAAAAGTGTTATAACTGCTTTTAAAATCCCATCATAATAAAACTCCATGATTTTTCCATGAGTGAGCCACGCGCTGAATAATAACTGATCAGAGTAATCCCTGGTATCACATCAGTGTCACTGCAGCATGTTCAATGCAGTAAAGAAGCCTCAGCTCCAAAAATAGCTTCTTCTCTAGTATTTTTGAGGATGACTGATCTCAGATGACGTGTTGGTCGTCCTTTGTGTTGCGCACTGATGCAGTGCATAACATTACTGACTCTGTCAGGAAGCTAACGTACTTTAAGCTTAGAGCAGGCTTTGAATTTAACTTCAGTATTATGAGTCCACTCTCTAAGTGAGCTGAGGTCTGATCTCATGTGTTTTAAAAGGAGATGAAAGTTTTATAGCCCCTGAAAATGACACCTGCTGACTAATATATACTTTATAACAGAGTGATACAAGCAGCACCATGCGAAGTGCAGGGCAGTTTATCAAGTATTAAAGATTTAATGACAGTTTTGTAGTGAGAGAAAGGGTATGGCAGTGTTGTTTTGATATGGATGATGTTTATGCTGAATTTAAAAAAATGATGCCATTCCTATTGATGAGAGAAAAGTCTGCTAACTATAAGAATAAATTACAGTAAGTTACTTATTGACCACAGGATGATCTATCTTACTGGTAAGTCCTGTAGGGAATTATCATTTCTATTACTTTTGCTAAGTGGTGTTTGATTTTGCTGCCGTTTGTTTGTGATAGAGTGAGATATCTAATGAAACTAATGAATGGATTTGGATGATATTTTAACCTGTTCAGTACCAAAGTGCCGGTTTCGGGAATGCTTGCACGCTCTCCAATAAAAACATACGAAAAAGTGAACTATTCATGTAGAAATATAGTCATGCTATACTCCAAATTGAACAGGAAATACTCAGCCACACGGACATATAAACCATTATTGCATTCAACAAACACAATTAAAACACCAAGCAAACAAAGTCAAAGAACTAGAAAAGCACTTGGAGAGCGCAGACCTCCGCCAGCGCCACAGTCCCCACCCATGTTGTGATTTTCACCAAAAATATTAGTCCTACCTTTATTTCATCTAAATATTTAGATTTCTTGACCATGAAAACATACCATTAAAAATTGGATTCATAATAATACCCATTTTAGTTCAGTAGTTATTCACGAAAATCGCATTTTTCGCCATGGCGGCCAGACACTGATCTCGATCAACACCAAAATCGAATCAGTTCTTCCTTTTCCCATGCTGAACATTTCCTGAAAATTTCATCAAAATCCATCCATCATTTTTTAAATTATTTTGTTCACAGACAGAGCAACAGACAAACTCTCCCGAAAACATAACCTCCTTGGCGGAGGTAAAAATCAGAATCTGTAGAGTGCCACCTGGTAAAAAACTGCCACGCACTCGACACATTTCCCCCTCTAGCTCCGATCTACAGCAAGCTCCACACACAAACGAGACATCTATATTCTCATTTTTAAACCTTTAAGATGGCGTTTCTTCAGTATGTAATGGGTACAGCTGTGTGTTTTATTATTGTCTTTTATTATTGATGCTTTTTTATCAACACTGTGTATGGATTGAGGTGTGGGTGGGTTCAAGGGCTTGGTGGAGTGGGTTTGGGCCATAAATCCTTCATTTAATTCATCTGTCTGTTTGTAAAGCACTTTGTGCTGCATTTTTTTGTATGAAAAGTGCCATAAAAATAAAGTTTTATTTGATTTGATTTGATCTGCTGAAAGGTCAGATTGAGACCTTTCCATAGACACCAAATACCTCATTGTACGACCAAAACTCAGGAAACAGGACGAGATATATCTCTTTGTATTTTACTGTCTTAGGCCTCAATGGAGGCATCACATTATCAACTAGAAAGCACTCGGAGAGCGCAGACCTCCACCAGCGCCACAGTCCTCAGCCATATTGTGATTTTGACCATAAATATTAGTCCTACCTTTATTTCATCTAAATATTTAGATTCCTTGACCATGAAAACATACCATTAGCAATTGGATTCATAATGATATCTATTTCTGTTCATTGGTTATTCACAGAAATCACATTTTTCGCCGTGGTGGCCAGACGCTGATCCAGATCAACACCAAAATTAAATCAGTTCTTCCTTTTCTCATGCTGAACATTTCCTGCAAATTTCATCCAAATCCATCCATAACTTTTTGAGTTATTTTGTTCCCAGACGGACGAAAAGACAGACAAAGAAACTCTCCCGAAAACATAACCTCCTTGGCGGAGGTAAATATTACAGTTTTTAGGCTCATTTATAGGCATTTTTGAGTACCAAAAATGTCAGAACAATGATCCAAAAGAGTTAATGAAATCAAGAGGTGCTGCATATATATTTTAAACACTTTATTTATTTAATTTTGCTTTTATTTGACAAAATACACATATTTTTGACCATTGACTCATTATGCACCGTTTTTCAAAATCCTCGTCTGACCACATTGCTATAAAACCTTTATAACAAACTTTTCTTTGCATCACTTTTTAACAATAATCATTTGCAGAGATGATGTTAACATATTTTATAATAAAGTATTTGAGGTTTACAGCCACTCAAGCATCATTTCCTTGAGATATCCACAATATTTCTTTACTTAGGGGAGGATGAAATTTTCAAATTATTGTGATTCTATCTTCATTTACTCTGTCCCAGTAACATATATACTGATATTTATACATCTGGACAAATCTCTAGAGTGTTAATTTAATTATGACACCACAATATTTCAAATAGACCTTGTTATTGCAGAGACACACTCTTTTCTTTATGAGTATGTCATTTTTGAGCAGAAGACTTAAAAAAGTGGGCCGTACAGGTTGTGGCACAAGGAAGAGGTGATTTGATTTCAGTGGTGATCTGCATCTGGATACAGATCCAGAAATTTTTTAAGGATTTCCGAACAGTGCAAGAGGCCAGTTTCTTCATTTCTGCCAAAAAAATAAAAAAGTTCTTAACTGGTTTTCTTGTCATTTTCAAAGAATGTTGGTCATGTCTAAAGGGAGATGTGATTGGATTTTGGTCGTGATCTGACTGAGGATGCAGATTTTTTTCACTGTTAACTCCGTGAGATTGGACAGTTTTCAGTAATGAGAACCACTTATGGATTCTGCCCCTAAATTTCACAGATACAGCCAAAGGAGAAGGTTTTGCTGCGATTCAATATTGACCTAAAAGTACAAAAACTGTCCAAGTTAAATCTCTTGGTCTTTATGACACACAAATAGAGTCAGCCATGATTGCTCTGCTGGTGGTTAAGCAAAGGCAAATGATATGGATGTCTCCACTTAGGGCTGGATGCTACATCGATTAAAGTGTTTTATTTTTGTTGCAGAATATTTAAAATCAAGGATATTTTTTACTTGACATATTCAGTCACGTATTTTGCTCCCCCTGAACTCCTGGAATTAAAACTAGGGGGTGAAAATTAGCAAGAGTCTGGTGATATACTTGATATACAGGGCAATACTTTTTTATTTAAAATATCTTTTTTTTCTTTTTTTTTTAGGGATGCGCCATATTTGATTTTTGACGACATCTGATATGCCGATATTTTTTGATTCGTTATCACTGATACCGTTATTTTCTCGTAACATATTATTGCATTAACTGAAGTAAAACAAGAAAACAACATTTAACTCTTGCAAAAATGAAAACCTCAATATTTAAATGTACCCATGCTGTGATATATTTGTATAATTTGCTGATATTCCAGCTGATTTATGGCCAATATGTGTTACCAGTATATCGGCTGTAAATATCTGCAAAAATTTGAATATTGGCTGATACCAATTTAAAAACAACAGTATCGTCCATCCCTACCATATATTTTTTTTCAATAATTTTTGATGGCATAAAGATCCCACAGTATTGCATGCATACAATTTTCATAATTTTCATGTCCTTCCAGCATTTATAAACTCATTATAACAATAAATCTAATGGAGGGACAGAGCATACAATGTCTGCTGCCAACTAGTGGCCGGAGGCTGTACTACTAAGCAAAACAAATGTCCCAGACTTTTAAAATATCACAACATTGCTCTAAAAATATCAATACAATGTTGCTACACAAAATAATGTGATATAATGATGTATTAATATTTTCTTACATCCTTACCTTCCTCTAGTTTCCTTCCAACAGAGACACAAAAACAGTTTTGAGTTGTCACATTTAACTGTTTTACAATAGAAATACTGAAAATTTTCACTATTCTCAAAACCATAGGCTTAAATTGTGCCTGAAAAATACCAGAGCCCATTTTATTTTCCTTTAATGAGATTAAATACTAATAAGAGAATTCCAATACTGACATATTGTGGAAACAGTGCAGCATTTGTGGTCAATATAGACAAGTCAGCATACTTCAAACTACAAAATGATCCTCTAATGACAAAATAACAGCTACACTTACCTTTTCAGTTTAGAGAGTTTCACTTCAGTTTGGGACGTATTTTGATAACATTATGGCAAAAGTATGTTTTCTATTAGGGGTGGGAGAAAAAATTGACTCATAGAAGTATCGGGATTTTTTGTTGGATGGTTTTTAAATCAATTTTTTTTTTCAGAAATCGTTTTTTTCCCCCAAAATTTAAATCCTTCATTTTAGTCTGTGTTAAAAAGACACTTTTAAATGCAAACTAGGCTTTTGAAGAGAGAGTATAAACAGCTGGTTAAAATGTATTGCTGAATAAATCCTAAAAACGGACTCACATGTGATGTGTATTTTCCTGATATAGTCTGTAGGCATCATCATTATTCATATTTTTCGCTGGTGTTAAAAAAGCTAACTAAAGATTGCAAAAATCAGCAATATTGTAGAATCGCAATTTAAATTGAATTTGCACCTAAAAAAATTTGTAAAAATCAAATCGGGAGAAGCCCTAATTTCTATGCATTATGGAGTTTTTTTCTGGAGAGGAAAATAAACAATACATCAAACTAGGAATTAAAGTTCTTGAGAAAAGTCTGGGATTGTATTTCTGGGCCATTTCACCCAGAAAATGTTGATTAAAAAATGAATATCTTCTTTTTATCTTTGTTGTTTTATGTCTTGAATGCTCAGTATATTGAAACAGAAGTTTGTCCATCTTGCCCAGCCCTACTGCACTGTTAAAGGTCCAAACCCTCAAACTTAACTGGCTAACTATCCATTGGATTATCCTTCAGTTAAACACTTGATGTGCTTCCAGTTTAATTCCCAAACAAATCACCATGACAGCACTTTGATCACAAGCTCGTCGGGTTTTCCTCTGGTAGTAGTGAAGTTGCCGGCAGCAGAAATGCATTCATTATATTATCTACAGACCAAAGAAAGGTAAAAAGTTTGTTTTTGATCCAGACTTTGTTACCTAACAGTGTGCGTCTCCAGCCGACTGAGTCTTTAAGTCCTCTCGAGTTGAGCTCTTTATTTATACGTTTATTCAGTTCTTAAACCGATAATACGAGTATAAGATGTCAGCCTGTGTAAACTGCAGCCAACTACCTGTGTCTAACCTTCACCCATGATCTTTTCGTCCCCCACAGGAGATCCCTCCTAAACATGTTTCCACAATCAGGGAAATCGATTGTCTTTGACAACTTTCCAGACCCCACAGACACCTGGGAAATTATCGAGACAATCGGCAAAGGGACGTACGGCAAAGTCTACAAAGTGCTCAACAAGATCGATGGAAGCAAAGCGGCTGTAAAAATCCTGGATCCGATTCACGTGAGTTGACTCTTCACTGAATGACTCGGCTTTCAGGATACTTGAAAAAACAGCTAAAAATGTTGAATTATTTTGGTCCAAATGTTGTTGAAAATGATCCACACGGGCTCTTTAATCCCTTCTCTGTGCCGTTCACCTGTGCAGACAGTAATTACTGAGGCAGTAATGGCTTTGACTTGGTTTGATTCAGGAGGCAAATGAGTTTCTGTCCTTACTGAACTCAAATCTGTTGTATTTATATCAGCTGCATTTAAAAGATTCAACTTCAACACAGATAAATTAGACCAACTGTTTTCCTGTTTGCACCCATCTTGCTCTTGATAAAAACACTTTTTTGGCATGAGATTTTTAATCGAATAATCGATTATCTCCGATTATTTGGGTGCATGTCCGAAAACCGTTCGACTTTGATTTTTAGGAAAAGTGACAGCCTTAATTTAAGCATAGGTTGAATAGGTTTAAAAAGTTTATCATAGAAGTAATATATTGCTGGTAAGAATAAGCTTAGTCATTTGCAAGAAAACACTCGCTGCTCTTCATTTTTTCTACTTAAATAGCTTTTTGAAATGGTATTGCTTGAGGTCCATGGCACTAGTCAAAAAGGATCTTTGTCAAGTAAAATAGATACACTGCTGTGAATCTTACTGCAGCTGAGTTGAGCCAACATATATTTTTTCCCTTGTTTTATTAATTTTTCCATCAGCAATACTGGGATCATTCAATGAATTATAAATACACTACTGTGAACTCCCTCCTAACCATACCTGTCCCATTTATAGGCAAATCACAACAACAGATACACATGAATAAATTGACAAATCACAACAAAAGTATGAAAAAATAATAACAATTATCTGTAAATGTAAATATAGTCTTTTAAGGAAAGTAAATAACATGAAAAAACAGTGTGAGTCAATAACATGGTACACAACTTCAGAGTTTTCATGTATGTTAAGAATGGCTGCCATGTCTTGTAAAATTTTCCTGGAGACCTACCTAATTTTCTCCATGTGTACATACCTCATTAGGTCTCCAACCCTTAAATCATAAGTAGGGGAAGCTCCCAGCTTCCATTTCATAAGTATAAGTCGCCTGGCATTTAGGGAGGCAAAAGTACTAAGGAATTGTTTAGGGACGGGAGTGTCTTCTGGAACAACTCCAAAAATTCCATCGATGGAATTTTCGATGGGGAAGGGTTTATTTTTGATCCAAAGACCACAGAGACAGTGTTAAATATAATAATAATAATAATAGATTTTATTTTAAAGCGCCTTCAAAACACTCAAGGACACTGTACAGGATAAAAACAACATTAAAATCAACAAAACAATACAACTATGAAATCAGCAAAATACAACAGACTAAGATGGATAAGTGGATGAGAGTGGAATATTCATGATAAAGAGTATGCAGTCCGGAACAGGTGGGTTTTGGGTTTGGATTTAAAAAGGGACAAAGAGTTCAGGTTTCGGATTTCCGGTGGGAGAGAGTTCCACAGCTTTGGAGCAGAGCACCTGAAGGTCCTGCCCCTCATGGTGCTGAGGCGGGCAGAGGGCACAGTGAGGTGGGTGGAGGAGGACGATCTGAGGGCTGGAGTGGAGATGTGGAGGAGGTCGGACAGATAAGGAGGGGCGAGGTTGGCCTTAAAGGTGTACAGGAGCAGTTTGAACTCTATCCTATGCTTGACCTGGAGCCAGTAGAGCTGCTGCAGGATGGAGGTGATGTGATGGTGGGAGGGGGCTCTGGTGATGATGCGGGCAGCTGAATTCTGGACCAGTTGGAGTTTACGGAGGGACTTTTGGGGAAGGCCGAAGAGGAGTGTGTTGCAGTAATCTAAACATCTAAATATAGACACCCAGTAATCATGGAAATTGGGGCATGTCCAAAAAGTATGGGTGAGGAAGCCTGTCACTGTCTTGCATATGTTAGCTGACATGCTTTTTGTGTAGTTTTCAAGGCTTTTTTCGCCTCATGTTCTTACTAAGATGTAGCTGGCCACTTGCTATCAATACCAGTGCCGTGAGCCTCGAGCAACCCCATGACAAAAAACCCGGACTGTCCCTTTAAATGCAAAATGTCTATAATGATATTTTCTTCCTTCTGCAACCATCAGCAAATTATCTCGGCAATTCCCCCTCATGTGCCAGCAGTGTGAGGCATCATGGCAGCACTTTGATAACACTGTGCTCCTCTGGTTGGGGAGACCTTAAGAATTCAGCCAAACACATTTGGCACCCGTGCAGAAGTGTGTGAAACAAGTTCAGCCCGAGGTTAGAACATTTTGGCACAAAGCAGAGAAACAAGACGTTACTCCAGCAGAGATGGAGTGATCCACCCTATAAAGCAGACATGATTGACCAATTACAAAGACATGGCTTGATAAGTTAGGTGTATTTCACTTATTGAACTATGAACCATTTAACAAGGAAGACAAAACAGCAAAAGTGAAGACTGCCATGATCCCATGACTGTGAAAAACTGTGTCGCCTGTTCAGCCGTTTTGAAGATGTTCCATGTTTGAAAAATCATTCAGCTTTTATGAACTTGTTGCTGTTTCTCATCATTAAGAAATGATCGTCTACAGACCACGAGTCTAAGAGGAACATCATTTACATCAGCTTAACCACACAGCTGATAATTTGATGTAAAGATATATTAATGGAGGCCCTTGTGCTCTTGTTTCTTCACCACTGCTTAGGGATGGGAATTGATAAGATTTTATCGATACCAATGCTATTAACGGTCCTGCTGATCGATCCAATTCTTTAACAATTCCTTTATTGATTCCTGCAGATTTTCCATGTTGGGCAAATGTTGGCCTGTAGATTTTCAGTGGCAACAATGTGAAACACGTGTCACAGCATAGATAACTGCTTCTGCAAGTTGCTGGTGTTTCCACTAATTAAAGTTTATAAGACAAAGTTAAATAAATGAACAAGCAGGCATTTTCACGAGTGATGGAAATTGATAAGATTTTAGCGATGCCAATGCTATTAACAATCCTGCTAATGGATCGGAAGGTCAGGAGCTTTTAAATAAAATAAATTAAACAAAATAATGAATTAAACAAACAAAAAAAGAGAAAAAGAAATCCAATGAAAAAGAAATGGACTATCTATTGGGAAAAAAGGATCTAATTAAAATCATTATAATAACAAAAACAAAAAAAAAATAGACCCTGTCTCTGGGAAGAAAAAACAACACTCCAATAAAAACACACACACCAAAAAAAAAAAAAATCAAATGGAGTTTATATGGTTCAGAAATTGTTTGTGACATGGACATTCGCCCAATCAATTTGTACTGTCTTTCAAATGTTTGTAAGGTTTCCCAGAATGTTGGCTTTTCAACCGTATTGAAGGGTTGCATTTCTTTTGCAATGTAGCAAATGACAGCCTGTCCGCACACCATTTTGTCCTGTTTTATTTATATTCCCTTTGCAGACCAAACATCTCAGTAAGCATTGACCGTCAGGACGAAGACTCCGCTGCACCTCCCTCTTTCCTCATTGCCGCTACTTTCAAACAAATACGGCATATCAGCTCGTCTGTGTTCATGCGCTCACACTTTGTTCATTCTGTTTAAAACCAACATATTCACAGGCTGTGGCATCTGGCTTAGGAACCATAGCTTTTGTGCCATCATTCATATTAGTGTTTGTTTCCTTGTTACTCCTCATGACGCTCACTTTAGCTCTGTGTGCACGCACGAGCGGCTCCGCTAACCCCCACAAAGATTGAATGACTGACTGATGGCTCACTCCGTTCATTCTGCTATAGAACCAACTAGGCCTGTGCTCATAATATCGATACGACAAAATATCATCATGCACACCTTGGGGATATGTGTATCGATACAGATACTACAGAATCGTTAGGTCTCAATGTTTGAACAGTCGTTGTAAATACTCTCTGGGCACTGTCAACAATGGCACAGTTCAAAGTAGAAGTCAAGCTACATCATGAAACATAGTTCCAAATTTAAATGGAGATGTCTACCATCTTTTGGGACCTGAATTAATGTTCTTAAGTTGTAGAGCCATTTAAAACTAATCCTTGTTCTTTTTCTTCTTGTAATAAAAAACAAAAGTTGCTGGGAATTCTGTTAAAAGCGCAGTCAATGTTCACAATTTATGTGCATCGGAATACGTATCGTATCGTGGCCTCAGTATCGGGATATGTATCGTATCGTGGGGTTGCTGAAAATACCCAGCCTTAGAACCGATGCACCCAGGCTTTGAGACAGACGTATGGAGTGAACCCCCTTCTCATCCAGCCTGTTTGGTAGAAAGAGAGGAGGGAAACAAACATGCATGCACGTGTCAATTTATCAAGGCCAGCAAATAACCCTAGCTTGAGTTCAACTATCAAGCAGTAAGTCAGATAAGTAGAAAGAATATAAAATGTTTGACAAAATAGTGTTAGCCTTATAAATGTCTAAAAATCCCCATGAAGACATTTTAAAGATCTAGAAACAGAGTTTATAGTGATTAAAACATGTAAAACCATGATCATTGGAAACATTAAGACATAAATTCTTTTAAAAAGGGACTAATGCTTTTTTAATGTTAATTCTTTGTAACATATTACAAAGTTAAAGACTTTTTTTGTCCTCAGAAATCACTCAAATAACACTTAAGAGGAGATAACAAGAATACAAATGCTAAAGATGTGGTCAATAATGTACCGTTGTCATTAGATGCTACTGTGTTGATAATTGGTAATCACATGTAACATGTAAATAAAAACTGCAATGATGAGCGAAGGTGGTCAATGCTTATCCTGGAGTTGCACATTTTCTCCTGTTACAGCTGCTCTTTTCAAATAGAGTTTTAGAGTTTGTGTATTATGTAAGTCTTTTGTTCACCATTTCCAGAGTAAGGATTTAATCACTTAACCCATCAGCCCACTGTTTAGCATCCCTTAAATGCATGTTATCAATACTTTGTTGGACAAAAGGCATAAACTGTGAGTGTGTCTGCTCCGTGCAGCCACAGCGGAGATTAGATGGATCAGATTTCACTTATTACGTGACAAGAGTAAGGAGAGTTGACCTAGAGCCATGTAAAGAGGCGGCTGACTGACAGGACAATGGTGGAGGTGGTGAACATTGGTTTTTATTTCCTTTACATTAAATATTCATCTTTGGAAGACTTCTGTGGATGTTTACCAGCATTTTCTGAATGTCAATCAAAGATATTCACCCTAATTATGAACTTTGATTAAATAGTCAGGCTGCAACTCTGGAGAAGGTGTTCCAAAAAGTTATATAATCCTGGATTCAACCTTTTGTTCCTCAGGAATGTCCAGACGCTGTTGTGAAAGTTTCTAAGACTGACCCTAATGCTGCAATAATGTAATCAAACAATAACCTTAACCCTTTGATAGTAAACAAACCAAAAAGCCTCGAATACAGATCCAGGCCCTTTCTAATGGAGGCAGGCATTTATATTAATGCCTCTCTGTCTCAGTAGTTAAAGGGACTGTGAGGAGTTTCTAAGTAATTACAAAAAAGTCTGACTTTTAGATATATGCCTGATGGAAATACACACTTTAAGATGAGTTTTATAGCATCAAAATAGGTTATCTATAAATGCTATTCCTTAGCTTCGCGGTCGGGTCGGACAGGGCTGGACTGGTCTGGATACTCAACTTCAGGAACAAGACAATTAAAACTAGAGCAAATTTATATTTTTCGGACACGTCTTAGAGCACCGGGCTGTAAGTAGAGATATATAGCCGGCTACAAAACTACGATTCTAAGTTTTCTAAAAATTGCTTGTTGTCACACATCAAAAACTACCGCTATGTAACTAGAAAGAGATACATTACCTTGTGGCTTTGCATCCTGTAAGTTGTTAAAAAAAGAAGTTGTAAAGCAATGCAGAGTTCTGAGGAAGGTCCGAGCTGCATTTATTAGCATCACAACAAACGCATGCTTTGGCTTGGGTCATGTCTTTTGGTGCGTTCCAGTTGTAGTCAGAAGTCGGAATTTCCGAGTTCCGAGTAGGAAACTGCAACTGGAACACTCCCCGAAGTCGGACTTTCCTACTTGTAACTCGGCGAAACCTCGCCACCCCCAAGTTGACAGTCGAAGATGGATGCCCCCAGTGTGAACAGTTATTTAGATCCTGTAATAATCCATTTATTTGCACTTCTGACTGGGGTGTGTCGCTCTAGATCAGCTGTATACATAGTATTGTTAGACTTATATTCACAAAAATGCTGCCATAGTGATAATCACATTCTTCATGTGATATTTGTGAACAAAAACACGGCGTGCTAACAACAGCTAACAATAGCCTGGTAGATCGGCATGTTTTTTCCGACTTCAACTGGAACGCCGATAAGTCGGAGATGATGTCACTCCCAGTACCGAGGTTACTGGAACGCAGCATTACGACAGTCGCCGCGCGTGCTCATGGGTAGCAGAGTCTTTATGTCGCCGGTAATTGATTCTCCTCATAGCACCTTTAATCAAACAAGTTTCATTATTACAAAACTTAATAAAGCAAAGTGTACATATGAATAAATGCCATTAAATGCAAGCCAGGGATCTGGGTCAGTATTTGGCTACCAGTCAGTATTATGAGAAGTCGGGTAGGTTTTGATCCAAGCGGTAGGTTTCTTGGCATAGATACTAAAATAAATGCAAAAAGGAGAAAGTATTTTGGCCAAAACAAAAGACAAACCAATCATATTTAGATTATTAACCAACATTTTCCTAACTTGATTCAATATCATCTTGCTAAGCTTCAATCAACAATGCTATGAGCAAGACAGCAGGAAGGGATTAGCATAGATGCTAACAGCTTCAGCGAGGGGTTTATCAAATCTTGACCGTATTTCTTTATTTAATCAAAAATAAACATCAACACTGCAAATTCCTCTATAGTACAGATATTTTTGCTCCACTGTAGCTCCCACCCACTACATTATCTGATTTGCCCGTAATAAATGTGATTGACGGAAGGATCGTCCAATCACCTGCCGGATATGCTACTGGAAGGTTCTACCCTCTCCAAACACTTTCTATGGGCTCTTTCCTAGATATAGAATATATTGGTTATTATTTTCCCCTTGTACTCAGTCTTCCTGTTAGTGTTTCATGGTGAACTGATGCTAAGCTACAGCTTGGCAAAATGGATTTCATTTATATCTCAATATTTTCTAGCTGAATGGTGATATTCCATACTTACCTGAGTATTTTTCCTTGATATATTATTTCAAAAATCACATGTTCATGGGGCTTAAAGATATATTTGTTATATTTGTACATCTGTTGAAAGTGCTGATTTCAGTTTCATTTGATCCACACTGCTGTTTTAAATTTACTGGCTGGCAATTTTAGTAGTTGATCATCATGAACATCTGCAACTAATTATTGTTAAAAACATTAAATTTTAGTTTAGGACAAATATTTTGTGGAGAAGCTTATTAGTTGTATATACTTAATAAGGAGATATATGTGCATTTGAATAAGTATTCATGCAAACATTGCAGATGATATTTCAGTATGTGTATATATACTAATATGTGTATGATGTGTAGACCTTTTTAGATATATATTTGATATATACATTAATAATTTTTGGAGGTGCTTGTGAATTATTTAAAAATAATAAAATAATACATACTATTTTGTGATTAAGTTTTGTTTCCATAATGGATCTGATTTGTAAGGACAGGACAGGACTAGATACGCTCTTAGCTTCATTCTGTTCCTTCTCAAACAGGGTTTTGTGTAACATAATGGTGTATGTACTCACAGACTGGCAGGTGAGCACCAGACTGGCAGGTGAGCACCTGACACAGGCTTTATTTCACATCTCTGAATGGCTGGAGTTATCCCATCTCACTCTTAATGTACAAAAAACTGTATCTCTGTGCTTCTCTATGCGTAATAGGCCTGGACATGACGTACTTGAGGTCAGGATTAAGAATGAAATCATTAATGAAGTGAGTGTAGTTAAATACCTCGGCATCCTTCTGGACAACAACTTAAAATTTGACAGTCAGGTTAAGTTAATATGCAAGAAGGTAGGACCAAATCTCAACTGTTTTCATTTTATTAGAGGGAACCTGTCATATCAAGCTGCAAAACTGTATATGCATGCAATGATATTTTCACACCTTTCATACTGTATCACATCATGGTCACAGGCTTCTCCAACCACATTAAAACCAATATTTTCAATATACAAGCTGGCAATAAAAATCATGGACAGAAAACCTATGAGATGGCATCACTGCTGCACGGTAAAAAACACAATCTTTTCACCTTTGAAAATTTTATGGATTTTAGTGTTCTTAAACTGTTTTTTAAATGTTTAAACAATCAAGTGTCAACACTGTTTTCTGAACTGGCCACCAGGCGTCAGAGCTCTCACAGGGCAGCCACACTATCCTCCACCAGTGGTGATTGTCTTGTCCCAAGACACAAGACTTCACTACGACAGTCTGCTCTTTCTGTCAAAGGGGCAAAACTGTGGAACTCTCTGCCAATACATCTAAAACTGGAGACAAATAAGAACGCTTTTGACAAAGGACTTAAAAAATGGCTTAAATCAAAACAACAGTGTTTGCATGAATAATTTTATTTGGTTGACGACTGATCATGTTGCCTTGCGTTACATTTTATGTATGTATTTAAGTTGAAAAACTGCTTCTTTTTAACTGTCATATTTTATTGTACATTGTACTTTTTCTTTCCCTTCTTCATTTATCAATTTTATCATTTTATAAAAGCCTCCTGTGGACAAGTGTTGTAAATTAGCACCTGTGCTAAATCACTTAAAACAATGCATCTGGTTTGTCCAATGTAATTGTTATGTCCACATCAAATAAACAATAAATAAATAAATATAAGTTTGTTCTTGTTTCTTCTTTTTCTTTTTTTAAGTTTGAGATGAATAAAAAATGAAATAACTCACTAAACTTAAGCCTTACTGTTTTGATTCTGTTATTGTCTTTCAGGATATTGACGAGGAAATCGAAGCGGAGTACAACATCCTCAAAGCGCTCTCCGACCACGCCAATGTTGTCAAATTCTACGGCATGTTCTACAAGAAGGACATAAAATGTGGGGATCAGCTGTGGCTTGTGTTGGAGGTAAGAGCAACAACTTTAATAACATTTAAATAGACAAACCACCGTCCATTAACCACAACCACCTTATTTGACTGAGGCTTTCAGTGTCATTCTGTGTCAGCCGAGGTGGCTGCATGCAGACGAAACGAGTGCAGATTACAGGTCAGATTATGCTCCACAGCGCGTCTCGCCATGTATATGTAGCAGGGGACCAAATCCGGCAATGGGATTATGTAACGCTTTAAGCCACTGCGGGTAGTCTTGGAGTTAACTCAAGGGCCACCTGGGGGATGCAGTTAGGAGCAACCACTTGGCCGTGCTGGGGGTTGCCGTTAGCTCGCATGTCATGGTTGCCCCGCTGAGTGCAGGGAAACAGGGATTTCTGTTTACAGGAGCTGTCTGCGTTCATTAGTTTACAGACCTAAATGACTCCTGAAGCTAATTTGTGTTGCTTGTATTGTGGACGGGGAATTTTGACACAGCTGTAGTGGAAAGGCCGAACTGTTAAGCCTAATTTAAACCTGACTGCAAGGTAGGGGTGTATTAATCATCAAGAAAAGTGCTGCAACATGTATTGAAGTTAATACGACAAAGTTAGAATAAGTGAACAAGGGATGGGAATTGATAAGATTTTATCGATACCAGTGCTATTACCAATCCTGCTAATCAGTCCAATTCTTTAACTATTCCCTTATTGATTCCTGCTGATTAGATGACTGCTTCTGTAAGTTGCTGGTGTTTCCACTCACTTAAGGTTGTGCAGTTGGCGCCTTTTGTAAAAAATTAAGCCACAATTCTGACACTTCAGAACCCTGTCAGTGGAAGGAATTGATAGCAAAAAGACTCATGATATTGATTCTTTGATGGATCTGTTAACGATTCTCAACTTGAATTGGTTTTCGATTCCCTTCCTTAATTTTCACTCAGTATATGTGTATTTTACTTGTTGACTACAAGCACAGCAGTGAGATCTGCCTGATTCAATGTCTATATTCAGGCACATCCATCTTGTCAAGCTCCAATCTATAATGACTGTGAGCGGCCCAAAGTGACACGGCCCGATTAAAGTCCTCAAAACAGGAAGAGTTGCAAGCTACATGCAAAACTAAAGCAGGAAGTGACTGCTCTAACAGAGATTAGCATAGATGCTAGCAGATTTGTAGGTAATAATGTAGGTAATAACCGGGAGAATGAGATCACATAAACAAAAAGTTGAAATGAGACCCCTCAGGAGGGTGGCTGGGCTCAGCCTTGTGCTGCATTCACACCGCAAGCGACCCAGCTACCAAAATCGCGTTGCCCACTGACGTAGCGTTGCACGTCCATAAATACCTCATTTTGGTCCCCGTTGCTGTCGCTCAGTGACGTCACATCCACTCGAGTTTCACCGTGATCATATCATATATCATATAATAGGATGTATAAGCGGACATTATTGTAGCTGTATCCTTTTCATTCACTTATGAAGTGAATTTGTAATTTTTTCAAGTTTCAGGTAACTAATATGAAACTTAAAGGATGCACAAATATAACATTTAGGTTTGTTTTTGCACATTATTCTTGTTTTATTTTGAATTGGTACAGATAAAGTCCAAAAGGATAGCTACATATGACTTGCATTGTTCCTTCCTGCTACTAAAGACTTAATGAAAGGGTAAAATGCAGGTATGAAATTGTGTTTTTTCTTTTTAGCAAACCTTCAAGGAGACCCTGCCACTGCAGCTGCGTTCTGTACTTCTTAAACAGCCTTGCCTGCAGCGGCCCGGCTCCCCAGTCCTGCTTCTTTCATATTTCACTGGCCGCTGTAGCCTTTGTCAAATGCCAGGCTGCGCACAAACATGTAATTGAGGTCAGCCTCAGCAGAGGGAGAGTGTTTGTGGAGTCGAAACACGGTGGCGGCCGTCGCTTTTCTGTGCTTCTTGACTTTCTGACCGTGTCATTTGTGTTTCTGCTTTGATAGAGAGCAGGACGAATCAGTGAGCAGGGCGAGGAAGCTCGAGGGATGATAAGAGGAACACTGGAGAAGTTTTAAAGCTGTTGTTGTCAAGATCTTTGAAGTAGTGTTTTTCAGAATGAACCAGAATACAGAGTGTTCGTTTTTTAAATGAAAGGACGAAGAATGAAGAACTGTCACAACAGAGCTCTAAATTTGACTTTGAAATGCTCTTTGGAATTCACAATCATCATTCAACTTCATTTTTATAACTTTAGAAGAACATGATATAGCTTGGCCTATGGACATGAACTTGAATTGATCCATTTTGCTAAGCACCAATCTATAGCTGCCAAATCAGAGTATGGAGAGGTGGGTGCTACATGCAAGACAGCAGCAGGAAGTGACTGCTAATGCAGAGATTAGCATAGATGCTAACAGCTTCAGTAGCAGTTTTATAAACACTGAATGCATTTGTCAGTAGAAAGGATCTCTTTACTTCCAACATGTTATGGCGAGAGTTTGTTCTAAAAAGTGGCTTAAAATTTGTATTTTACACAGTATCACTTGCACTCGCCTTCTACATTTTCTGATTGTCCTGGCATGAATGTGATCGACAGAATGATCGTCCAATCACCTGCCAGACTTGCTTTTAAAAGGTCCTGCCCTCCACAGACACTTTTAATGGATTGTTACCCTGATGGAATAGTATAGTTGTAAACAATCAACAGCCTGGGGTCAACATTAGATCCCCCACATCTTCCCTTTTGTCCTCTAGAGTATCTTCATATTCTGAAAATGTAAGGTGAAAATTTTGTTATTTAACCAGGGGAACAAGTAAATTCAGAATCAGAATCAGAATCTTCTTTATTGTCATTGCACATGCACAAGTACAGAGCAACGAAATTCATTTCACAGTACAACCCGTCCAAGAACATACAAAGACAATCACAAAACATGGGGGACAGATCCGGGTTGACCGTTCGTTGTCGCCACAAGGCGCCACGATTTTCTCAGATAGAAAAAGGAGGACATCAGGGGAAGAGGAGGAGAAAAAGGCCAGTCTCATACCATGTCCCACAGAGCACAGTGACAGTCCAGGAAAAAAAACACCTCAGCAAAGCAAGGGATGGAAATCAGGATCAGCCCAGAAAGCAGAAGGCATAATGTTCATATTTACTGCAGTTGCTGGCAGAATTTTGGTGATATGAAACCATTTTTAAGGCTTAGAAATACATCAAATTGGAGTAAAAATTAAATATTAAATCAGTACTACAGGGTCAAAAGCTAAAAAAATGTGGTGGACTTCCAGTGGCTGCATCTGTATGTTTGGTAGATCTAAATATTCATATTACTACCCCTGCAAAGGAGGTTCTGTTATTGTTGGCGTCTGTTTGTTTGTTTCTCTGTTAGCAACATAACTCAAAAAGTTATGGACGGATTTGGATGGAATTTTCAGGAAATGTCCGGATTGGGACAAGGAACAAAGGATTAGATTTTGGGAGTGATTCGGATCACCGTCTGGATCCTGGAATTTTTTAAAGGGTTCTTTAACATTGCGAGATAGGACCACTTTCAGCATTTGTGTATATTATTCCACCAATTTTTTTCATTTGGACAAAACAAAACAGGATAAGTTTCCAACAGGTTCTATAAGATATCGTAGACTGATCTGGATCCCGGCAAAATTCCAGATTCTCTGATCCAGAACAAGAAAAATTTAGATATCCTTGGAATTGTCATCATAGCAAGGGAACAAATGAAGGCATAGACTTGCAGCAAATGCCAAAATATAGCCAAGATACTGTGGAATCTGGAGTGTTCAAACGCATTTGTCGTATCTTGAAAAAATTCTGGAGCTAGATCCAGAAGAAAACCAGTACGATGAAAAATGTGATTTTCGTGAATAACTACTGAACTAAAATAGATATCATTATGAATCAAATTGCTAATGGTATGTTTTCATGGTCAAGGAATCTAAATATTTAGATGAAATTAAAGTAAGATGAATATTTATGGTGAAAATCACAATATGGGTGAGGACTGTGGTGCTGGTGGAGGTCTGCGCTCTCCGAGTGCTTTTTTAGTTATGTTGTTTTTTAATTCTACCCTTATATCCTCTGTCAAGAGAAGAGTTGATGGCTTCCAGACTGGTGAAATTTCTTCAAGTGTATCATGTCTTAGATTACCATGCATATCCCTCTTACTTTCAATCTCAATCTTTAGCTTGAGCATAAATAGGACACATCAAAAGCAAGAACAGATAATTTAAGCTAGTTGGACAGAACAGTATGAATTTATGTGTATCTAGCATTTCTAAATGCTGCCTGACTCAGTCTATCAGCATCTTCAGCAGGTTTACATGCCTGCATTGACCTTGGTTTTAACAAGGACACTTTCTCAGTCTGTTTCTTAAGAAGAAACACATATCTGTGCTCCACATTGTGCCGTAGTTTTCCATTGTCAGTGTAAGAACACTGTGTCCATATTTCTGTAATAGAAGCTCAGTGGGCTGTGCACCAGCAGCAGCAGTGTTATGCTAACCCAGTAGATAGCTTTCACCTCTCCAGCTTATGTTTCTTTCCTTCATCACCGTCCTTCCTCCGTACCGTACTAGAGGACCGTGCAATTACTTTGTTCCAGGCTCAAGAAAAGTCAAAGACATGGAACAATCAGACATTATCAGAAAACAAATGTTTTTGTGTGTGGGGGTCATTGCTGTTGTTTAAGTGTGACTTGTGGTCTTGTATGGAGGCAGGAGGGCTGGGTGATCAGGAACAGAAGTTGTATCCCCATGTTGTTCAGCTTAATGGAAAATGTTGGTAAACCCCAAAATCTTTATGATGCCTTTTTCTGATACAACAGCAACAGAACTAAAAGTCCAAATCAAGGGTGGGCAACTGTGGGCCCAGGTGCCTCAAGTGGCCCTTCAAAAGTAGAGACATTCATAAAATCAAACCAAAATCTGACAGCTTCTTCCCACAGGATGTGAAATGCATCCTCACACCATTCCCCCATGACTGATCCCCTCACCCTAAAGCTTTAAAACACTTCTTTGCTCTGTTGCCTTTTCATTTCTCTGCTGTTTACTTGAACTTCCACTTTCATTGCTCAAACAATCCCGCATCTGTGTATTTGCACTGCACATATTTATTTTACTGTATTGATGTTTTTATCTTTACTTTTGTTTTTACTCTGCAATGAGCTGCAGTTACAGAGCTGCTAAACTGTCTTGCAATGTTTTACAGTGACAGTAAAGATTTTTTCTCGTTTATTCTATTCTACTGCTCTGCTTTTATGAGTTGAAAATATAAAAAATCATTTATGCAGGAAAAAAATCTACTATGACAGCATTAAACATTAGGGATGGGACGATACACTTAAATTCACGATACGCTGCACCTTGATATGCTCGGGTCACGATACGATACGTCATGATACATTATCAAAAAAGTAAAAAAGAAAAATATTACTGTGTAATTACAACTTATTTGTTTTTGTTTGAGTTGCACACAGGAAAACAGAAGACCTAACAGGCCAAACACAAACAATAACACTCTCTCTAACCCTAGAGAGCATCGCGATATATTGCCAAACGATATTTCATCCCATCCCTAATAAACATAGTTTTGTTTAAATACAACATATTTTTATAATTTTCTATTATTGTTTCTGTGAAACCCTCCTGTATACATTAGTCAAAATAAAAATAGAAATGTTTGATAACCAGTAAATGCTCTTGCATGAAAAGTAGCTGAAAGCAGCTTGAATTTTGTTTAGCTCATCAGATAGTGTTTTTTGATGGAAATCAAGGAGCCTTAAAAGACACTGATGGATTATGCCTTACGTGGAACAAAGGATTGGACGTTTAAGATCAAATATGGACACTAAAAGACAATCAAGAATTATGTCATACTTCTGTAAATGGAATAAAAATGTATAATAATCTGATGATAAGTGAAAAAGAGGAGACCTAATATTGAGGAAATGGGGACGGGACTAGATAAGCTCTGCTTCTTCCGTCTTCCCTTTCGGACATGTACAATGTGATCATCTATTGACAATGTGTGATGTTGTATAAGTGTGCTGACATGACCGAAATAAATCAATTCAATTCAATTCAATTCAATTCAATAATTGCATTTGAGATTAAATATATAGAAATGCTAATAATGTGACTTCTGATGGCAGCTTTGCAGCATATATGTGACTTTTCTAGTACCCATTAAATTGACAAAACTTGGCCCTTTCAGTAACAATTTGCCCTTCCCCCTCTTCGATACTAGGGATGTAGAAATACTCCTACCAGTTTCATACTGTAATACATTGGCCAAAGTTTTTAATTGTGCACAGAACAGAATAATCACTGCATGAAACTCTGTGATAATCTTATAATAATGAAAACATTAATAACTTTATTTATGGAGATGTTTACAAAGTGCTTTAACAGAAAATAGGCAGATCTCTGGGAACAATAAATCAGCAATTAGGTCAAACAGAGACCAAAGATTCAGACAAGAGGGCAAAGGGATTCATGTCAAGTACAGCGACAAAAGGATTGAAAATGGTAAATAAGAAATAACCAAAATACTCTAGAAATATATGACATTAAGACAGGTTAAATCTCAACTTTAACACTATAATCTTTCTCTAGATTATATCCATAAAACATTGATCTGGATGATCTTGACTCTTCCTAGCTTTGGTTAATCATGATTGTAGTTTTGATCTATCAGGATTCACTTCTTTTGTGCAAAATCAAATCTGCTGTCTGCTCACCCGGCTTTGCTACTTTGTTTACTCCATGTTCCCTCTGTGGTTTGCATAACCATTTCCAAAATTTCCCATGCAAAAATCTGCTGCCAGCAGTACAAATTTGGAGGCTAATCCTGCGGCTGAAATCACAGCCTGACAGTTTACTGAGTGTGTGTGTGTGTGTGTGTGTGTGTGTGTGTGCGTGTGTGTGTGCTCTGAAGGGGCTTTGGCAGTGAGGAGGCAGGAAAGCAGGCAGTGAGGTGGTCATTCACCATGGTTACTGTCCCTCCTTTCCAAACTGTAATTTTCCATCCTTTAGCGGTGCTGAGAGGAGTCTTTTCTTTGCCCCGCGCTGACAGCACACGGCTCATTATGAACCCAATTCATACAAATTGCATCCTCTCCTTTGTGAGCCCCTCATTGGGGTCTGCGAGCGTTTGGCTTTGCCTCTGTAGTGTGCCTCTTTTATGATAGCGGATGTGAGC